>JAUIMM010000079.1:2362500-2790000 GCA_031769625.1 Taudactylus pleione | reverse complement strand
GAGCAGTATATTTGATTATCTAAGTACAAAAAATTTGAATATATATACATAGAATATTTGCAATAAGGACACCATTAAATGACTGGCAGTGCATGATTTCAATAGTGGATTTTAATATTTTGTTTCTTGACTTGATTGTAGTTAACATATTGTTTTATACACGTGACATATTTAACTACATATCCACTTAGATGCTCTAGCATCAAATAAATACGTAGTTCCAGTTCAACTACATATATTCTAATTTTTTGTACTTAGATAATCAAATATCCCACTCTACAAATAAGTTACGTGAGCGCATGAGCTACTGTACCACTATCTGAGAATACATTATAACCCCAAAATAGGCCTACACTTCAGTAATTATACTATGACACAGAAAATTAAGGAATACGTCTAAAGTAAAAAAATGATAAATTGAATGTTCAGCAAGCTGTCATGTCCTGGCTTGACATTGATTTCTTCTATTCTGGAATAGATGCCTTGGTGTACCCGTTGGAACAAATGCTTAGACAAGTATGGGGACTATGTGGAAAAATAATCTGTATCAAGGACATACTATTGATTATACGTATATGTATGAGATTAATAAATTTACGTAATGGGAAGTCTCGTTACCTTATTTATTAAACTATTCTCATATTTTAATGCATATTACTTTTTAATGAAAACGATTCACATATATTTCAGTGCCCCATTATAGGGGTAAGTTTTCGGAAGGTCGGCTTTGGTTCAAAACCAAAATAGACCGTTATCGACGTTGGATTGTTGTAAAAGTCCAACCATTTATCATCCGTCAGGTTTCAGCTTTAATTGAAACCTAACATCAATATCAGTCAGTTTTTGCAGCGCCAAGTGCGGTCAGGGAAGTGCTGATTAGCTGGGAGTGGCACTCTCACGCTCTCAGCCAATGAGCGATTCCTCAATTTACTCCTATAACAGTGACATGTAATTACATATAGCACTGTACATAGTGGGGCCTGATTCAGCAAGGATCAATATTAAGATCGCAGCTGCGATTACGCACACAGACCCACTGCAAAAATATGCTAATGTTTGCAATCGCAATGCCGCCGCAGCCCAACATAAAGATGCCCACTTACCCTAACTCACATCCGTAATACTTTGCAGGTCTGCAAAACCATCGGTAACATCGAGCACCATTGGAGCCTCACACTGACCTTACTTTTGCTAACCTCATCGCACGCAGTGAGAGTTTAAGCTGCGTATGCCATCGCAGTGGCTAATTTATGCACGCCCCTGTAACAGCGTTCAAACGCACTGACACGCCTGTGTTCCTCCTAAAACTCCCCCGTCACCATCTCCAAACGCTCACTTCCTGTCAATCACTCTGCAATGGGTCTGCGTGGTCTCTGCGATTGCAGTGCCATCACGTGCACTCGATGCATATGCATTCACAGTACACAACAATCGGCCATCTGTGTGCGTAATTGCAATTGCGATCCTTGCTGAACCAGGCCCAGTTTACAGTGCTGTCCATGGGATTTCAGTTTTCATATTATTATTAAGACCTATAAATGCCTACATGGACCGAAAAGGAGACCATCCAAAGGCTTTGAATGTATGACTTTTTTTTAAATAAAAGATTAAAACATACAGTGTGGGAGTCCTGTGTTTATTTTAATATTTTCTTTACATTCGGAATATAGGTGCCAGCAGGCCATTAATATCCGGGCATGCTGGCACTTGTTGTTCCAGAAGTGTTGGCATGCCGGGGCAGGCTGCTTGGGACTAGTAGTCTACCTGTAACAAACAAATATTATTTACTATTTTATTACTATTAACACCAGTGGTTCCTTGTAAAGGAGACCCCATTTTATATTTGGGGTCCTCACTTTCTGAGGAATTGCAGCCCTTGGAGGACCAGTTTGAGGCTGGTTAATGCTATGGCAGGGGACCCCACATTGTGTGTCCCCCTGCTTGGGACTAGTAGTCTACCTGTAACAAACAAATATTATTTACTATTTTATTACTATTAACACCAGTGGTTCCTTGTAAAGGAGACCCCATTTTATATTTGGGGTCCTCACTTTCTGAGGAATTGCAGCCCTTGGAGGACCAGTTTGAGGCTGGTTAATGCTATGGCAGGGGACCCCACATTGTGTGTCCCCCTGCTATGGCAATAGCTGCTTGGTGTTGGTAATAGGAAAATAGGGGGACCCACATGCCGTTTTTCCCATACCAGACTGAGACGCCTGGGGCTGGTATGGGGGCGGACCCCATGCAATATTTTTTTGAAGTTTAACCCTTACTTTACAGTTTACAATAATGAAGCCTGCACAGATCATAGTGATTTCTGCAGTGCATCTCCCAAACCCAACTGTCACAGGCAGGTCTATTGCTTGGGCAGGTTTTCTGTAATTTTGGGTTGGGTCTTGGTAAATCTTTGTTTTTTTCTTCAGGGTCCATAGGGTCCACAGAATCTGCCTTCGGGGGTATGTAGTGGGAGAGATCCATTGCACCAAACAGCTACAACTTTAAAGCTCCCAGCATGCACTGGTCCTCCTCCCTATATACCCCGCCCCCAGCCACAGGCATTCAGTTTTTTTGTTTGGTGCATAACAAGTATCCAGACGCACCTGTTTAACAGCGGGACTGCCTAGGCAGTCCCAGGCTTTTTCTTTTATGACTTACCTTAGTTTTTTGAACTTCTGAATTGAGCGGTACTAAGTGCCGAATAGGATGCAGGTACTGCGACTCCATCTACCTCCGCTGATGCCGAAACACTAGAACTGCTAGGCTTAGCTAGCGGCGTCGCTGGGGTCTGGAATGAGATCGGATTCATGGAGATGGCAGGTAAGCGATTCCTGGCGAGGGGAATCGTGTGCGACGCAGTCCAGGACTCTGGTGTAGGAGACGCACCAGAGGCGGTTGCGGGTGAAGGCCTCATGTAATGTGTTCTCGCTACGGCGACCAGCGCCATATGGTCTGTGGCCGGGGATGGTTAGTAGATGCACTAGAGAGCACTAGTTAGTGTCTACTACCTTGAGGCCAACATACCCGTGCCGTCAAAATCGCAGCTTAGGGGAGATAGGCACTCCCCCGGCAGCTCCTTCCCCAACCCAGATGCAGCTTCCGGTTATGGATTCCCGCCTCTGGGTTGCTACTTCTGACCACCTCGTGTGTGAGATGCTCACAGTTCACAGTTTTGCGTACTGCTGCAGGCTGGTTGTCTCAGAGGTCTAGTCTGTCTCCCTGTATACCTCTCCTCTGGGTCTGGTATATAGCGCTCTATATCCTGCCAATACCCCGGCGGAGCTGGTCAGTTGATTCAGAGTAAAATTGCAATAGCAATGTTTGTATTTATGCATTGTATGTTACTTTTATGCTAGCTGCTCTATATACACTATCTTTTGTTTTCAAACTGGCAGTTATATCTATCACTGTGTTTCTCCTCGTCCCTCTAGAAAGGTGTGTGGGGTTTTTCATATGTGAAAGTGGTCACATTGCATTTATAGTGTACACCTTATACTGATCACACATTTGTGATGTCTGAGGGTAAAGGTGAGAAGGGTGAGCCTCCGGTGCTCAAGTCATGTAAATCTAGTTTGGCAGGCCTGTCTGAACAGGATTTTGTGCAAGATGGATTGTATAGTGCCTGTTGTAAACAGCCACCTTTCCCATCTGGTACACCTGCACCTACACAAGAGCCATCGTGGGTGGTGTCTTGGTCACAGGTTTTGTCGCATATGGTGGATAAGGTCACAGAATATTGTCCTCCTACCATGATATTGCCTCCTACTGTGGGATACCCACAGCAGTTGCATACTTCTATGTACATGTCCCCTATGAATCCCTGTTGGGTAGATTCTTCTGCTCACTCTATTCAGAGTATGCTGCTGTCTATAGCCCCTCAACAGGTGGTACAGGCGAATAGACCTGGGGCAGTAAAGAAGCAGGGGCATAAGAGAGATTCCCTTCAGACATTTGCCTCATTTTGACACACCGTTATCATCAAACTCTGATACTCAGAGTTCTGGGTCTTACTCAGTAGAAGAAGACCGTCAGCCCTCTGTGGATGTCCTCTCTCTGGTGAGAGCGGTTAGATCTGTCTTCAGTATAGAGGGAGAGGAGGTACCGCCGAAAGCGAAGACTCTGGTCTTTAGGCGTCAGAAGGTGGCTAGAGATTATTTTCCTCAGTCTAAGCAACTGACGAATCTCATGTCTGAAGCATGGTGTACTTCAAATAAGCATTTCCATACTGCAAGGAATTTAACCTCTCGATATCCATTTGCTCATGGTGAATGTAGCAAATGGGAAGTTCCTCCATCAGTAGATGCTCATGTGATGAGATTGATCAAGAGCTCTACGTTACCCATCCCTGCGGCATCCTCCTTGAAGAAGGTTACAGATAGAAAACTTGATAACTATTTAAAATCAGTATTTTCATTATCTGGAGCTATTACCAGGCCAGCTATGGCTGTAGCCTGGGTAGCCAAGGCTATGAAAGAATGGACAAAGTCTCTGGAGGATAGCATGCCTGATGCTACCAGAGAACAGCTGTCTTCCTTCTGTCAGATGTGAGAAGCAGCTGTATATATGGGGGAAGCGGTCATTGACGCAGGTATCTTAGCTTCTAGGGTATCGGCAGCATCAGTTGCAGCTTGAAGAACCCTTTGGCTAAAAACCTGAAAGGCGGATACAGGTTCCAAGAAAGCCCTGGAATCCTTGCCTTTTGTTGGGAAGGTATTGTTTGGACCAGAGCTGGATGACAGTGTCTTCTCTGGCGAAATCTAAATCTGCAGGGTTGTCATCTACGACGACTCCTAAGTATAGGCAGTCGTCAACTCGGTCCTTTCGCCCACAGGGTAGGGCAAAGGGACAGTCCTCCTCTAGATAGGATAATTCCCACAGGAGACGGAAGACCAAGAAATCCTGGTCACCCAAGTGTCCTGCTTCCAAGCCGGATGGTAAGCCCACTGCCTGATGGGGCGGCCTCCCCCTGGGGGGTCTCAGGGTTGTAGGCCGACTCCTACAATTTTCTCAGGCTTGGCATCAGACCATGACAGATGCCTGGGTTCAAGACGTGGTTTCTTAAGGTTACGCCATCACATTCCTGAGGCATCCCCCTCAAAGGTTAGTTGGTACAACCCTGCCTTTAGACCCGGCCAGGTCCTCGGCCTTTCGGGAGTCTATTGGGTCCTTCCTGAGGTCAGGAGTCATAATCCCTGTTCCTGTGACACAACAGGGAATGGGTTGTTATTCAAATTTGTATTTGATTCAGAAACCAAATTTGTCGCATTGTCCTATCCTGAATCTGAAGTCTCTCAACAGATTCATCCATGTGCCCAAATTCCGTATGGAAACCCTATGGTCAATTATGCTGGCAATGGAGCCTGGAGATTTTATGGTCTCCCTGGACATACAGGATGCATATCTGCATGTTCCGATTGCATGATCCCACCAAAGATTTCTAAAATTGTTGGTTGATCAGCAACATTACCAGTTTCAGGCTCTACCCTTCGAACTTGCCACAGCCCCTTGGGTATTTACCAAGATAATGGCAGTGATGACGGCTCATCTCAGATGACAAGACATCAGGATTCTGCCATATTTGGATGTCCTCCTGATATTAGCACAATCGCAGGAGTTGTTACAATGTTATCTTCAAATGACCATTGTCTGCCTACAAGAGCACGACTGGACAATAAATTGGAAAAAGTCCTCTCTTTCTCCAACTCAGCGAATGGTGCACTTGGGGGCGCTGCTGGACTCTCTGGACCAGAGGAATCTCCTACCAGAGGACAAGTTTGCGGCACTACAGTCTTGTATGCGCAGTCTACTTTGCAAACAGAGTGTGTCAGTTCACCTGGCAATGCAGGTGCTGGGCTCCATGGTATCCAAATTCGATATGGTGGCATATGCCCAGTTCCACTCCAGGTCCCTGCAGCAATGGATTCTGTCTAGTTGGGATAAAGTCTCAGATGATCCACATCTCTTCAGAGGTTCAGCTCTCCCTCGCTTGGTGGCTGGAGACGACTCATTTAGACAAGGGTTGTCCGTTATGGGTCCCATATTGGGTACTCCTCACCACAGATGCAAGTCTGCGAGGATGGGGAGCGGTGACAGGGCATCACACCTTTCAGGGAAGGTGGACGACTCAGGAAAGTCACATAACGATAAATATTTTGGCGCTTTGTGCAGTGTACAGAGCATCCATTCCGGAGCAGGACCATCTTCCCAGCAGGCCTGTCCAGATTCAATCCGACAATGTGACCACAGTGGCCTACATCAATCATCAGGGAAGCACATGAAGTCCGGCAGCCATGAGGGAAGTGGTGAACATTCTGCTGTGGGCAGAATGCCATTTCAGCAATCTGCAATATTCATCCAAGGAGTCCTCAACTGGGAAGCGGACTTCCTAAGTCATCAGGACACGCCGGAGAATGGGCTTTTCATCCGGGTGTCTTTCAATTCCTGGTGGACAAGTGGGGGCTACCAGACGTAGACCTCATGGCATCACAAAACAACCACAAGGGCCCTAGGAACGGCAGCGAGATGGGACTTCAGGATGGCATACCTGTTTCCTCCGATATCCCTCCTCCCAAGAGTCATCAGAAAGATCAAGCAGGAAGGCGGCAGGTTAATACTAATAGCTCCTGCCTGGACCAGGAGACATTAGTTCACCGATCTGACGTTTCTATCCATAGACAGGCCACTTCCACTGCCTCTATGACCGGATTTGCTAGTGCAGGGTCCCTGCCTATATCCGGATTTACCTCGGCTGACTTTGACGGCGTGGCTATTGAGGCATCCATTTTAAAGGCCAAAAGTTGCTCTGTTTCTGTGGTCCAGACAATGATGAGGGCAAGGAAGCCATCTTCAGCCCGCATCTATCACAGGATTTGGCATTCATATTTTCGTTGGTGTTCCCGAACAAAATATGATCCGAAGGTTTTCAAGGTTTCAAGAGTACTTGTTTTCCTGCAGGCTGGGTTACAATTAGGTCTGTACCTGGCTACCTTGAGGGTTCAGGTTTCTGCTTTGTCAGTTTTGTTCCAGCGCAGAATTGCTCCCCTACCAGATGTAAGAACATTTTTGCAGGGGGTTCTCCGACTGCAACCTCCGTTTGTCCCTCCAGTAGCGCCATGAGATTTGTCCTTGGTTCTCAGGGCTCTGCAAGCTCCACCCTTTGAACTCTTGGATAAGGTTGGCTTAAGATGGTTGACAGTGAAGACACTTTTTCTCCTCATTATCTACTCAGCTCGTAGAGTTTATGACTTGGCAGCACTGTCATGTCACTCTTCATATTTAATTTTTCAGCAAAATAGAGCTGTCCTTCATACTTCGGATGGTAGTATTCTGTTTCCATATAAATGAGGAAATTGTAGTCCCGGCTTCTCAGTCTTCAAGCCCTTCATATCTACAGTACGTGGATCGTACCAGCTCCATCAGGAAATCAGATTCGCTCTTTGGGCCTGATTCAGAGCCACTCGTAAGCGGCTGCTCGTTCGCTCCGAGCGATGTTTGCACAACTGCGCATGCATATGGGTTGTAATACGCATGCGCGAACCAGTCATTGCGGTCGGAAATTGTGTGCTCGCAAAATAGTGAATGCCTGCTAATTTGAGTGACAGAATGAGGCGTTTGTGGGTGGTAACAGGGGAAGGTGCTTGATAACGGGGAGTGGAGATCCGAACGCAGGCGTGCCAAAAGGTCAAAACGGGCGTTTTAAGGGTGTGCATAATTAACAAAGCAGCATCATCGACCACGTCACTTGGTTGTCTATTAGCCTGAACTGCTCGCATGATTGCGGTAGGAAAATGCTACCACAAGCACTGCGAGCAATTCAGACGCCTTTCGATGTACTCGATTAATCTAATAAATAGCGGAGATGACGTAGGATGCGAGCGGCCAGGGGGCGTTTTTTAAAAAATAGCGAGCGTATGTTTTGTTCGCTCGTTCAGACATAGAGGCGTCAACAGACCGCAAAGAGCGAGTGCTCAATTTAAATAGCCGGCCCCTTTTTCTGAATGAGCGAGCACAAATAGCGTCTGGCTCTGAATCAGGCCCTTTGTGTTATATGTGTTTCACAAACGAGGATGGCCAGCTAACAAACAGACTTTGGCTCACTAGCTGTGTGCAACTATTGCTCAAGTTTATATACAGGCTGATCTCCCTGTTCCTAACAAGGTGACAGCACATTCGACTTGGTCTGTTGGACCGTCGTGGGCGGTTAGACATGGCGCCTCGACTGAACAGCTGTGCAAGGCAGCCACTTTGTTTTCTGTCCATACCTTTATCAAATTCTATGCATTTGATACTTTTGCCTCCCAGGATGCTTCCTTTGGGCGGCAGATCCTCCTCTCTGCTCAGGAGCATCCGTACCCTTAAAGGAACTGCTTTAGGATGTCCCCAAGGTAGATTCTGTGGACCTTATGGTCCCTGAAGAAGAAAATCAGAGTTAAGGTATAACATACCTTAGATAACTTTTTCTTCAACGTCCATAGGGTCCACAGAGCACCCTCCTTGACGCACCTGGCCTCAGTTGGGATCTGTTATATGCTTTTTGTATCTCTGATTCCCTCTACGTATTTTGAGTGTGTGTCTTGGGTACATTGTACTTTCTTCTCCACTTTCTGTCTCTTGCCATTAGGCTTGTTTACAAACTGAATGCCTGTGACTGGGGGAGGAGTATATAGGGAGGAGGACCAGTGCATTCTGGGAGCTTTAAAGCTATAGCTGTTTGGTGCAATGGATCTCTCCAACTACATATCCCCAAGGTAGATTCTGTGGACCCTAAGGACCTCGAAAAAAAAGTGTTATCTAAGGTATTTTATACCATAACTCTGATTTTTTTTCATCCTGTCTATAAAAGAAATCAATTGTTGGTCCCATTTTCTAAAGTTAAGTTGGCAGTACTAAGTGTCTGAATTAAGACGCATATGCTGCGACTCCATCTACCTTCGCCGGGCTGCAACACCAGTAACTGCAAGTGATTTCTGTGGGTCGTGGCTGAGCTTGGTAACAGACAACACACAAACCATCCTTTACATCCTGAGAGGACACATAGGGCCTAATTCAGAGCCGGTCGCTCTGACAGAGCGCTCGCTCTGAATCAGGGCCGGTCTTTTTCTTTTTTAGAACGGCCTCCTGGCCGCTCGCATAGCTGTGGGTGACCACTCACAGCTATAGCGAGCGGCCAGGAAGATGGTCGCCATGGTCAAGACCATCGCGACCATCGGACTTGCAATGAGACCCTTGTGGTAGGGACAAAGAAGATGGCTCTTGTCCAGAGACAGGTAAAATGGCCTGGTGAGGTCTATGTTTATCTTTAAACTAAATGTAATGCCATAGATATGTATTTTCTCTGTTTACGGTTAGCCATTGGTGCTAATTAATTGGTTGATAGTGACCTGCCGTGACCCTCTGTCTGTTATGACATTCTGTAATGCTGTTTACTGCTCACTGTGTTACTCAAATGCATTCGCTGATTTAAAAGCTAAATTTATATCGGTTTAGCTATTGCATTACCTGTTTAGTATTGTTTTCTGGTAGCTGATAAACTCTTAACCCTGTGTAACCTCAGTTGGCAACCTTGTCTTAGCTAATGTGGGCCATTTACTCTACATGAACTGTTAGCCATTACAGCTGGAGAACTACAAGTACCAGCCTAACCTGCATGTGAATTATTGTGCTTGGGCCATTTACTCTGCATAAACTATTAGCTGTTACAGCTGGGGAACTACAAGTACCAGCTTAACCTGCATGTGCAATATTGTGCTTGGGCCACTTACTCTGCATTGACTGTTAGCCATTACAGCTGGGGAACTACAAGTACCAGCTTAACCTGCATGTGCAATATTGTGCTTGGGCCATTTACTCTGCATAGACTGTTAGCCATTACAGCTGGAGAACTACAAGTACCAGCTTAACCTGCATGTGCAATATTGTGCTTGGGCCATTTACTCTGCATAGACTGTTAGCTGTTACAGCTGGAGAACTACAAGTACCAGCTTAACCTGCATGTGCAATATTGTGCTTGGACCATTTACTCTGCATAGACTGTTAGCTGTTACAGCTGGAGAACTACAAGTACCAGCTTAACCTGCATGTGCAATATGACTGTTAGCCGTTACAGCTGGAGAACTACAAGTACCAGCTTAACCTGCATGTGCAATGTTGTGCTTGGGCCACTTACTCTGCATGAACTGTTAGCCGTTACAGCTGGAGAACTACAAGTACCAGCCTAACCTGCATGTGCATTATTGAGCTTGGGCCATTTACTCTGCATAGACTGTTAGCCATTTCAGCTGGGGAACTACAAGTACCAGCCTAACCTGCATGTGCAATATTGTGCTTGGGCCATTTACTCTGCATAGACTGTTAGCAGTTACAGCTGGAGAACTACAAGTACCAACCTAACTTGCATGTGCATTAGTGATAAGTACAGGTGTTCCAAAATAGCCTTCTCTCTGGTTTGTGATTATAACTGTTGTTTTGCCAACTGAGGTCACCGGTAGAGGACAGGGAGGTGTTGAGTAATCAGCTTGGTATTGAATTCTGCAAGATTTCATTCTGTCTATTGTATACATTTCCTATTAATTGTAATTCATTTATTTACAATAATAAAATTGCGTTGCACCTTCCTTTCTGACTGGTCACTGTGTCTGCAAAAGGGGAATATCAGGCTAGCTTCTCTATCACGGTGTGTCTTATCTTAGCTACGGGGAAAATCGGTCACTGAAACATTCCAAACACACCTGAACCTGGTGCTAGTGGTGCAGCACTGTACAAACTTTCAGAGCATCACACCTGGGTCCGAGAAGTGGTCTTTCAGGGGTAAGCCCTCACTTTCAGGAGGCATCCTCCCCAGAATTCTTTTGCACAGATCCTTCAATAGATGCGGTCAAGGCCTTGGGATTTCGGGAAGTAATTCTCTCCCTGCTACAGGCAGGGATAATTATCCCGGTTCCTGTGTCGTAACAGGGATGGGGTTATTATTCCAATCTATTTCTGGTCTAGAAACTGAATGGGGCTTATCAAACTATACTAAATCTACAAACCCTCAACAAGTTTATCCATGTACCCAAGTTTCGGATGGAAACTCTCCAGTCAATTATTTTGGCAACAGAGCAAGGGGATTACATGGGTCCTCTGGACATTCAGGATGCAGCTCTGCATGTGCCTATTATACCATCCCACCAACAATCTTTAATGTTTGCTATCCTTCAGCAGCATTACCAATTTCAAGCTCTACCCTTTGGCCTATCTACAGCTCCCCAGGTATTTACCAAAATAATGGCAGTCATGATGGCCTATCTCAGGCATCAGGGAGTCAGAATCCTGCCATATCTGGATGACCTCCTGGTAATGGCACAGACTCCGGTTGTTTTAAAAAACCATCTTCAACTGACCATTACGAAAGCACAGCTGGATAATCAATTGGAAGAAATTGTCACTTCTCCAACACAGCAGATGGTACATCTGAGAGCGTTGCTGGATTCTCTGGCACAAAAGGTGTTTCTGCCAGAGGACAGGTTTGTGGCGCTGTCATTACGAATATGCAAGCTGGTACACAAGCGAAGGGTATCCATTCTGTTAGCAGGTCCTGGGATCAATGGTATCCATCTTCAATGGTATCCATCTTCAGCTCAGTTCCATTCCAGGCTTCTGTAAAAGTTGATTCTCTCCAAATTGAACGGACAGTATTATCTAATAAGGTCTCAGAGGCTCATTCTCACTCCAGAGGTTCTTCACTCTCTCCTGTGGTGGCTGAGAAAGGATCATCAGGACAAAGGGCGCCCATTCTGGATTCCAAATTGGGTGCTTCTCACAGACGCCAGTCTTCGCGGATAGGGGGCAGTGACAGGTCATCACACCTTTCAGGGAAGATGGACAGATCAGGAAAGTCATCTGCCAATAAACATTCTGGAACTGCAAGGAGTGTACAAGGCACTTATCATGGCAGATGGTACCTACTCCAGAGCAGGCCGGTCCAGATTCAGTCCGACAATGTGACTACAGTAGCCTACCTCAATCATCAGGGAGGCACAAGAAGTTACATAGCCATGAAAAAAGTGACGTAGGTTCTGGTTTGGGCAGAACGTCATCTTCCGGCCATCTCGGCAATATTCATTCCGGGAGTACTCAATTGGAAAGCAGACATACATGCCGGAGAGTGGTCTCTCCATCTGGGAGTGTTTCAGCTCCTGGTAAACAAATGGGGTCTGCCAGAGATAGATTTCATGACATCACGTCACAACCACAAAGTCCCCAGGTATGGGTCCAGGTCCAGAGACCCATCAGCAGCCTTCGTGGACGCACTGGCAGTAAGATGGGACTTCAAGCTGACGTATCTCTTTCCTCCGATTTCTCTCCTTCCAAGAGTTCTCAGGAAATTCAAGCAGGAAAGTGGAACAGTAGTACTCGTGGCTCCAGCTTGGCCCAGACGTCATTGGTTCACCGACATACAGAATCTGTCCATAGACAGTGGGTATCCTCTTCCTCTAGGGCAGGATCTGCTAATGCAGGGACCCTGCCAGCATCCGGATTTAACTCATCTGGCTAAGACGGCATGGCTCTTGAATCTTCCATCCTAAGAGCAAAGGGTTTTTCTAGTTATGGACTTCAAACGATGCTTAGGGCACGGAAACCTGCCTCTGCCCGCATCTATTACAGAGTTTGGCATTCTTTCGGTCAATGGTGTTCCCATAGGAAGTATGATCCTAAGGTGTTCAGGATTTATAGGGTACTGGGTTTTCTTTAGGTGGGGTTAGACAGCAGTCTCCGCCTGCCCACTTTGAGAGTGCAGGTTTCTGTGCAATCAGTCTAGTTCCAGAGGAAGATTGCCTCATTACCAGATGTAAGAATTTTTTCCAAGGAGTTCTGCGTGTAGTCTCCTTTTGTTCCACCGGTAGCACCGTGGGATTTGTCTTTGGTTCTTAATGGGCTACAAGCTTCCCCATTTGAACCTCTAGACTCTGTAGATTTAAGTGGTTGACAGCTTGTTGCTCTCCATTTTTGATTTTCACCAGGATAAAGCTGTTCTTCATATTAGGGAGGGTTACCTTCCTAATGTAGTATCCTGTTTTCATGTAAATGAAGAAATTGTTGTTCCAGCTTTTCAGGCTCCGGATCTTTCTGTAGGTGAAGCCTCACTGGATGTAGTTCGTCCTCTCCGTATCTATGTGGAGCGCACTAACTCTGTTAGAAAATCAGGTCCTCTTTTTGTATTATATGGTTTTCACAAATGAGGAAGGCCAGCTAATAAGCAGACTCTGGCGAGATGGCTACGCATGACTATCTCTCAGGTGTACACACAGGCTGATCTCCCTGTCCCAAGCACGGTGACAGCACATTCTACTCGGTCTGTAGGGCCATCATTGGCATGTAGTCGTGTTGCCTCTTCTGAGCAATTGTGCAAGGTAGTCACGTGGTCTGTCCACACATTTCTTAGGTTCTATATCTTTGATACTTCTGCCTCTCAGGATGCTTCCTTTGGGCGACGAGTTCTCCTTTCTCCTCAGGAGTGTCCCCCACCCTAGTGGAACTGCTTTAGGGCAACTCCATGGCATCCCTGCTAACTATTTGGTGTCTGGATCTCTCCAACCATAATATCTCCATGGTATCCCAGTGGACCCTGTGGACCTCGAAGAAAAGGAGTTATCTAGGTAAGTCGACCATAGCTATAATTTTTAATGGTGGTATATATGTGTGTATAGAAAGAGATTGAATATCCAGCCTGTGCTCAAAGTCTAAAATTCCTTTGTTTCAAGATCTCTTTGGAAGTAAGAGTGCTGATTGAAAAGTAATGAGACTGCCTCTGTTTTTCTGTGCCATAGTTAGACGTGGCAATGCTATGCTGGTCATTGTGAAGCTCATACATCAATTGTTTGATCGCAGCGAGTGGAAGATCTTAGTACGTTTCGTCATGGCAGATAAGGAAGACGTGTCAGTGAGATTACGTCAGAGATGTGTGATTGAATTTTGTGTTGAACTTGGAAAAATTGGAGATGTTTCCATACACTGGCCTGTTGTTTGTATTCTGGATTCGTCACACTTCCCAATCGATGTCAGGAAATCGGGTATGCTCTCAGAACTGTCTTCTTGCATGATTCAACTCGTCGTCGCATCTGCTCTTCTGTGAGATTTCTGGGTACCCACATGGCACACACGCAATGCATTTTCAGTTCCTTCGTCGCAATATGTTGAACCCATTTGAATGAGATGCCAAGTGAAGCCGACAGTTCATGTAAAGTTAACTGTTATTTTGCAACATCTCCGCAGCTTTGGCAATGTTGACATCTGTAACCACGGTGGATGGTCTCCCAGAACGCGCTTTGTCAGTCACTTGCGTTTTACCCTCTCTGATGTGCTTCCACTGCTGAAATACTGCAGCACAGATAATTGTTTCTCCTCCATATGCTTGCCGTAACATTTCATAAGTTTCATTTCCACTTTTTCCAAACTTATCACAAACTTCAATCACACATCTCAGTCGTAATCTCACAGACATATCTTCCTCATCCATCATAATGAAACATGCGAAGATCTTCCACTCGCTGTGACCAAACAAAGACGACTACGGCAGCGTTCATATATACTATTTTCCCACAGTGAAAAATTGATAGTAGCTTTATTGAGCAACATTTTTTTTTAAATGATAAGTATAGTAGCCTGCTGCAGTGTTCATTGTGTCTATGTTTTGATATGCTCGTAATATTATATTGAGTCACTGGGCTCACCTAAATCTTATTAAATATATTACATGTTTGACAAATAAACTCAGCCAACACTTGCTTATATTTGTTATGGCAGTGAATTTTGGCTGGTATCCCATTAACCTCACCCTCTGGCTGCAGGTGGAGGTGGTGTGCATAAAGTAAAAAAAAAAAAAATAGAACCAGTCACACTGGCAATCCAGATCTAGAGCAAAAATGAAGTGCATGTCTAAATAAAAACAAAGGCAATGATTGTTTAGTCATTTTGTCTTTAACTAGGCGGTGATAATATTAAGTGCAAAAACAAGGATTGTTTTGCATTTAATATTATTACCAATTTAAATCCGACTTCCAGACAGTTGATGGCTTTGAAAAGTCACCGCATAGTAAATATACCCATTTGTCTTTTTTTTTTTTTATATCTACAGTAAAATTTTCTGTCTAGCAGAATGTGAATGGAGCGGACAGAGTAATTCTTATAATTTTTATTTTATACACATAGTACCTCATTTATATTAGGAGTAAGTCAGCTAAACACCAATACACCATACTTGCCTACCCTGCCGATTCGGCAGGTAGCCTCCCGAAAATCGGGTGCCCCTCCCGGCCCCCCGGAAAGGCAGGCTGAATAGCGTCATCGTGACCCTGCCCCCTGCTTCACAATGCCCTTAATTTCGGCATTGTGAAGAGGGGGCGGGGCTACAATGATGCAATCATGTGGTCACACCCTTGCTCCGGCCCCACTGCCACATCATGTCCCTTGACACGCCCCCTTTATGACACACTACGCTCCCCACAGAAGAAAACTGGCTTCCCCCTCCCGGAATGCTGGCCCTGGTTGTCTGCAAGTATGCAAAACACTAACACTATTCTACTTGTATTTTTTTCTGTAACATTAAACTGAAACACATTGAGGAAGGCAACGCAAGCACGGTGACAACATACAGTGCCCTGGGTAGAGTTGAAAGCAGCATTGTCAGGTAACAGTGCTAACCACTGTGCCACCCATAGTAATATATGTTTAAATGTTGAAGACACCACACAGGCCTTTTCACTACCCTAAATATCACAATTTTGTACCAGATCCTCCAAGTATATCTGTAATGCGGAGATATTTTGCAAAATAGAGGCTAAAGCTAAGGAAAAACTAAAAACTGAAATTAAATTGTTGTTGTTATTATTACATACCAATTTCTGTCTGTATTAAATTCCAATATCTGTCTGTATAAATGCCAATTTATGTCTACGTGAACTCTCGGACAGGTTTGTCCGGGAATGCTAATTGTCGGGTGTGGGTAAATTCCTATTTTTTACTGGGCTAGCCAGCACCCCTTGGATTTGCAGGTCCAATTTTTTGTTGTGAGTGGGTAAATTGCAATTGTTAGGATTACGAGAAATGCATTGGAAGCGCCTGCTAGATGCCCTATGGCCAGCAGACGAGACATTTGGGGCCCCACTTGGGAGGCAATGATTTGGGCGCATGCATGGGTATTGAGCGGATATGGTCATTGCACACTTGTCATTTAGCGTTGGCGGACGCGTCATGCAATACCCAAGTTTTTTACGTTACAGGGCGGAGAGCTTTCATAGATCCAATGGGGCTAAACTCCTGGGTGCGGGGCTAGTGTGGTTGATCAGTGACCTCTGCAGTTTCCCTTTATTTTCAGGAAGGTCACAGTTTGGTGGCGGGCCTGGTTCTGCGAACCGGGCTTTGGCGGGAAGCAGTGCTCACGGGCGGCCTATTATTAGCGCAGGAGTGCCTGTGGTAGCATCTTTCCTTTGAGAGCGGCCAGTTTGTCACCGCCTAAAGGGGGGACATGGTCTTTGTTCCAAGGGAGGGGCCAATGCTGTGCCAATTAGGGAAGGATGGTAATGCTCCAGGTCAGTCTGCGCAGGGCGGGGATCCGCCCCTATTATTTAGTATTGGTATCCATCGGGCTGTGGCCTTGGAGCACTGCTTTCTTCTTGCCACCTATTCTAAAATTTCAATTTGATCAATAAATTCTGGCTGTGACCTCTTTTAATTCCATACATGTGTCAGTGTGTTTATTCCTAGGTTTAGGATTAAGTTAAATTAACAAAAGGGAATAATAAAACAAATGGGTGACTTAATAAAATTTCATAGTTAGAAATCTGAAACAGATCTAAAATCCGGTATAACACCTTTAATAATGAGCCACTTGAAACTGTAAGAGCGCTTTTGGGGCATATAAAACATGCAAAAGATATAGATATTGAAACATGTTACTAAAGGTTACCTAGCGGTTTTCACCATTGAAGTCAATGGCGGGAACTGTTCATTGGCCCACCTCTCTCAGCCAATGAATGCTCAGCCAATGCATTTATATAGAAAATGCAGTTGTTGATTCCGTCATTCACAAGGTACCGTCCTTAGCCGGTACCTGTCTGTGGGTTTGGGTAATTCCAGAGGCGCTTCAAGAGAGGTAGGGGCCTGTGTGTATACTCCTATCAGGCCCTCTCCTCTCCAGTGCTGCAGTAGACATGGTTCCCGCAATGTGGTCCTGGGATATCTCTACTGCGCATGCGCGAATCACTGGGGAAATGGCAGCGGTGGCCAGTGTCCCAGTGATTTCTCGAACGCCGGGCCGGCGGAGAGGTAAGTATATGAAATTGGGTGCAGTGTGTGCAATGCGTGGGCCCCCTGGACCCACACACCTTGCACCTTTTATAAATGTGCCCCTGTGTAATTTGTTTTTTTAGTTTCTTCAGATGATGGATGCCAACAGGGACAGAAGAGGACGGGACCAAGGGGTAGGTGAGTATGTTTTTTTTTTTTCTTTTTCGTACAGGTGCCGTGAATTCTACTAGACAAGTGGACGTGAATTCTAGGTGATTATGCGTGAATGTGAGTGTGCATGTTTGCTTTAATAAAATGTTACTCTCACGGTGGGTGTGTGTCTTCTGGTTATCTTTCTTTTGCAGGTTAGAGGTACCAGCAGGCCCTTAATGCCTTGCATCCTGGTACTTGTGGTTCTCCAAGTACCAGCATGCGGGGGAGGCTTGATGGGACCTTTTAGTTCTCCAACAAAAAACATTATTATTAATTCTATGTTTTACACATACATTTACACAATCAACCAAGCACCCACTGGTCAGGGGTGCCGGGGTATAGCCCCAGACTATCATCCCAGGCCTGGGGTGCCCTGGAGAGGGGGAACTCTTTTATTGGGTGAGACCTCACCTCCCCAGGGATACCATGGCCTGGACTGACTAGCAGTCAGGTATAATGCTTTGGCCGGGGGACCCAGTGAAAGGATTCCCCAGCCAAAACGTTACACCCCCATTAGAGTCCATTGCTGGTTATGGAAAATACAGGGGACCACTACTCATTTTGTCCCCTGTATTTCCACAGCCAGGACCAGCTCAATAGAGCCTGGTGGTGGTTCATAAAATACAGGGAAACCCTAAACATTTTTTCCCCTGTATTTTTAGAACCAGAACAGACTCAACAGTGCCCAGTGCTGGTTCTTAAAATACAGGGGAACCCTACACATTTTTTCCCCTGTAATTTACGAACCAGGACAGGCTCAACAGAACCGCTGGTTATGCTTGTGAGGGGGGGGGAATGCGGTATGCAGTCGGGAAGCCAGCGGACCTAATCCCGACAGTTGGCTTCCCGACTGTCATATCCCGGCAAGGGTCTAAAGACAGGCATCGTTATGCCAACACCTGTCATTAGGCATACGCCGGGAGCCCGACACCCGGCATCCTGATCAAAGGATGCTGAGCGCAGATAGCCGCGAGGGGGGGGGGTTAGGTTTAGGGTTCCCGGGGGGGACTTAGGGTTAGGCACCCCCCTGGGAATTTAGGTTTAGGCTAGGGGAAGGGGGGGGTCAGGGTTAGGCACCCCCGGGGGAGGTAGAGTTAGGCACCCCCGGGGGACTTTGGTTTAGGCAGCAGGGAAGGGGAGGGTTAGGATTAGGCACCCCTAAGGGAGGGTTAGGCGGTAGAATTAGGTTAGCTAATACTTACCTGAGGATGATCGAGATTTCCACTGCTGTCGGGATTCCAACTGCCGGACATGCATCCGGCGGTAAATCATACTGATTCCGGAAATGCATGTAATTGTTTTCGTTGTTTTTGCTGTTTCATTTTTTTTCTCATGGATCTGTGTATGTTTCTGTGTAACTCAGACCTGCTCAGGCTAGACTCGCTAGCCTGAAATTAAACACTCGCACTCTGTTACATTGCCTGATTGTGTCCTCACAATGGCAAAACATCTGGATGCAATTTTTGCCATTGCAAGTTGCGGGAGTGTGAGAAACGTGAGTTTGCATGTTCTTGCGCCCTATTACATATCGTGAATATATGCAATATATCGTGAATATATATACTCGCACATTTTCCAAACTCAGACTCTTTTACATTTTTCCCTTGGAGTTTGCAGCTATAGTAATTTCAGTATCCTTTTTAGGACTATCACTTCTGTGATATTTTGGTTTTCATTTCTTCTACATTTTATATTAGTGTCTGGTCACCTATTGTTTCATCTGTAGCATTTGTAGTGCCAATGTAAGTGGAGGTAGGGAAGTTAACAATCTAGGCACCTCCTCCATGTTATGTCATTTACAACAAGTTCATTCATGTTGTTTATCAAAATCGCATATAATAACAAGCAGTCCAGCATCATTTACCAGCAGCATTGATTGGGTACGTGATCCTGGTGGTCAGGATGCAGGTGGTCAGAATACTGACAGCAGCATTACAACAGTCAGAAGCCCGACTCAACTAGGTAAGTGTCCTAACCCCTAACCTTCCCCCCGCAGCCTAACCCCTCCCCCTAGTGCCTAACACTAACCCTAATGCTTACTGTCAGGATGCCGGTGGTAGGGATTCTGGTGCCGGGATTCTGACTGCTGTCGAGATTCTGGCACTGGTATTCTGAGCACTGGCATCCCAATCGCTGGGATGGCAACTACATCTCATAAATACCAGCACATGCAATTTAAACTGCCAACACCTTCATCATTAATTTCTTCATTAGCAATCCTCATTGGATGTAGGAGGTAGTTATGCATCAAATGTGCAAAGACAAACACCCTAATGCAATTTACTATTCCCAAGAAGAATCCTTACGTGCTAGTGCTGCTGCAGCTGGTGGTGAATCTTCATTACAGAAGGGGACCAAGAAGACTAGTAGTTTTAAACAATTGACCGTGAAACAACAATTTGCAAGAGGAACCAAGTATGACAGCTGCCATCCTGTTGCAAGCGGATCACTGAAACCATGAAGGCTATGTTAGCATTAGATCTGCATCCAATATCCGCCATCAATGCATCTTGCTTTAGCCGATTAGTTTAGGTCATGTGCAGGGGTGTATTTATAATGGGTGCAGGGTGTGCAGTGCACACCTTGCACCCATATTATACTTACCTCTCCGGAGTCCCACGTTGGCAGCGCTGTAAAAACATCTAGAAAATGGCCGCCACGACCATTTTCCCATAGTTTTGCTCATGCACATTACAGGGAAAATGGCCACGTGACCATTTCACCGGTGACCTATGCATGCGCTATAGACTCTGGGCACACTCTAGTGCCCAGAGTCTATCAGTGCATTGCTGGGAGCGCTGCACTCAGGACCTTATTCAGAGTCGGTCGCAAGCACCGATGCACTCGTAACTGACTTGATGGTTAGGCCTGCGCACAGAAACTCTGTCGCTCCGGAGCTCGTTACCAAAGGGGTGGCTGTCGATGTTGATCGACAGCTATCTCCGTTTGGTAGGCAGGCCGGGGAGGGGGGGGGGGTGGTTCCAAAATGGAGGCGTTCCTTTACAAACGCACACCGTTTTGTGGGCAGCCGCACTGGCATCATCAGTGATATCAGTGGGGAGCTTCCTGCTTCATTAGAGCAGAAAGCTCCCTGGGGCTTACGAGTGCCCAGACCCAACCTTAGGGTCTGGTCGTAAGCCCCGATGGTCGCTATGGTGATCACCATCGCGACCATGAACCTGGTCAGTCGTTAAGCTGTGGGTGGTAACCCACAGCTTAACGATCGACAAGGAGGCGGCCGTTCAGGATGCAAGCGGCCGCCCTGATTCAGTGCGATCACTTGCAACTAACGACCGCCTCCGAATGAGGTCCTCAGTGTGCTGCCAGCCGCCAGACTGAGGGGAGGGGGCCCGTGATGGAGACTGCACACGGGCCCCCTCCTCTCTAGAAATGCCCCTGGTCATGTGTCCATGCTACCAAATTCCATCTTGGATTCTATTTTATTAGAACAGCAATTCCTCGCCTGTACCAGGACGTTGAAAAAAAGTTTGCCCAAAAAATGCCATTGTACTGACTATCCATTTAACTACAGATATGTGGACAATTACACATATCTGTGACAATTACTGTACACATATTACATGACTGCGCACTGCAGCAGCAGCAGCATCTAACACACAACACCAGCTCATTCACAGACAAGCTACTCTCTCTATCACCAGCTTCACTTAGAAGCATACCAGTGTCAATCTGTTAGAAAAACTCAGGAATGTGATAGCAAAATGGCTTACACTGCTAAGACTCTCCTCAGGATTTGTCATTTCCGATAATGCAAATAACATTGTACTAGCATTACAACTGTGTCAGCTTCCACAATGAACTTGGTGGTTTAGAATTTCTAAAAAAAAAATTACAGGTGCATCCAGGACATGCTAGCTGTGACTTGTAAAATTTTTGGTATTCAGAGATTGGGATGGATATCCTTGTGCACAGAGTGTGTGCTTGTGTAACTAAGGTAATTGCTGCTGCCATGAGTGGGAATACCCATCCCCACTGGGTATACTAGAAAATTGGGATGTGTAACACTCAGACCTATTGCTAAGTGGTATTGTTTCAAATGATTAGGTGATGTGTAAAGAAGAAAGGACCCAAAATGTTGCAAGATAATAGTTTACTGGTCTCAATAGAAAGCAGCAGTAAACAGAATATTGGTGCTTGTACAGAGAAATGAAGCAATAATAGATGTGGGTTGGTTGTTATGAACAAATATTGTAATGTGCAAATTTACACAAGTGGGGCAATCTTGGACATGCAGGATGCAGCAAAACAAAACAAAACAAAAACAAATGCAAAACAAGTCATTGTGGCAATGTTGAGTAACAATTTTAGTGTGGCAAGTGTTTGCCATAAAGTCAAAAGTGGTAGTGGGTATTATCAGTAACCGGGATAGTCTATTCCAGTATTCAGAGAGTTCAATAAGTGGTTAAGCAGAGTCTAATTTCCACTTAGTGTTGTGGACTTTTTTTTGGTATTCAGCAACTACATGTAAAACATTGTAGCAGCTGCAAGAACAGTTTTAAGAAAAGCATATGGAGGAGCTGAAAGAGATGAAGTATGTTGGATTTGAAGATCAAGTCCTGCATTTTAGCAACCATACTTGATCCTTAAGTCCCATTTAATGTATTTCTTTCCACTGACACAGATCTTAAGAGATGCAAATAGCTCCTTGTGAGCAAGATGTCAGCTCTAGTGGCACATGACACAATTCCTGCTTCTGCTTCTCCTGCAAATGCTATTGCCAGGAAAAAACTGACTTATTCCAAGAACCCGCTGATGATGATGAGTCAACTCAGCACATCAGAGAGAAACATTATATCTGGTCAGACTTAAAGGAGTTGCCCACATATTATGACACCACTAGCGTGACTCAGGGCTTGATTCAGATTCTCACATAAATGCCATCACAGCTGTGATATCTCATGGATCGCAATGACTCACCTGCCATCCAGTACTTAGAGA
This sequence comes from Taudactylus pleione, assembly GCA_031769625.1. Taxonomy (NCBI): domain Eukaryota; kingdom Metazoa; phylum Chordata; class Amphibia; order Anura; family Myobatrachidae; genus Taudactylus; species Taudactylus pleione. The sequence continues at coordinate 2,767,566 of JAUIMM010000079.1, read as the reverse complement.
TGGCCACTGAAAGCAGCTCACATCCGCCACTCACACAAAAAACCAAACACATTGAACACAGTTCTTGTGGCTATCAGCCTTCTGAGTAAGTCTACAGTGAGGCAGACACAGCGGGTCTCCAGACCTACAGAGAGCTCTCCTGCTCCAAGCAAGAATGCAGTGGGTAATTTATGTACGCCATGAAAACAGTGTTTAAACAGTCCGACATGCCTGTGTTTTTCTAACCACCACCCGTTACCTCCCCAAAAAGCTGACTAGCTGTGAATCAATTTGCGAGTGCATGCATGATCGCAAAACAATTATGCGCAGTGTGGCTTTCATGCATGTGCAATGGCTAACAATTGCTTAATCTGCGTAAATATCAGCACATTGTGCAGATCTGAATCAGATACAGTAAGCATCAATAGAATGGTGGAGGATTACTTTAATGATAATGTACAAATTAGCATGTAACAGTGTCCCTTTGAATACTGGGAAAAAAAAAGAATTTTGGAGCCCCCTGTACAAACTACAGTAGCTATGATGTACTTACGCTGCCCACCCTTCAGTGTGTACTCGGTAAAAGTGTTTAGCACTTTAGAACAAAATGTGGAAAAAATTATGTTCATTAAAATGAGCTGCAAAAACCTTTGCTGTCAAATACAGAGACTGCAACAGTGGCTTCCAGTGGAGATGAGTCATTATTGTGTGATGATGATCTTAACAACAGAAATGAGGGTGATGATGAGGATGGTGACATCTTGAACTTTGAGGATGATTAACATTTTTAACCTTAAGACCTTTGGTTGCTTGGTTTAATCAAGCCACCAAAATGTTTTCTTTTGTTTGTGTCCAAACAATGCTCTTTAGCCACAAAAGTGGTAGTCCCTGTCGCTGAAGTTTGTTAAACTGTGCATGTCCTTTTTATTATACAACAGTCCTTCGTACACCACTTTTTTGTTAATACAGGCTTTGCCAATCTGTATTGGTGTAAAGACTACTAGCCTGTTAATCATTCTCCATACACCTGTACTAGTCTCGGGCCTGTGATTAACTGTTGGAGTTTAATAGTGATCTGGTTTTCTACTAGACTTTACTCCAGCAGCAATCACCTGTATTGGCATAAGGTCTGTGATTTGCTGTTTGGAGAAGCGTGTTGGTATATTATATTTTTTTCTACTAGGCTTTTATTTTTAAGCTATTATCTTTTGATAAATGAAAACATTCTTTAGGCTCGTACAGTTTATTAAACTGCCATCCTGTCTACTTCTGCTGTGCCACTATGTATCATAGATGTGCTATATTCTATTAAACTGCCATGTGTTATTGTCACTGAGCTGTTGCTTAGTTTAGCCAGCCAGCTCATTGCAGCCTTTGGCCAAAAGTGGTGAAAACAATATTGTGAGCTGTGAGGTGGTCAAAATTTACTGGAAAAGAATGCTATTGATGTTATTAATACTGTAAGAACAAACACAGGTCCACATAACATGATTGTAGCTATTTTTATACATTTTTAAAGAGATCCAGATCCAAAACCAAAACACTTGAGGGAGGTTTTGCCAAAAGCATAACACGACGATGATTTCAAAACAAAACATGGGGGTCTGTGCACATCTCTAATTAACCATAGTGCTATCAATGACCTAATCAATCAGCTTTATTGGCATATTTTATTGAATAATGGGTGTGATGTTGAGTTGGATGGAAATCCGGCGTATGTTACTCTAGTCGTTTGCTCACTGGAAAAATGTGCGTATTTACCTGTATACAGAGTTTTACACATCTTGCTGTGCCCTTTCCTCCTATGCACACGCTACAGTAGTTTTGCTATTAGTCATCATCATTGGTACACACTTGAACCTAAGATATTCTAGCCATATTTTTGCTTACAGCCTCCTCTGCATAACCCACAGGTGCGGCAATGCATCCTCCCTGAACTTTACCTACATGAGAACGTTCTGTTACAACTAGGGATGTGCGCCGACTCCGGTGTTTTGGTTGTGGGTCTGTATATTCTTCAAGGATTTGGTTTTGCAAAACCGCCCTTGCGTGTTTTGGTTTTGAATCTGTATTTTATAAAAAAAATGATAAAAACAGCTAAAATCAAATAATTTGGGCCTTTTTTTGTTCCTACAGTATTATTAACCTTAATTACAATAATTTTCAGTCATTTACTGTCATTATTAACCACCTCACAGCTCACAATATTGTTTTGACTGCTTTTTTTCACCAATAAAGGCCAAAGGCTGCAGCGAGCTGGCTGGCTAAAGTAAGCAGCAGAGGAGCGGCACAAATGCACGGTGGTTTAAGAGAATATAGAACATCTATGGAACATTACCACACAGCAGTGGCAGACAGGATGGCAGTCTAATAAACTATAAAAATGTCAGTTGGCAATGCCCCGATTGTGCAAAATATAAGAAAAGAGGTGCAAGATGGAATTGTCCTTGGGCCGTTTCCCGCACTCATATGGGATATTAAAAAGGACATGCACAGTTTAACAAACCAAGCACTTTAGCGACAAGGACTGACACTTTTGTGGCTGAAGTACTTGGTTTGTTTGGGCCCCCACAAAACAAGTTTTTGGAAGGACTACCGCCAATCATTAAGATGGAGGTTGATGATGAGGGTGTTGGAGGTGGAGATTGCATGTGTTGGCCCAAACTGCTGGTAGCTGATACTGGACTGTTTGTTAATAATTTACAAATTATTATAATTTATTATTATAATTTATTTTATTTTAAATAAATTGCATGAACTCGCTGCAATTGATGTAACAGGGAGGAGGTGCCTAGATGGTTAACATCCCTACCTCTACTAACTTTGGCTTCACAAATGGTACAGATACCTTCTCAACTGTTGTCAGGATTTGGGTTAAAATAATTCCACACCCAAGATGTGGCTTTTCTGGTCTTATGCCCAGGCATGACAATATCTTTCTTTTTATCACGAGCAAGAACTGCTGCCACTGGTGGCTGATTTACACAAACAACATCCTCATCATCAACATCCTAATTTGCATCAGATAGGACACAAATATCCCCCTCTTTCTCCTTTTGTACTTCCCCACACTATCATCCTCAATTCTATTATTTCACCATGTAATACTAGCACAATCGTCATGGCGTCAGTGATCTGCTGTGCAACTGGGTGACAGCTGTTATACTTGCTTTCTCTATCAAAGGATTGTTTAAAAGTCAATTGTTTTTTTAAACTACTACTTCTAGTAGTCTTCTTGGATTCTTTCTGGAATGAAGATCCAGTAGCAGGCCTAGCACTCAAGGAATCTTCTGAGGAATACTGGATAAGGGAGGAGTCACCTAGCCTTGTCCTGGATGTAGAACTACCTCTGATAATTAGTGAGGATATTGATGATGAAGGCATTGGAGATTACAGGTGCTGGGATTTAGCTGAGTGAAGGGTGCTAACTGATGCTGGACTGTCTGTTGTTGTTTTTTTAGCACCAGTTTCTGATTTTCTCAAAAATGTTCCATGAATTTGCTGCAAATGACATAACAGGAAGGAGGTTCCTAGATGGCTAAGGTCCTTACCTCTATTTACTCTGGCTTTACAATGACTACAGATGGCTTGACAATTGTCCAGATTTGGGTAGAAATTATTCCACACATAAGAAGTGGATTTTTTTGTCTTATGCCCAGGCATGACAATGGGCTCTTCCTTATCTTGAGCAACAACTGTTTCCACTGGTGCCTGATTTACGCAAACAACAACAACATCTTCATCATCAACATCCTTATTAGCGTCAGCAACACACATATCCTCCTCATCCTGGTGCTCTTCCACAGAAGCATCCTCGATGTCTATGTCACCATGTTCACTTGTGCTGCTCATCCCTACATTTGCAGAGGATGCACAAGTGGTGGAGGAGGCTCCTCTTTGAGTACAGTATTGGAAAGGTCAGGCTCACACATGGCACATGCTGACACACTTACACTCTCCTCAGGGATTTGTGACATTTCTAAGCACACAGTTGGTTCCTGTGCCTTAACGATTTTAATTTTTTTGAAACATTTACAGGGAGCAGGGGCTTATATCATCATAAGAGGCAGAACCACCAGTCATAAATAAAGGCCACTTCGTGTGGTGAAAGGCATATTGCTAATTTTTATGTCTTTCTGCAGCAAACTTTCCCATTGATGTTTTTCTCTTTACCAATGTAAAAAGATTGCTTCTTTGAATTTAGATGCCCTGACTTAAGCCCTGAATGCCCTTAGGCATTGGCTTTAGTAGATGATGTAGACGGACTAGTATTGTCATGACTGGTGGCACTGGCAGCAGCTCCAGCACTAGTATGTGGTTCCTGCTCTCCTCTCACCTGATCGTTCGCCATATCAAAAAACACAAACCAAGTGGGGTATAGCACACATGTCAATTTGTACCAATTTTAAATATTCCACTGCGGTATCAATGACCTGCAGCGTTGCAATCTTTTTATGAATATTACACTGCTGTATTACTGACCAACAGTGTCACAATATTTGTATGAATATTACACTGCACTACCACTTACAGTGTCACAATACGTGTATGAATATTATACTGCGGTTCCACTTACAGTGTCACAATACTTGGATGAAATTTGGGTATATATGAATCGGCATTAGGAGAGTGGATAATCATTCATTCCCATTTATTGCATGAACTGGAATAAACAATTATTTTTTGGCAAATATTCATATAATCTTTTACAGGTTCTGGACTATACAATTTTACAGATTTATTTATATTCTATATAGAGAAAGATTGATGTGAATTATTTGATTATCGTATAGAGCTTGGAGCAATCATTGCACTGAATTTTAATATAAATTGTATTGTACATATATGCAATAGTATTATTCAATTATTTCTATAAACGTTTGTGTGGTTTCTCAAACAAGCGCTCCCTCTATATATTCTTATAGATTTTCTCTTTTAGCAGGTAGCAGATCCTGCTGGTGAAGCTGCCAGTTTGAGATATATTTATATATAGACTGACTGAGAGGCGCACCTGTTTTTTTTTTTTATTACCACTTACAGTGTCACAATAAGTGTATGAATATTACACTGAGTTTCCACCTACAGTGTCACAATACGTGTATGAATGTTACACTGCGGTTCCACCTACAGTGTCACAATACGTGTATGAATGTTAAACTGTGCTTCCACTTACAGTGTCACAATACTTGGATGAAATTGGGGTACCACTTACAGCCATTGCGAAAAGTTTTACAAATGACACAAGTATTGGTTTTCACAAAGTTTGCTGCTTCAGTGTTTTTAGACCTTTTTGTCAGATGTTACTATGGTATACTGATGGAAAATTACAAGCATTTCATAAGTGTCAAAGGCTTTTATTGGTAATTACATTAAGTTTATGCAAAGAGTCAATATTTGCAGTGTTGACCCTTCTTTTTCAAGACCTCTGCAATTCGCCCTGGCATGCTGTCAATCAACTTCTGGGCCACATATTGACTGATGGCCGCCTATTCTTGTCAGAATTTGTGGGTTTTTGTTTGTTCACCCGCCTCTCGAGGATTGACCTTAAGTTCTCAAGGGGATTAAAGTCTGGGGAGTTTCCTGGCCATTGACCCAAAATTTCGATGTTTTGTTCCCCGAGCCACTTTTGCATTATGACTGGAACAGGCATTGTTCGTCACCAAACTGTTCTTGGATGGTTGGGAGAAGTTGCTCTTGGAGGATGTTTTGGTACCATTCTTTATGCATGGCTGTGTTCTTAGGCAAAATTGTGAGTGAGCCCACTCCCTTGGCTGAGAAGCAACCCCACACATGAATGGTCTCAGGATGCTTAAGAGCGTCACTCACAATACTTTATGAATTATACACTGCAGTATGATATACCTACAACGTCACTCACAATATGGCCAGCAGCGTCACAGTGCTTTGGCTACACTGGGGAAGGGGGCACAATAAAAAAAAAAAAAAAAACATTTGTAACTTATTTTTTTTAAAACTTTTAGTTACTTTTTTTTTTTGACTGCCCATGGATGGATAGCACACCCCTTGATGGACAGCACAATACTTTATGAATTTGACACTGCAGTATGATGAACCAACAGCGTCACTCACAATATGGCCAGCAGCGTCACAGTGCTTTCAATACACTGGGGAGAGGGTACGGTATACAACGTCACAGTGTGGGGTACAGCACGAAAAAAAAATTTTTTTATTTATTTTATTTTTTGTAAACTTTAGCACACCCCTTGATGGACAGCTTAATACTTTATGAATTTTACACTGCAGTGTGATGAACCTACAGCATCACTCTCAACATGGCCAGCAGCGTCGAAGTGCTTTGAAGTAGGGATGTGCAGGCTCGGTTCTACTCGGTTCCGTTCGTTTTTTTTTTCCCGAATCTTATTGGGTTTCAGCTGTCACGAGTTTTGGATAGCCAATAAGATTCGGTAAAAAAAACCGAACGGAACCGAGTAGAACCGAGCCTGCACATCCCTACTTTGAAGACACTGGGGGTGGATGAACAGAGCACAGCACACCCCTGGATTGGGCAACACAGCCCAGCACAGCAAACCCCTTGATGTTCAACACAGCACATCACTGCTCACCCCTGTATTGGACAACACAGCCCTCCCTCACTGGAGCACAGCACCGCACCACCGCACAGCCCGTGATTTAGCAAGCAAATTGCCCCGATCACCGATGGGAGGGACTTATATACAATCCAAAACCTGTGAGAATCCGACAGCGAGAAGATGACGTTTTGTCTCGTTTTGGGATCTGAGTCAGGCAAGAAAACCCGAGCCGGACTCAGATCCTAACTCAGATCGGGAAGTTCAGGCGGGTCTGGATCTCTGAGAACCAAACCCGCTCATCTCTAGTTACAACCTAGTTATGCCTCTTTAGACGTAAGTATAGATGCAGTTGAAATACTTACAACTCCCCTATGTACACATAAGCAATGCAAAAAAGCAAGATACAGCAACAAGCATTGTTCAATTCTGCGTCTGCCGCTGTGTGTTAAATCACATGCCTCCAGGGTGTCAGCCCTGTGGAATTACCCAGTCCCTGCGCTGGCACGAGTGAACTAGTTCTGCTTGCTGAGAAACGGGTTTGAAAAAAAAAAGGATTTTCCTTTATTTCATTGACAGCTTCAATATGTAAATATATAACAGCAACTATTTCTGTAACAAATAGCTGGTGTGGTATACACGAAGTTATAAAAGAATTCAGTTTATAAAGAGCTAATTCATGGAGACCAGATGGGAATAGGAAGACAGTTTCCTAATGCTCTGGCCCCCCTGTTTGACTCACCAGACTGTCACTCACAGTAATAAAACAAGTGATACCTGGTGTGGACGGGTCACATATCTCACTGCATATGAAACCCAGTCAGAGAGATGCTTCTGATAACTACTGCCAGGCCCAGGTCCATCCATTCCCCAGTTACTGCAAATACCACTACTGTAATTCAATGATGCGGGGAAGTGGTTTTTTTTTCTAAGCTTTGTTCCACATTAGGTAAAGTGCGCCTAGAAATGTCCATCTCTGCTGAGGTCACAAAATGTGTCTCTCTGCATAGCAAGGAATATTCCTATGAATAAAGTATAATAATATTAATGCAGAACTGATTTATTCGCTGGTAAGTATAAGATGTCTCAACATTAAATGTTGAAGTATGATAATAAAAGGAACGAATTTGAAAACTTATAATTTAGACAACACACCCTTAGCCTTCGTGCCGCACAAGCTTTCCTATAAATACAAGTTTATAGCATCTTCTCTGCCTCCGCCTCATAAAAGTATAGTAGCAATTACCAATAAAGTAAATAGCATTTATTTTTAGCACTTGCTGCATACTTGCCTACTCTCCTGGAACATGTTTGGATAGTCTCATGGGATCCCAGAAGAGTAGGTCACCCCCTGCAATGACGCAATTCTCAGAGAATAAAATTATCTTAGCCCCATCCCCTCTTCACAGTCCCACAAAATGCAGCTTTATGACACACGGGGGCAGGGCCTAATGAAGAGAAGTGCCTTGTCCTGCTCCCACAACATCACTGGTTCTCAACTCCAGTTCTCAAGTATCCCAAGCAGGTCATGTTTTCTGGATTTAATTAATCTTGCACAGATAATTGATCTACTTTGCTGGGTCAATAATTATCCAACCTGTTTCCACAGATATAAATCCTGAGAATATGTCCAGCTGGGGGGGTTATTGAGGACTGAGAACTACTCAGCTAAATGATGCATGTCCCCTCCTGGAACGCTCCCACGGGAAAAATGTTAAAGTTGCCAAGTATGACTTGCTGCTGTCATATTATTTTCAAGATAGAAAAGGTTAGTACTGAGAGATTGCTTTTGGAAAATCCATAAGGGTCATTTGTAAACTGTCAAAAATGGAGACCCGCAATGCTTCTTTGTGTCTTTAATGCATGTCAAGATGCATACCCACTTCACTGTCCTGTCCTAGTAACATCAATCTGCATCATTCTCACACATCAGTCGCGATTCATTTACTGGAGTTCTGCTTGTATAATATTCATTTTTATCTGATAGGGTTTTCTATATTCAAAGTAAAGGCCTTGCAATGGGTTCACCACTTAATCCGCTTGGGCTCATTTGTCTGTAGTGGCATATGAAGATAGTTATTTTTGTAAAATAAAACTTTCACACCAAGCATAATAAATCGGCATCACTATGTGAATGTTGTGTTTGTCATTTGGGCAGGTAATTTTAAAGAGTCTTTCATAATATTTTAATAACAGCATTTGCTATTTTTACATTAATAATTCATAAAGACACTGTTTATTTTCTGGGTATGATTATTAAAAGAAGGATCTTCTATAGTAAAAAAAAACTTCCTATCATAAAGCTATTAAACAGCCACATCTCATGAAAATCATTATACGTAAGGGACTCATCTGATGATGAGGATCAGTGGTGGATTTTGGCTGCTGCTCCCCAGTAAAATCCACCACTCCCCTGTGAGCCCCCAGTCCCCCACTGCATACAGCGGTGGTTCCTACCTTCCTCCTGTAGCTGCTATAATAAACGCAGACATGGCTTCCCATTGGAAGCACTTTCTGCTGATCACAGTTCAGACAACCAGTCCCAGGGGGAGGAGGTCACCTTCACTGAGATTGCCCATCCTGACTGCCATTAGCAGATATAGCACTTCCAATGGAAGCCTCATCTGCTTTTATTATAACAGCCCTATTCGACTTCTATGGACTGCAGCTATTGCAGCCCCTAACACCGATGCTATTGTTACTGCGCATGTACAAGGCTTACTTGTCGTTTTTTTCACCGTTCTTTGTTTGCGCATGCACAATGATTAGGGGCCGGACTGTGGCCGAGATGAGGGGATGATGCATGATCATGGTAAACACAGACTGGTCATGAGGGGTTAATGTTAACAAACAATTTTTGGCCAATACATTACTCATCATGAATGCGAATGCTGGCCATACACTATACAATTATCTGACCGATCCGTCCGATATCCACGGAACGGTCAGATAATTGCACAGTGTATGCAGTGACCAATTCAGAGAATATCGATCAGTCGGGCATGCCTGATAGTCCAGCATGCCCATTCGATCCAATATTTTTAAAGTGAAAGTCGGCCACATCGAGCAGTGTATGTCCAGCTGCGGCCAACCAAAAGACATTTCCCCTGTTCCTTCACTGGGAAAGAATGGGGAAACTGGGAAGCGCAAATATAGTGGCCCATACACTGTGAGTTATCTCAGTGTTTGGCCACGATAACAGGCTGTCAGATAAAATGCCTGTTGGTCTTACAGCCGTGTACTAATTTTATTGTGTACTAATTTTAGTGAACTATGTAAATAGATGGGTCCTTTCAGAGGGTATGGACACGGCATGGTCGCCATGTTACAGCCAGGAATATCCACTGACAAGGACTGCTGCAATGCCATGTCCGTGCCGTCCCTGCAAGTCAGTGAAGTACATGTTGCTATGTTTTCTTTCACACACACTGGGTTTTCTGAGCTTGTACCCGCCCACAGCTCCATCTTTTCCTAGTGTTGTGACACCTGAGTGTGATATACCCTATTACTTGTAACTGGAATCAGTTGAGTAGCTGGAGGTTCTTTTCTGATCCTGGTTCCTGAAAGGTAAGGATGAGGTAATGATGGGATACAAAGTTGATTTGAATGAATTAGATTTATTTTAACAAAACCTTCACTTTTGCTAATACACTGATAACATTTCAATTTGCCAATGTACAATCTCAATGTGTTTTAACCGTGAACAGGTACAACAGCATTAACATTACAATTTTCTTTTACAGGAATTCTGGATTCCTGAAGATCATAGGATTTGACTTGAACACTAAGGGGCATATTCAATTAGGTTTGAAAAGTCAAGTACTTTTCGCCTGGCTAGGTTTTCGCCGTCATCACTGGTTTTCCGTGTGGAAAAGTATTGCTTGAGTCCCCGCTTATCCCCGTATTCAATTAGAAATCATCGAAAACGGCACCCGGCGAAACGCAAACAGGCGAAAAGTACTGTCAGATTTGGGGAAATCAGCCTGACACCCCCCAAAAGATGCACTAACATTGGGATCATTGTAGATGCCCCCGAATAGCCCTACTGAAGCTATGTGGGGTACTTAAATGCTTAATAGTGTCTTTGCACAAGTGGTGAAGAATAGCATTTAGCAGTTTTTTGGGGTGAAAATAACTAGTCCCAGCAAATTTGGGGTACATGAAAATGGGTGCAAGCATAGTTAAAAATCGCAAAAGTGTTGTTTTAAAAAACATGAAAAATGCACCTTCAGCAAGCACCTGCAAACAAACCCCCCCATACTTGCAGACCACCCCAAAGTCAATTTCGCTAGTTTTTAAGTTTATACCCCAACTTTGTACTTTTTGGCCACCTTTTTCAGTCATTTTTTGCGGTGCTCTTAAAAATTTTTAGGATTTTTTTGACGCAGTTTACCTTTGGGGACCTGTCCTAAGGGTGCAGGGTGGTTTCCCCACCTTTGCACCCCAAAACCCAGGTAGTAGCACAGCACCTCCTCTCCTGACCGATCACTGCCGAAGAACCGTTTAACTGTCCACTGCTCTGTGCCTTTTATACCCTCATTCCCTCAGTGTATGCCAGCATAATGGAATCAATTGTCCTGCATGCTGGGTCTCTTAAACCTTCGGTAATGACAAGTTCTCCCTCACATTGAGGTCCTTTTGTACAATCCAGTGCTTGCACCTATATGTTAATCATAGGCACTGGTAAGTTGGGGCAAACCATTACTCTTCTGTGGGTGTTGCCCATATAAGTCCATAATAATGAAGCATAGTGTCACGACTCTAGGAAAGTTGGCCTCCTGTGATGTATCAGACTCTACGGGCTGGGACCGTGGTAGCAGAAGCTGAGGAGGTTTCAGATAGCTTTTCCTCATAGGAGAAATAAGGTTATACCCAAGTCGATGGTAAAGAATACAGGGTTTTATTGAGAAACAGGGAACTGGTTAGTATGATGAATAGCAGCAGAACTAATAGTCCAGAATGAAAGGAAATAACTGTAGCACGTGAGTTCTGAAAAACTGTGAATAGAAGGTAACAGCGTACTTGGAGCAGGAAGACTGGTGCTAGTGTATAAACTCCACAACAAGATGGCCACTAGTCAGATGATACTGGATTACCCTCACTAGACAAATACTGGAATCCTGAGTCTGAGTCACCAGGGTCACCCAACGAGACGAGACGGGAATCCTAAGTCAAAGGTAGAGAGGTGTATCCAGCTAGACTGTGATGACTTTGGCTTGCGATCAGTGTGGGTCTTTTAAGTACACAAAGGTGCGTCGAACTCCGGGTGAAGTACACTGAGATGCCTCACGGAGATATGAACGGAATAAGCTGGTGTGCGTCTTTAGGTGCTCTGGGTTAGTACCCAGAGTGGCGTCTTTGGTTGCTTCGGGTTTGAACCCAAAGTAGAGTCTTTGGGCAAAGGAGTACAACACGAAGATACTTAAAAAGTCCAAGACTTGAAAGTATCAGGAGCCAAATACTAGGACTTGATAAGATGTTGTACAGGCACTGAATGAGCATCCAAGAAGGGTCTATATATGTAGTACCTGTTGTTGATTGGTGGCTGACTCCCAGCTGACAAGAGAACCAGGGATCACTGGTGGACCCTGACTACAGCAAAATGGCCATGCCCATGAACCGAAATCTCCACCGGCAACCCTGGAGGATGACGTCATACAGTACGAGGGATGCCAGTCAGCTTGGAGGGGAAGACACGCGCTCTGCGGCTGGAGTGTTGCCGCGAAGATGAACAGCGGCTGCCCAGGCCCACGAACCGGAGACCGGAGGTAAGTAACACCACTGGCTGGGCTCTGCGTTGGGGCCCGGTAACTATATATATATATAACGATGGGCATTCTCACTTTTATTTATGGCTACAGACTCTACCATAAAATGGAGCGAACTAGTTCTGGGGTATCACATGACTGTCAACATGAGTGACAACTGTGACAGATACTGAGAGGCTGATATCATTAGTAGAAGCCAGACCAGTTTTATGGACAAAACACATGATACTGTATTTATAAAGATATAAATGCCACTGGAAAGGCATGGCAAGAGGTTTGCTTTGAATTGAAAGAAGATTTCTATGTGTTGGGAGACAAGGATTAAGATATATATGGTTAGTACCTTTATTTGTAGTACTGTTTTCAATTATTCTGTATAAACTAGTTTTATCTTTGAATAGAGCTGCTGCTGCCGCTGCACATGACTACTACTTTAAGAAAACAAACCACAACATTAAAAACGTCTCAAAGCAGTTGCATGTGAAAGGCACTGATTACCGGCAAAAAACCAGCTGGCTTTGGCGTTTTTTGCCAGCCGGTCAAAACCGGATTGTGTGAAAGTGCCCTTAGAAATGATTTGCTTGTAGAAAAAGAAAAGCAAGTGAGAAGGTCAACTACATAATGATGTATACCTCATATATCTAAATATAGCCCTCAGACTATAAGAAAACAAACAGCACCATTTTACGCAAGACATTAGGTTTAAAGTCTTATGTGATTAATTCACACAGCCTCTCCAATGTAACCCATTTCCCTCGTACAAAATGATCTGCTCATAAACTTCCCACTTATTGCATTATATTTACTGGTTCCTAAATTTATACATGACATATCACCAGATCTTTCAGCGATCAAGTTAGTGAACATAGCTCTTGATTGCAGCTTAACATTATTCACAAATAAAGGGGCTGCAAATAATTAGCATATATAATATTTTCAATATATTATTATTGTAATAATAATAATAATAATAATAATAAAACAAAAAAAATGAGTTGAAATAAATTACCAACTTTTCAAGATATTTGCTTAGAATTGATAATGCTAAATAGTGTTCTGGATTACTTACAAACCAAAGAGCACTAAAATAATTCCACACAAATACAGATTCTAAAATAAATGACAATGGTTTTACTTAAAGACAGCTTAATCATACATATATTTTGCCAATGCAGACTTACAACAAAATACATAGGTTATACCAACAGCAGTAGGGAATATTTTTAAAAGAAATTTGTGACACCCAGTACAGAATAGCAGTAGGTCAATACTTCATACATACATAACGGCACTCCCGACCCTCGTTCTGTGCTCTCTCCTCTATTCTCCGACTGCTCCCCCCCCCTCCCTCTTTCTCAGCTCATATTTATATCTTAGTTTTGATTATACCTCAAATTAATCCAATTAGTCCAATTAATCTAATTAATATTTGTACGTACCAGGTCTTCATTGGTCATCTGTGCTTTAGACATAATATTGACATAATTCTGTGTTATCTTTTTGCTCCCATGTAGAAATCTGACATGGTCGCCCATTTAGCCTTCTTGCAGGTAAATGCTATCTCAGTTAGCTCATTTGTTTATATAAAAACTGAGAACTGCTGTCAGCTGTTCTGTGCATGTTAAAACTTACACATTTTAAACCTAGAATTCTTATTGCTAGAACAATGTATATAGCAGTTTAACCTATACATATCTCCACAGATAATCACACTTGCAGAGGAATAAAACACTAAACACACTTTGTAATACGTAATTTAACATACTTTTAACTAAAATATAAAACAAAATGGCTGCCACATCAGACACACACTTGCCTACTTTAGAGAGGAAAGGGAAGGCCTTATCCTCTCTAGGCCTGGGGCCATTCGACAAGTGTGGCCTTCCGCAACTCACACAACAAATATATATATATATATTCTCAATCTTTTCTATATGCTCTAAATTGCAGTGCCGGAAAATAAAGTAACATAAGCATGCATATATTCGTGAGATGCTGAATGAATATGTATGTTCACATATTCCTGTTTTATCAATGTTTTATTGGTCATTACCTTTTTCACATTTGTCAATTATCTTTGCAAGTGTATTCTACTCATAGATTGGTTTTAATAGTAGCGGTAATGGCGCTAAGAAACCATTTGAATGAAAGCAGCAATCCCTTAGATATTAAGATTGCACCTGAACTGCTATAACTCATCTTTTGCTGCAGCCGATATTGCATCTTTATGCTAATGCTGCAGCCAAGGCGACCACAAGCTGTGGTGCAAATTCGTTGCTCTGGATATTAAGACGCACCATCAGCCGCACCATTGAACACTGCACCAGCACCGTGGAGGCACAAGTTCTCTTTCTGAACGTGACCGTCTGTGTCAGTACAACTACGTCTTTAGACGAAGTCACTGACCGCGACACCCGGTTACCAAACAGAAACGCCCACTGAAAATCAGTATTATTTCTCAGATATTACTTAGTTCTGCCTTTCTCACTTATTTTCCAACTACAGCCATCTGGGCTCAGTTAATTATCTTAACAAATGCAATGCAGGTTATTGCAATTGGAAAATGATTGTGACACGGTTACAGGAAAGCAGTCAGATTGGCTGGTATGTAAATATTGTTGAATTGTTTTATTGCCTTATGATCAAATCTGGTCACTATTGATTTTTTTTTTTACAAGGATTAATAAAATAAATATTTCTATATATTGTTTTTATATAAGGATGCTACATAGGTATTTCACATTTACCTACACCAAAGTTGTTTACATGGTGTGTAGTGAGGCAGAAAATTGAATGTGACCTCCCTTTGTACATTTTTGTCTATGATTAGATGATTAATCTACGGCAGTAGCTGTAAGATTATGTTTATGATTAGTGATCTGTACTCAAAACAAAAACTAGCAGCATAATGTGCAAATACTTCCTTAATTTATATGTCAGTTTTAAGTAGTTCTAACAATATTTTTATTTGAGTGTATAGATAGAAATATTTTTATATGGCTGCCTATAAATAGCTGATATTGTTGTAAGGATTTTTATTATTATTGTGAGGACAGAACATTTTTGCCCTGCCCTCGTTTACGGCAGATACATTTCTAATCAGATTGATTTCTAATCAACAGTGAATCCTCTATAATAAACAATAAACAAAATCAAACTTACTAAAAATTAGGGGTGAGCGGGTTCGGATTTCGGAAACCCGAACCCCCCCGAGCCACCCCCCGATCCGAGGCCAATCCGAGTCAGGCTCGACTTTTCCCGCCTGACTCGGATCTGAAATCGAGGCAAAACGTCATCATCCCGCCTTCTGGGTCTCGCGGGTTTTGGATCCTATATAAGGTACCCACATCGGCGACATTTTCTCACTCGGCTGTGGACAGTGAAGAGGGAGGGTGGGAGTTAGGGCTGGCTGGGCTGTGTAGTGTAGTGTAGTGCAGTGTAGTGTTGTGCTGTGCTGCGCTGTGCTGCTGTTGTCCTTAGGGGCTGTGTCCACTACTTCAAAGTCCATAGGGGCTGGCTGGACTGTGTTGTGCAGTCAGTTGTCCATAGGGGCTGTGTCCACTGTAAAGTCCTGTGCAGTGTCCCAGTTCTAAAGGGGTGCTGTAGTGTTGTCCAGGGGGTGCTCTGTACGTCAGGGGTGCTCCCCCCAAGTGCTAAAAAAAATAAATATTTTTTCTGTGTTTGTGAATTGTGTGCACTGTGGCTGCACGTGCATCAACAAAGGAGCAGCGCCAAGCGTGCGCCTGTGTCCCATAAGTAAAAGGCCCGCTGGCTTGTCCGTTAAAGGGTGCTGTAACCCCCAAAGGGCACTCCAAACAAAATAAAAATATATATTTTTTTGTGTTTGTGAATTGTGTGCGCAGTAGCCGCACGTGCATCAACAAAGTAGTGCCAAGCGTGCGCCTGTGTCATAAGTAAAGGGCCAGCTGGCTTGTCCGTTAAAGGGTGCTGTAACCCCCAAAGTACACTCCAAAAAAAATAACAAAATATTTTTTCTGTGTTTGTGAATTGTGTGTGCAGTAGCCACACGTGCATCAACAAAGTAGTGCCAAGCGTGCGCCTGTGTCCCATAAATAAAGGGCCGGCTGGATTGACCACTAAAGGGTGCTGTAACCCCCAAAAAGGACACTCCAAACAAAATATTTTTTTTTTTTGTGTTTGTGAATTGTGTGCGCAGTAGCCGCACGTGCATCAACAAAGTAGTGCCAAGCGTGCGCCTGTGTCCCATAAATAAAGGGCCGGCTGGATTGACCACTAAAGGGTGCTGTAACCCCCAAAGGGCACTCCAAACAAAATAAAAAATATTTTTTTTTGTGTTTGTGAATTGTGTGCGCAGTAGCCGCACGTGCATCAACAAAGTAGTGCCAAGCGTGCGCCTGTGTCCCATAAATAAAGGGCCAGCTGGATTGACCGCTAAAGGGTGCTGTAACCCCCAAAGGGCACTCCATACAAAATAAAAAAATTTTTTTTTGGGGTTTGTGAATTGTGTGCACTGTAGCCGCACGTGCATCAACAAAGGAGCAGCGCAAGTGTGCGCCAGTGTCCCATAAGTAAAGAGCTGGCTGGCTCATTTCTTAAAGGGTGGTGTAACCCACAAAGTGCACTACTCTCCAGCAAAAATAAAAAAATATTTTCTGTGTTTGTGTGCGCCTTAGCCGCACGTATATATCAATATAACATAAATGGAGGACCAAACTTTCTCCGATAAAAATAAAATAGGGACAGATCAAGAACCACTTCCTCCTAGTGCTGTTGCTGCTGCTGGGAGTTGTTCATCATCCCAGAGAGGAAGTAGGAACACCACTACTTTTACTAAACAATTGACCCTCCAACAGTCCTTAGCGAGAAGGATGAAGTACGACAGCAGTCATCCTGAAGCAAAACGTATAACTGAGGCCTTGACTGCTATGTTGGTGTTAGACGTGCGTCCGGTATCCGCCATTAGTGCAGTGGGATTTAGACAATTGATGGAGGTAGTGTGTCCCCGGTTCCAAATCCCGTCTAGATTCCACCCGCATCCTCAAAGCAGCAGCGACAAGCGTGCGTCTGTCTGTTAAAGGGTGGTGTAACCCTCAAAGTGCTCCAAAAAATAAAAAACTATTTTTTTTATGTGTTTGTGACTTGTGTGCAATGTAGCCGCACGTGCATCAACACAGTAGCAGCGCCAAGCGTGCGCCTGTGTCATAAGTCAAGGGCCGGTTTGGACATCTGGTCCGGACTGAAGGACGTGCCAACAATTTCTGACAAGTCTACTGTCACTGCATATGATACTGTCCTCAAAGCAGCAGCGACAAGCGTGCGTCTGCCTGTTAAAGGGTGGTGTAACCCTCAAAGTGCGCTCCACAAACAATAAAAAAATTATTATTTTTTTTTTCTCTTTGTGAAATGTGTGGGCTGTAGCCGGACCTGCATCCTTAAAGCAGCAGCGACAAGCGTGCATCTGTCTGTTAAAGGGTGGTGTAACCCTCAAAGTGTGCTCCACAAACAATAAAAAAATTCTTCTTTTTTTTCTGTCTTTGTGAAATGTGTGGGCTGTAGCCGCACCTGCATCCTTAAAGCAGCAGCGACAAGTGTGCGTCTGTATGTTAAAGGATTACATCGGTTACAGCATCCAAGTAGGCATGTCAGACAGTCTGTACATGTACTGGCAGGAAAAAGAGGCAATTTGGAGGCCCCTGTACAAACTGGCTCTATTTTACCTGAGTTGCCCCCCTCCAGTGTGCACTCCGAAAGAGTGTTTAGTGCAGCCGGGAACCTTGTCAGCAAAAGGCGTAGGAGGTTGCTTCCACAAAATGTGGAGAAGATGATGTTCATAAAAATGAATTATCAACTTTTCCAGGGAGACCAGCCTCCAGACCGTACAGAGGGACCTGTGGTGGTGGATTCCAGCGGGGACGAATTAATACTCTGTGAGGATGAGGATGTACACAACACTGAAGAGGGTGAGGAATCGGTGAATGAGGAGGATGAGGCCGACATCTTGCCTCCGTAGAGCCAGTTTGTGCAGGGCCAGATTAATTGCCAGCTTGTTTTGTGGGGGCCCAAACGAACCAATCATTTCAGCCACAGTCGTGTGGCAGTCCCTGGCGCTGAAATGATTGGTTTGTTAAAGTGTGCATGTCCTGTTTATACAACATAAGGGTGGGTGGGAGGGCCCAAGGACAATTCCATCTTGCACCTCTTTTTTTTCTTTGCATTATGTACTGTTTGGGGCCTAGTTTTTCAAACTGCCATCCTGTCTGCCACTGCAGTGTCACTCCTAGATGGGCCACGTGTTTGTGCCGCCCACTCGTGTCGCTTAGCATAGTCATCCATCTACCTCGGTGCAACCTTTTGGACATAAAAACACTATTGTGAGGTGTGAGGTGTTCAGGATAGACTGGAAATGAGTGGAAATTAAGGTTATTGAGGTTAATAATAGCATAGGAGCAGAAAAACCCACAAATTCTGTGATTTTAGCTGTTTTTGTGCTTTTTAAAAAAAAAATACAGATCCAAAACACAAAACCCAGAACCCAAAACACGGAAGGGTGGTTTTGGCAAAACCAATCCAGATCCAAAACACGAAGAAAGATCCAGATCCAAAACCAAAACACGAAACACGAAAAGTGGCCGGTGCACACCCCTACTAAAAATGTAATCACTATGTAATGTCAGACTATTCAGAACTCTCTCTATAAGCATACCTCTTCCAGACTAACATTCTGGGAAGTTTTGGGATGATTTCCCTGGCTCCCAGCAGAATTGACAACCCTCCCATATTCCACCGTCTTCTCCAGTGTAGTGGATGGTGCAGGGCTGTGATAATGTGATTTTGCTGTGAATATTGTCATCACCTGGACACACTCGAGCTGAGAAATGCTGAGATTTGAGGAATCAAGCTCTGTGCAGGTTGTAGCCATGAAGATACACTAACAAAATGTGCAGCAACACCACCCCCTGCACTTTCCACCTGGTTATTTCCCCTGCAAGGCCACATGATATAGGGACCAGTGGCGTAACTTCATCCCAGGTGCCCGGAGGCAAGATAAATGTTGGTGCCCCCAGAAAATTAAAATGTACCACCCCCCCAGCACCTATGCCAGCCCCAGTTGCCGCCCCCCTATGCAGTTCCCCCAGTAGTGGTCCCCCTGTGCAGTGCCGCCTATGTAGTGCCCCCACTAATGGCCTCCCTATGCAGTACCTCCAGTAGTGGTCCCCCTTTGCAGTGCCACAGTAGTAAACCCCCTGTAGTGCTCCCAGTAGTAAGACCTCAGTAGTAAACTTCCTGTAGTGCCCCCAGTAATGCCCCCTGTAGAAAGCCCCCCGTAGTAAGCCCCCGTAATGCCCCCTGTAATGCCCCTGTAGTAAGCCCCCAATAATGCCCCCTGTAGTAAGCAGCCATAATGCCCCCTGTAGTAAGCACCCATAATGCCCCCTGTAGTGCTCCCAGTAATGCCCCCTGTAGTGAGCCCCCAGTAATGCCCCCTGTAGTGAGCCCCCAGTAATGCCCCCTGTAGTGAGCTCCCAGTAATGAGCCCTCAGTAATGCTCCCTGTAGTGAGCCCCCTGTAATAAGCCTCTGTAGAAAGCCCCCTGTAGTAAGCCCCCGTAATGCCCCCTGTAGTAAGCCCCCAGTAATGCCCCCTGTAGTGCTCCCTGTAATGCCCCCTGTAGTGAGTCCCCAGTAATGCCCCTGTAGTGAGCTCCCAGTAATGAGCCCCCAGTAATGCCCCCTGTAGTGAGCCCCCAATAATGCCCCCTGTAGTGAGCTCCCAGTAATGAGCCCCAGTAATGCCCCCTGTAGTGAGCCCCCAATAATGCCCCCTGTAGTGAGCTACCAATAATGCCCCCTGTAGTGAGCCCCCCCCGCGAGCACACACACATACAAAAAAACAATACTTACCTGAAACCCCGCTCCAGCGCTGCTGCCTTCCGTCCCTGGCGCCCGCTCCTCGGAACTATGGGAGTGACGTCATTCCCATAGTGCATTGCGAGACCCAGAAGCGGAGCTCAGGAGTGAGCTCCGTTCCTCCAGCTACTGCTGGGGGGAAAGAAGGAGCCGGGCGCCTTGTGGTAATACACTCAGCGGGCACTCGGCAAATAGGGGGTGCGGCCGCACCCCCCATATTAACGCCGCTGGAGGTGGAGCGCTGATTAGCGGCGCTCCATCTCCATAGCAGTGCCCGGAACGGCCCGGGGGACAATGGAGCCAGGTGCCCCTTTAAGGGCTGGAGTCCGGCGGCAAATGACTCCATTGTCTCGGGGAGTTCTGCCACTGATAGGGACTGATTCATAGTTGTATACTAATTCTGCTGCTCTGTGTATGCAAACTGCTATGCGAAAATATGCAAACGTCGCCAATGCTGAGGTCGCAGAACCTTCGATAATTTGCCTCCTAAGTAACCCCAGTGGCGTATCTATAATGGGTGCAGTGTTTGCGGGGCACACGGGCCCCTGGGTCCAGGGGGGCCCCGCACCGTGCACCCTCCACCCATATTGTTTTAAACTAACCTGTCCGTGGGCCCACGTCGGGTGTCAGCGCTGCTCAGAACACTGGAAAATGGCCGTGCCGGACATTTTTCCGGTGTTCTGCGCATGCGCAGTAGACTCCGGGCACTATAGGCTTTGGTGGCTGGCCAGCTGCGTCAGGTGGCTGCCGGCCACCCGGGAGAGAGAAGGGGGCCCCGCACAGGAAGTGCACATGGGCTGCCTCCTCTTTTAAGACGCCCCCGAGTAACCCTATAGTCACGCAGAATGGTCGAATATTGAACACACTACCATCGTAAGGAAAACATTGATGGTTGTGAAACATCGGAAGCTGATTTCCATCCCTTCCCCATACTCTACTCTCTCCCCCTACGCCTTAAGTCTCTCTTCCCGCACACCACAATCTCTCAATCTATTCTCACGCTGCTCCACCCCTGCTAGCGCTGCAGGTTCAGCTGTGTTTGTCTGTGTCTGTCTCCTGGCAGCAAGGGCATCATTCACTTTGGAAATATAGGAGGAAGCAAGGCCAAATACTTCAGAGGCAGGAGACAGTTCAGTTATTAGTCACTTTTACAGTATATGCAGCTTACATTGAATTGTCTAATACAAAACCAGTTATCAGGACAAGATTCACTACTAAATCAGCAGAAATAAACCTCATATATTGTACAGGCAGTGCATGGACCAATGTTCAGGAGAAAAGGAAAAAGTCATGGCTAGTGGAAACCAATCAAGATCAAAGGGCCTGATTCAGACCCACTCGCAAGCGGCTGTCCGCTCGCAAGTGGGTTGATGGTGTGCACTGCGCATGCGCACGACGGCGGGAGCTCCGTCATGCGCATGCGCCAGATGCGACGAGCGAAGGACTTTCCTTCGCTCGTTGTGTCTGATCAAAGGGGGCGTGCTGTAGATGTTGATTGACAGCACGCCCCCTTTGGTGGGCGTGTCAGGGGCGTGCCTCCCAGACGGGGGCGTTCCCAAGGGAACGCCTACCATCAGAAGCCGGCCCACTGACATCACTAGTGATGTCAGTGGGAATGATTTTGGCTCTGATAGAGCCAAAATCACTCCGGGCCTTGCGGTTGAGAAACTCAACCGCAGGCTCCGGCTCGCAGTGGCGATGGTCGCGATGGTCAAGACCATCGCGGCCATCAACCTGCACGCTCGTATAGGCTGAATGAGGGCCAAAGTTTCAGGTTAATGTCAGCTTTACAGAAAATAGCAAATAATCAACCCACAGGATGCTGACCACTTTTGTGCTACAGAATGTGTCACTGTTAGAAATTACATACATTTATTTGTTATAAAATAGCATCAAAATCTATTAAAAGTCAAGAATAGGCTAACATGTTGATATTGTAGTCTTATATCCACAAAACCTGTTGTCCTAAGACACTATAAATGACAATAAACATAGGGGTATATTTACTAAAGTGAGAGTTTTTAGAAGTAGAGATGTTGCCCATAGCAACCAATCAAATTCTACTTAACATTTAACTAGCACCTTCTAGAAGATAATAGCTAGAATCTGATTGGTTGCTATGGGCAACATCTCCACTTCTAAAAACTCTCACTTTAGTAAATATACCCCATGAACTGCAAAAATGTGACAAGTGATGTCGAAGAGAATTGAGTAACCCATCAATTCCACAATCTTTATTTGTTAACATGTATAATTGAGCTCAGTTCCGATGTGAATATTGTTAGTATGTGTATCTCCTGCAACACAGCTTCACTGTATCACAGCCTACATTAACAACAGCTGCAGCTGGAGCGTTAATTAGCGGATCTAGTTTTTGATCCACTGTTTCTAGATGTAAATATAAAATGTAAAAGATTTTGTTATCTTGGTTTAGGACTCTTTATAATTGCGCTTCTCAGCTGCTGCTCTCCTACACACCAAAACACGCAAATCAACCTAATGCTCCAGTCAAATCTCAAACCCAAAATGTTAGTGTGATATGTGAAAGCGCTTTGTGAAATACTTGAGAAAATACTTATAATCCCTCCAAATGCAATCTCTGTCATTTTGTCTTTATATTTCACAAGAAAGCAACAAAGTATTTCTTCTTTTTTTTTTTTTAAATGCTCCAAACTGGTAAGATTATAGAGAAAAATAACTTTTTCTCTATATAACTGGAAAAAACCTTAGTATATTCCACACATTCAACGATCACAGGGCCTGATTCAGACCCGCTCGCAAGCGGGTCGATGTTGGCCAAGTGCGCATGTGCACGACGGAGGCGGCTCCGTCGTGCGCATGTGCGAGAACCGAATAACTACGGCCAAGCCGTCGTTATGGGTCGCGCACCAAAGGGGGCATGCTGTCGATGGTGATTGACAGCACACCCGCTTTGGTGGGCGTGTGCCGGGGGCGAGGCTGCCCAGACGGAACACCTACCGTCTGGGGCCGGCCCCACTGACATCACTAGTGATGTCAGTGGGAGTGCTTTTGGCTCTGATAGAGCCAAAAGCACTCCAGGGCTTGCGGCAGATGAGACCCTACCACAAGGGTCTCGTCGCAAGCCCGATGGTCGCTATGGTCTTTACCATCGCGACCATCATTTTGGCCGCTCACTATAGCTGTGGGTGCTCACCCAGAGCTATGCAAGCGGCCAGGAGGCCGCTCTTAAATTCAGAGGGACGGCCCTGATTGAGAGCGAGCGATCTGTCAGAGCGTCCGGCTCTGAATCAGGGCCACAGTTCCAGTGTCATAGAGAACACACTGGGTAGTATGACATTTTTAAAAATCGAAGGTACTATGAGAGATAATTATTCATCCAAACAAAAGTCCTAGTACCACGAATGATTAATTCCACCTAAAAATTTTATTTTTTAAAAATTCTTTAATCTTCCATTAAAAATATATCTCTCAGTGCCCATCATCTTTGTAAAACACCACAATGATAGCATATAACTAGGGAGCTCACTGAACCCGTGGAGGCCAAAGCACTGCGGTACCGTCCTCTGGGCCTGATTCAGATCCGGACTTTAGATGCGTATGCTCGTTCTCAGTGTATGCAAATTCGGAACACACCCAGCAAGGCAGGCGGTCGCACGGCAAGGCATAAGCACGCCCACTGTGTCTTTGCGTGTGTTCACTTTGTGTATGCAGACTAGGGGTGAGCGGGTTCGGATTTCTGAAATCCGAGCCCCCCCGATCCGAGGTCGATCCGACTCAGGCTCGACATTTCCCGCCTGACTCGGATCTGAAAACGAGGCAAAACGTCACCATCCCGCCTTCCGGGTCTCGCGGGTTTTGGATCCCATATAAGGTACCCGCGTCGGCGCCATTTTCTCACTCGGCTGTGGACAGTGAAGAGGGAGGGTGGGAGTTAGGGCTGGCTGGGCTGTGTAGTGTAGTGCAGAGTAGTGTTGTGCTGTGTTGTGCTGCGCTGTGCTCCTGTTGTCCTTGGGGGCTGTGTCCACTACTTCAAAGTCCATAGGGGCTGGCTGTGTTGTGCTGTGCTGCTGTTGTTAATAGGGGCTGTGTCCACTACTTCAAAGTCCATAGGGGCTGGCTGGACTGTGTTGTGCAGTCAGTTGTCCATAGGGGCTGTGTCCACTCCAAAGTCCTGTGCAGTGTCCCAGTCCTAAAGGGGTGCTGTAGTGTTGTCCAGGGGGTGCTCTGTCCGTCAGGGGTGCTCCCCCCAAGTGCTAAAAAAAAAAAAAAAATTTCTGTGTTTGTGAATTGTGTGCGCAGTAGCCGCACGTGCATCAACAAAGTAGTGCCAAGCGTGCGCCTGTGTCATAAGTAAAGGGCCGGCTGGCTTGACCATTAAAGGGTGCTGTAACCCCCAAAGTACACTCTAAACCAAATAAAAAAATATTTTCTGTGTTTGTGAATTGTGTGCGCAGTAGCCGCACATGCATCAACAAAGTAGTGCCAAGCATGCGCCTGTGTCATAAGTAAAGAGCCGGCTGGCTCATTTCTTAAAGGGTGGTGTAACCCACAAAGTGCACTACTCTCCAGCAAAAATAAAAAAATATTTTCTGTGTTTGTGTGCGCCTTAGCCGCACGTATATATCAATATAACATAAATGGAGGACCAAACTTTCTCCGATAAAAATAAAATAGGGAAAGATCAAGAACCACTTCCTCCTAGTGCTGTTGCTGCTGCTGGGAGTTGTTCATCATCCCAGAGAGGAAGTAGGAACACCACTACTTTTACTAAACAATTGACCCTCCAACAGTCCCTAGCGATGAGGATGAATTACGACAGCAGTCATCCTGAAGCAAAACGTATAACTGAGGCCTTGACTGCTATGTTGGTGTTAGACGTGCGTCCGGTATCCGCCATTAGTGCAGTGGGATTTAGACAATTGATGGAGGTAGTGTGTCCCCGGTTCCAAATCCTGTCTAGATTTCACCTGCATCCTCAAAGCAGCAGCGACAAGCGTGCGTCTGTCTGTTAAAGGGTGATGTAACCCTCAAAGTGCGCTCCACAAACAATAAAAAAATTCTTTTTTTTTCTCTTTGTGAAATGTGTGGGCTGTAGCCGCACCTGCATCCTTAAAGCAGCAGCGACAAGCGTGCGTCTGTCTGTTAAAGGGTGGTGTAACCCTCAAAGTGCGCTCCACAAACAATAAAAAAATTCTTCTTTTTTTTTCTCTTTGTGAAATGTGTGGGCTATAGCCGCACCTGCATCCTTAAAACAGCAGCGACAATCGTGCGTCTGTCTGTTAAAGGGTGGTGTAACCCTCAAAGTGCGCTCCACAAACAATAAAAAAATTCTTCTTTTTTTTTCTGTCTTTGTGAATTGTGTGGGCTGTAGCCGCACTTGCATCCTCAAAGCAGCAGCGACAAGCGTGCGTCTGTCTGTTAAAGGGTGGTGTAACCCTCAAAGTGCTCCAAAAAATAAAAAACTATTTTTTTTATGTGTTTGTGACTTGTGTGCGATGTAGCCGCACGTGCATCAACAGAGTAGCAGCGCCAAGCTTGCGCCTGTGTCATAAGTCAAGGGCCGGTTTGGACATCTGGTCCGGACTGAAGGACGTGCAAACAATTTCTGACAAGTCTACTGTCACTGCATATGATACTGTCCTCAAAGCAACAGCGACAAGTGTGCATCTGTCTGTTAAAGGGTGGTGTAACCCTCAAAGTGCGCTCCACAAACAATAAAAAAATTCTTCTTTTTTTTTCTGTCTTTGTGAAATGTGTGGGCTGTAGCCGCACCTGCATCCTTAAAGCAGCAGCGACAAGCGTGCGTCTGTCTGTTAAAGGATTACATCGGTGACAGCATCCAAGTAGGCATGTCAGACAGTCCGTACCTGTACTGGCAGGAAAAAGAAGCAATTTGGAGTTCCTTGTACAAAGTGGCTCTATTTTACCTAAGTTGCCCCCCCTCCAGTGTGTACTCCGAAAGAGTGTTTAGTGCAGCCGGGAACCTTGTCAGCGAAAGGTGTAGGAGGTTGCTTCCACAAAATGTGGAGAAGATGATGTTCATAAAATGAATGATCAACTCTTCCAGGGAGACCAGCCTCCAGAACGTACAGAGGGACCTGTGGTTGTGGATTCCAGCGGGGACGAATTAATACTCTGTGAGGATGAGGATGTACACAACACTGAAGAGGGTGAGGAATCGGTGGATGAGGAGGATGAGGACGACATCTTGCCTCTGTAGAGCCAGTTTGTGCAGGGACAGATTAATTGCCAGCTTGTTTTGTGGGGGCCCAAACGAACCAATCATTTCAGCCACAGTCGTGTGGCAGACCCTGGCGCTGAAATGTTTGGTTTGTTAAAGTGCGCATGTCCTGTTTATACAACATAAGGATGGGTGGGAGGGCCCAAGGACAATTCCATCTTGCACCTCTTTTTTTTCTTTGAATTATGTACTGTTTGGGGCCTAGATTTTCAAACTGCCATCCTGTCTGCCACTGCAGTGTCACTCCTAGATGGACCACGTGTTTGTGCCGCCCACTCGTATCTCTTAGCATAGTCATCCAGCTACCTCGGTGCAACCTTTTGGATATAAAAACACTATTGTGAGGTGTGAGGTGTTCAGAATAGACTGGAAATGAGTGGAAATTAAGGTTATTGAGGTTAATAATAGCATAGGAGCAGAAAAACACACAAATTCTGTGATTTTAGCTGTTTTTATGCTTTTTTAAAAAAAAATACAGATCCAAAACACAAAACCCAGAACCCAAAACACGGAAGGGTGGTTTTGGCAAAACCAATCCAGATCCAAAACACGAAGAAAGATCCAGATCCAAAACCAAAACAAAAAACACGAAAAGTGGCCAGTGCACACCCCTAATGCAGACACCCACCAGCCTGTCTTAAGACACCCACTTGCGCACGTCATCTCCAGGAAATGTATGCAACCATCGGTACATCAGGTACCATCGGGAGCATTTGCAGCGCTTGAGGTTGACTTTACCCTACCGCAAGCACTGTGAGCACTTCAGTGTTAAAACAAGCCAGGTAATGTGTACTATGACGCTGCCTGTTAATTATGCACGCCTCTGAAACAGTGTTAAGATGCTCAGACACGCCTGAATTCGCACCTCCACTCCCCCATTTCTAGTGGCCTGCCCCTGTTAACTTACCATCCATAAACGGCTTCTCCTGTCACTCATTCAACTGGGCTGTCTATGCTGGGCGAGCGAACGCTTGCCGATCTTTCGCAGTGGTTTGCACACGCGCACTGCAATGCATACGCATAATGCGAACCATCGACAGGTACGAGCGAACGCTTCTTAGTGTTCGGGTCTGAATCAGGTCCTCTATCTGCAGTTTCCAGTTCACACCGGGGTTATCACGTAAATGTTGTGGAGCCTTCTTTTCTGACAGCTATCTCTCCTTGGCGGGTCCAAAGGATACCCCTCGCTCATCCACACTAGCTGGCTGATGTACTCTCAGAGTCCTCCTACTAGCTGGCACAATATGGAGACTCCTGGGGGTAAATTTACTAAGAATCGAGATTGAGCCGATTTACAATGAGATCAATCTCGCTGGAACTTGCCAAAACTCAGGTGATTTATTCACTTTTTATCTCTCAAATTTACCAACAGGCGATTTGAGGCAAATCGAGTTGGCCGATGTAAAGCAGATATCTCCCCCTCCCCATCTGCTTGCAGGAGATTACTCACCCGAGATTGCAGAGTTTTCTCTCTGCCTAACTCTCCCGAGCAAGCAGCCTGCACATATTCTACGTGGGTCCCAGCCAATGAGCGGTCGCTGATTGGCTAGCGGCATGTGAGAAATAACAGATGATTTTGCTCATCTGTCATTTCGCGAGGTGTAAGTACAGTATATGTAACAGCATATACTCACACCTATTCGGCTTGGTTCGGGTAAGTCGTTTTATTGTTTTGCCAAGGCCCTGGATGCTACGGAGAGCAGCACAAGGATGGAGGTGAGTATAAAATCTTTTTTGTAGGTCATTCCACACGGATATCTACATTGGAGAAGAGGACAGACCGGCTGGTACAGTAAGTATGTGTGATTGATGTATGTGTGTAATAAGCTTGTACTATCTAAGGTGTGTGTTATGTCTTTATTTAACTATTTATTTTACAGTGGAGGTACGGGTACCGGCTGCCTGCTGGCACCTGTAGTTCCACAAGTGCCAAAGGGCAGGCATGCTGGCACCTGTAGTTCCACTGTAAAATACAATAGTTTACTTTGATTTTACACTTTATTACCCCTGTACCCACAGCCCAGGGGTGTGGGGAAGAGCCCCGGACTTGAGACCAAGCCAGGGGTTTCAGTAGAGGGGGGACCCCATTTTTCAAGGGGTCCCCACCTCCCCTGAGATCCCCGGCTTGGCCTGACCGGCTTGGGGTGAGAATGCTTTGGCCCTGGAGACCCGGTAATACACCCCAGTCGGTTTGGGTCCGGTGCTGGTTTTAAATATAGGGGTACCCCAATGCATTTTTTCCCCCAATATTTAAAACCAGGACTGGCCCTGCAGCCTGGTGCTGGTCCCTAAATTACGGTGGAACCCTACTCATTTTGTTCCCTGTAATTTCCAGAACCAGGACTGGCTGTCAAGTCCGGGGCTGGTTAGGCTTTTGGGGCTAACGTCATTTTTTTTAATTAACCCTAATTTAACTATTTACAGAAAGAAACATACACAAATCACAATGATTTCTGTATGTTTCTGTAAAACTCACAGCTCAGGAGGTGGAGAGTTTGAAAAGTGAGTTTGGCAGAGAGTTTGTTGGCATCTTACCCAAGCTTGTCATCTCGATTCTTGGTAAATTTGAGAGATGTATATTTTAGGTGAAAAGTTGTTCCGAGTTGGCCCGATGGTGATTTGATTCGAGATTGTTATCTCACCCGAGTTTTACGAGTGAGAAGAGAGAAATCTCTCTAACTCACCCAAATCTAACTCTAACTCAGTCCTGTCATTTTTGGGGAAATCAGCCTGACACACCCCAAAAGATGCTCTGACATGGGGGTTCACTATGGATACCCCCGAATAGCCCTGCTAAAGGTATGTGAGGTCTTTAAACAGTGTCAATAGCTGCTGTTTAGCGGCTTTTAAATAGTGATGAAGAATAGCATTTAGCAATATTTTTATGGAAAAATGACTAGTCCCACCAAATTTGGGGTACTTGAAAATGGGTGCAAGCATATTTTAAAGTGAAAAATCCACTTGCCGCAACCACCTGCAATCCAAAAAACACCTGAGCCATTCTTGGGGACCCCCCCTGAGTCTATTTCGCTAGTTTTAAGTTTGGTTTGTTCCCCAACTTTTTTTTTCACCCCCAATACTAAAGTACCTTTTTTGGAGTGTCCTGTGGTACTTTTTAAAACTTTTTTGACATAGAATATATTATTATATTTATTGTATTTGTTCTAGGATACCAAAAGTGGATTAAGGATCACATTTTTGTAAATTGTAATTCGTTGTGTCAACATGTTTTATGCATATATTACATTTATCCACATTACTGCCTAACAGTTCTGAGGTAGTGGGTTTGATTCCCACCACAGCCTAACTGTGTGGAGTTTGTATATTCTCCCTGCGCTTGCGTGGGTTTCCTCTGGGTACTCCGGTTTCCTCTCACACTCCAAAAATATACTGGTAGGTTAATTGGCTCCCAACAAAAATTAACCCTAGTGTGTAAGTGTGTGTACATATGGTAGGGAATATATATTGTACGCTCCATTGGGGAAGAGACTGATGTGAATGGACAAATATTCTCTGTAAAGCACTGCGGAATATGCGTGTGCTATATAAATAACTGGTAATTAATCCACATGTTAGGTTTAATGCATATAAGGGGTAAATTACTAAAGTGAGAGAGCTATGAGTAGGGGCTGGCTGGCAACTTTTAGCCTAGGGGAAAATGCATGCAGACGGCCCTGGCAGAGGAGTAGCGTGTAGCCAGGGTGCCTGGAGCACGTGCGTGCTACGGCGTCCCCCCCCTCCCCCCTCAAGTGTTCCAGGGAGGAGGCGGGCCCAATGGGATGAATGTAAAGTGAAAATAAAGATTAGGGGCAGCCCCCTGTAGTGGTGCCAATATGCAGTGTCCCCTGTGCCCCAGGAGAGGACCCCTTATGCAGGCCTCCAGTAGTTCCCGGAAGTAGTGATGCCCCTATGCAGTGCCCCTTATACAGTACCCCCAGTAGTGGTCCCCCTTGTGCAGTGCCCCTTGTGCCCCCAGTAGTAAGCCCCTTATATAGTGCCCCCAGTAGTGATCCCCCCTGTGCAGTGCCCCTTGTGCCCCCAGTAGTAAGCCGCGGTGCAGCTGTATCACAGAGACACAGACTGCCCGCGGCCCGCATGCACACAGACATATTATTAAACTGATGCAGATGCAGAGATAATGATGCAGATGTAGAGATAAGTTTGTCAGTTTATATCTGTCTGTAAAACAAACGTGTGCTACATTTTCTGTAGGAAGGCTTTAGAGGAGTTTCTATATCATATTTTTCTCTATTTTTCTTGCTACTCGGTCTTGGATATAAAGACACACTATTATATATCTTGAGTATGTATTTTTATTTGAATTATTTATGGATATGCATTAATACCTTGCACAGACTTCCTCACGTTTAAGTTTGGAAATGTATTTTGTCAGTGTTTCCAAATATTCCACATTGTTATTCATTGTTTTAATATGAAACGCCTTACTCTCTGCTTTACCAGTGCGGCTGGATTCCTGAAGGATTCCTCATGTATGTACACATCCTGACCCAGGTGTGGAGGAACAGAACAACTACACTCTCATCCAGATCAGTGAAGAGCCTGGTGAAGTATTTCATAATTGACCTTTTTACACCCTTCAAAGATATGCACAGTGAGTCATGTAATAATCAATTCAATCGGCATATAATGGAAAACAAGTGACTGAATAATGTAGATATTAAATTGTACTTCTGAGCTTCAATTACATGTGATATATGGATTATCTTGTCTTTTTCTTATTGTTCATTAATTGTAAATAGCCTTCTAGTCTAATAATCTTAGTCTAGGAGTAAAATTTAACAAATTATGTTATTATGATTCATTATTACACCACTGCTGTTCATTTGATATTAAAATATTATTTGGTAATATGAGGTAATCTACAGTTACTGCAGTGAAAGAGACTGAGCTGCCCCATGTGACCCGCCAAACATTTTGTTTTTACAAAATATGTGTCTAAAGCTAGGTACACACTGAAGCAATGTCGGGACAATTTGACGTTTTGTAACAACATATTGCCTACCCCGCTCAGTGTGTACGCATGATTGCACGCTCCCGTGGTCGCCAGGTGATATGCTGCACACCAACTATATCGTTAGCAGCAGTGGCGGAAGTCCCGGAGACAATGGAGTCATTTGCCGCCGGGCGCCAACCCTGAAGGGGGCACCTGGCTCCAGTGTCCCCGGGAGCTGCATGGAGAAGGAGCGCCGCTGATCGGCACTCCACCTCCATTGGCGTAACTACTGAGGGTGCAGGGGGTACGACCGCACCCCCTGCACCCTCCATTTGCCGGGCACCCGCTGAGTGTGTTACCAGCGGGCGCCCAGCTCCTATTCAAACCCCCGGCGGCAGCCAGAGGATGGAGCTCCCTCCGTCTTCCGGGTCCCGCAGTGCACTATTGGAGTGACATTATGATGTCACTCCCATAGTGCCGAGGAGCGGTCACCGGGGATGGACGGGAGCAGCACTGGAGCGGGGATAAAGGTAAGTGTTTTTTTTGTTTGTTTGTGTGTGCGCGCGCACGCGGGGGGGGGGGCTCACTACTGGGGGCAACTACAGGGGGCTCACTACTGGGTGCAACTACAGGGGGCTCACTACTGGGGGCAACTACAGGGGTCTCACTACTGGGGGCAACTACAGGGGGCTCACTACTGGGTGCAACTACAGGGGACAACTACAGGGGGCAACTACTGGGGGCTCACAACTGGGGGCAACTACAGGGGGCTCACTACTGGGGGCAACTACTGAGGGCTCACTACTGGGGGCAACTACCGGGGGCTCACTACTGGGGGCAACTACCGGGGGCCCACTACTGGAGGCGCTGCATAGGGGGACCATTACTGGGGGGCACTACATAGGCGGGCACTGCATAGGGGGACCACTACTGGGGGTATTGTATAAAAGGAACTGCATTGGGGGGCGGCGGCAGCTGGGGCTGGCATAGGTGCTGGGGGGTGGTACATTTTAATTGGGGGGGCACCAACATTTATCTTGCCTCCGGGCACCTGGGATGAAGTTATGCCACTGGTTAGCAGGCAGTGCATTGTTAATGAATGACGGAATGTGATGGTTCATTCGCTCATTAAAGTCGTCCAGTGTGGACGCACAATCACTTTTCACGGGCATTCATTCAGATGCCCGTCGCTCCAGTGTGGACCTAGCTTTAATTGCATTACTAATGCAATAAAAGCACAATGCACTGGTACCCTGGACACTGGCGCTGGCATTGGGGTATGAGGACACAACTGTGTCAAAAGAGACATACTAAGCACGTTATCTGTGTTCTAACATACTAAGAGCCTCTGAATAACCACAGTAAGAGTTGTGCTTATATACAATGTAGCTCTGCTCCTAAAACTAAGCACAGGTGACCTCTAATGTGCCAGGAGATTTTACTGCACAGATAAATGTAAATACCATGTGTGAGAACTGTAGTTTAGCCTTCCTCTTGGCACTGAACTTAGAAAGAATGGACATATGCAAATCTGTTGTATTATACATATATCCCAAATGTTTATGGTTACAAACAGAGGTGGATTAAGAGTTGGGGAGGGGGGGGGGGGTGCAGTCTCCATACGGGCGCTGTCCCAGAGTTTATTGCACATGCACAGATCTCCAGAAATATGGCGGGTGTTATTTTCACATCAATTTTTCTTCTGCGCATGCACAGATCGTGGAGAAAATGGTACCCACGCCATTTTCCCCATTATTATTACTATGCAGTCTTTTTTTTCTTTTTTTGGTCCAAATTGTAAAGTACAAAGAATGTGCTGGTGCTATATAAGTAAATGTTAATAAATAAATAAAATATGCTGTGGAGCAGGGTGTGTGGTGTGCACCCTTTATAAGTGCACACAGCTCATTTCAGAGGGCCTGAGATCTCAATAGTCCAAAGGCTATTATTATAAACATCTGATAAAGGGTGCAATGTCTGGTAAAGGACAACCTGATAAAGGACCTTTGGGTTTTGCTTTGTTTTTGTTTACCTTCTGCTTACTTTACCCACCCCCAAAATATAAAATTTTTTACTAATTAGGAAATGAAAACACTAATTTAGTAGCACAGTGTCAGCCATTCAGCATTTTCATGGTCGGCTCAAAGGCCACATGGGCCTGAAAATGATCAATGTCTTAGGGAAAAAAGCGGAGGGGGTGTGGCCAGTGTGGAGGGGGTGTGGCCAGTGCTGTGTGGGCATGTACACTCCTACACTGTCAGCCCAATATCTCCTTAAATACATAAAAATAGAAAAATTGCAGTATTTGAGGAAAATTTAAATACCACTTTCGTACCTATGATATATGGATGACCATGTGACTTCAGTAGCTGGGTAGCTGGTCCTCATAATGCCTGTCATGATGGTGGGCATATCTTTATGTGAAGGCCCGGGACTGTAGTCCCATTTGCTCCATTGATTTTTTTTCTATAAATTACCATATATATCTCACTTTTATACATAATGTCCCATAATGCTACAATTGCTGTCTGCTCCATTCTGTGTTAGGAGCCGCCGCAGTGTCATGAGCTGCCGCAGCTCGTCCTTGCCGAGCCTTCCGGTCGTTCCTAGGAGAACGGGACGTCGGGACACTTACGGCCAGCGGCTGCCCGCCGGTCGCTCGGCGACAGGATGCCTGACGGCCGCGGGGAGTTGTGGTGCGAGGAGCTGGATGAGGAGACAGGTAGCGCTCCAGCTGAACAAGATTCTGTTTATTAGAGGGCTTGGCTGCTGATTGATTCCTTTCTCCTTTTTATTCCTGTCTGCCCTGCCACACACTGCTGGTTATAGCTTATGCCTTGCAGCGTGAGCCTCTGGTCCATGTTCCTGGTGCCTGTATTCCTCTGTTTGCCAGTGGTCCTGTTGGTTCCAGTACCTGCTACGACCCAGATTCGTTCCTGCATTGCTGTTCCAGCCATCTTCCAGCTAGAATCCTGAGCAGCTGGCCTGCTATGATCCAGATTCGTTCCTGCCATCTTCCAGCTAGAATCATGAGTAGCTGAACTGCTACAACTTGCTTCATATCCTATATTGCTGTTCCTGCCATCATTCAGCTACTGTCCTGCATAACTACATTGGGACAAACTCATTCCCTGTCTCTGCACTAGTACTGAGTGACCCAGCCAGGGGGCAGCAACCTGCCTAATGAACAACGAAAAGTCAAAATTTTCCTGTAGAGGTCCCTGGCGATGACCGCCAGTAGGTTAGACTCCGCGGGCCTTATTTGGGTATTTGTCAACACTCAGTGCTAGTTTATGAGTTCACAGCCTTCTACACGTCTGGGACACATGACATATTAACCTGGCCTAAGTACCCTAAGGGGTAGAAGATTCCTTCGAGAGTTCATAACATTATAACTGGCCACAAATCCTGAGAAGTCATTGAGAGTCAAGTCCTAAGATGGATCCGTCTGTACAGAATCCTGCCCAAATTCTTGCTGGTCAGATTCAAGGACTGACCCGCAAACTTCAAGAACTCTCTATCCAAGTGGCCTCTCAGGAAAATCAAATTAGGGGAGTTCTCTTGCTCATGAAGCTAAAGAGCCTAAAGTTAATCTCCCAGATTGGTTCTCCGGAGATCATATTTTTTTTAATTAATTTTCGGGAAAGCTGCAAATTATACTTCCAGCTCCGACCGCAATCATCTGGTACTGAAGATCAGCGAGTAGGAATTATCATCTCTCTATTATAAGGAGATCCACAGACTTGGGCTTTTACTCTACAACGAGGTTGATAAGCACTTCAGTCCGTAAATGCTTTCTTCACTGCAATGGGACTCCTTTATGATGATCCCAACCAAGCAGCATCTGCTGAAGCACATCTCTAAGCACAAGCAAGGGCGGAACCCTACCAATACTTATTGTACCAAATTCAGAAGATGGGCGATGGATTCTGGGTGGAATGACTCATCTCTTAAAAGTCAATTTAGGTTAGGTCTTTCGAGCAAATCAAAGATTGTCTGGTTCAATACGCCTTTCCATAGACCTTGGACAGCGTTATCCAATTGTCCATCCGGGTAGACATATGTTTCCGGGAATGGAAAAGAAAGAGAAGAGGTCAGGTTGTCACCTGCTCGTTTCTCTGGCTCTGACTTTTCTGAGGACTTGGGTGAACATATGCAGCTTTGTGCCTTCCACTTGTCCACAGAGGACAAGAATAGAAGACATACCTGGGGTCTTTGTATATTTTGTGGGGACCAAGGACATCGTGTTAATGCATTCCCTCAGAAGCCAGTAAAAGACAAAGCCTAAGTGAAGTTGAGGGGATTCACTTAGGTTTATCAACCATCTCACCCTCCAAATCCATATTGGTGCCAGCCGAAGAAGAAGAGCAACTATTTCAGCCTTCTTGGATAGTGGTGCTGCCGGGAATGTCATGGACTCCACCTTTGCCTCTTCCCTTAACATTTCCTTTGAGCCATTGGAATCAGTTATCTCCATCTGTGGGCTTGACGGTAACTCTTTGACTAAGGGGAAAGTTACATTGCAGACCCAGCTGCTCCAGTTAACTGTTGGAATTCTTAATACAGAAAATATACGTTTCTTCTTGATTGAAGCCCTTTAGCTCCAATAGTTTGCCCACTCCATTCCTGAGACTCAAGCCATGGACCAGTATATCCAAGAAAATGTGGCCAAAGGTTTTATTTGTCCTTCATGGTCACCTGTAGGGGCTGAATTATTTTTTCTAGCCAAGAAAAACGGCTCATTGCATCCTTGTATTGATTACCAGGTCCTTAACAAGGTCACCATAAAAGAATTGTATTCTCTTCTTCTAATTTATGTGCTTTTTGACCAGCTTCATGAAGCAGTCAGTTTTTCTAAAATTGATTTATGAGGAGCATACAATCTCATCTGGATCAGGAAAGGGGATGAATGCTTTTAATACTCATTCGGGGCACTATGAATATTTGGTGATGCCGTTCGGTCTGTTTAATGCCCCAGCAGTTTTTCCAGAATTCATCAATGACGTAATTTGAGAATACCTTGGTAAATTCATTGTTGTCTATCTTGATGACATCTTAATCTACTCTAGATCTTTGTTGGAACATCGTTGTCACATGAAGATGGTCCTCCGGAAATTGTAGGATCATGATCTTTTTGCCAAGTTAGAGAAGTGCAAATTTGGGGTGAAAAAGATGTCTTTCTTGGGTTACGTTATCTCCCCAAGAGGCTTCTGCATGGATCCAGAGACACTCCAGGCAGTACTTGATTAAACATGTCCTTCCAATCTAAGAGCAATCCAACGTTTTCTGGGATTCTCTAATTATTACCGAAGATTCATTCGTTCATTCTCCAAAATTGTAGCTCCTATTGTGGAATTAACCAAGAAAGGAGCAGATACACAACACTGGTTACCTCAAGCACTTAAGCTTTTGAAAATCTTAAAAAAGCATTCCTGTCTGCACCAGTTCTCATACACCCTAATCCAGATGTTCGCTTTCTTGTCGAAGTTGATGCTTCAGAAGTAGGAGCAGGAACAGTCCTGTGACAAAGGGATCCCTTGAACTCAAAAGTCCATCCTTGTGTTTTCCTCTCCTGGAAATTTTACTTTGCTGAGAGGAATTATGATGTGGGAAACCAAGAACTTCTTGTCATAAAATGGGCTTTTGTGGACTGGCTTCATTGGCTGGAAGGGGCTAAACATGTGGTGACTGTCTATACGGATCACAAAAAATTGTCTTATATAGAAGCTACCAAGAGACTGAGGACCTCATTCAGAGCCGGTCGCACAGAGCGTGCGGTCGTTCTGAATGAGGGGAGGACCTCTTGAATTTTCAAGACGTCCTCCTTTGTGGTGGTAAGGCTGTGGGTTAACACCCTTAGCCTTACGACCGCCTAAGGTGATGGTCGCGATGGTCAAGACCATCGCGACCATCAGGGCTTACGACGAGACCCTAGGGTAGGGTCTCCCTTGTCGTAAGCCCCGGAGAGCTTCTGGCTCTGTCTGAGCCGGAAGCTCTCCACTGACATCACTAGTGATGTCAGTGGGGCCGCCCCCAAACGGTAGGTGTTCCCATGGGAACGCCCCCGTTTGGGCTGCCACCCCCCCGGCCAGCCTTCCAAACGGGGCGAGCTGTCAATCAACATCGACAGCTCGCCCCCTTTGGATCGAGACCCGTTACGACCGGCGCTGTTGGTCGTAGCGGGTCTCATGCATGCGCACGACAGCGCTGGCGCCGTCGTGCGCATGCTCTGTGGGGGGCCATCGACCCGGTCCGAGCGCATCGGCGCTAACGACCGGGTCTGAATGACCCCGTGAATACCAGACAAGCTCATCACATTCAGGCCTGGGCTAAAAAAATGTTAAGGCAGATGCCTTATCTCGCAGTTTTCAGCCTCTACAGGATTCAAAGTGTCTGGACTCTCCTATTGTTCCTGCTTCTGTGATTCATGATGGTTTAACCCAGGATCTGACCACTCAAGTTCTATCTGCCCAGTCATAAGCACCTCCAGAAACTCCTCCTGGACATTTCTTTATACCCACAGTCCTGGTGGAATTCCATTCAGCTAAAGCAATTGGACACCCAGGAATCTTTAAAACTCTAGATCTATTGTCACATGCAGTCTGGTGGCCAACGATGACTCAAGATGCCCGAGAGTTTGTTCTAGCTTGTACAGTTTGTGCCAAAAATAAGACACCTCTGAAACCTCCAGTGGGACAGCTGCTTCCACTCTCTATTGCCAGTAGACCATGGACCCATATTTCTAAGGATTTCATAGTGGATCTGCCACTGTCATCTCAGTTTAGCACCATTTGGGTAACAGTTGATTCGTTCAGTAAAATGGCCCATTTTGTTTACTTTACGCAAACTCCCAAGTACCAAGGAACTAGTGGTATTGTTTATTCAACATATCTTTAAATCACATGGTTTGCTAAAGATATTGTCTCTGGCAGATGGACCCAGTTCATCGCTAAATTCTGGAGGATGTTCTGTTCCAACTTGGGAATTCGTCTTCATCTTTCTACCGGCTATCATCCTCAATCTAATGGACAGACGGAGCAGGTGAACCAATCCCTGGAACAATATCTTTGTTGCTTTGTGTCCAAATGCCATAATGATTGGTCCAAGTATCAGCCTTTGGATGAATTCTCGTACAACAATTCCTGTCACTCTGCATCAAAGATGTCATCATTCTTTTGTAATTTTGGATATCATCCTAAAGCCAATGCTTTTGATCTGGTACAGAAAATAGGGGCAAATTCCAGTTTGGTGAGCCATCTTAGAGGAATCTGCAAAAAAGTACATCAAGCCTTAAAAAGTGCTTCATTTCGGTCAAATTTTTTTTGACAGACACAAAAGGCCGTGTACATTTAAATTGGGAGACATGGTTTGGCTATCTACTCGGAATATCAGACTTCATCAACCATCTCAAAAGTTGGGCCCTTAATTCATTGGCCCTTTACGGATCATTGGATGAATTCATCTTTTTCATCTTCAGTTACCTAGTGCCCTTAAGGTTAATAACACATTTCATTGTTCTCTCCTCAAACCAGCCTTTCATGCATCCAGATTTAGGATTGGCCATGTTCAGAAACCATCTTCAGTTCTTGTTCAGAATAATTTAGAATTTGTTGTGGAAAAAAACTGGACCATGGGCAATTCAAGTTCTTGGTTCACTGTACAGGCTACGGGCCGTAAGAAAGGTCTTGGGTTCCTGAGAGATATTTGCATGTCCCAAAATTGAAGAAAGAATTCTTTAAAGAATTTCCATGGGAGCCAGGTTCTAAGGGTTCGTTGACCCCTCCTCAAAAGGGGGCATACTGTTACGAGCTGCCACTGTGTCATGAGCTGCCGTAGCTCGTACTTGCTGAATGTCCCAGTCGTTGCCAGGAGAATGGATCAGTAGGCAATAGGATGCCTGGCAGCCACGGGGGGGTTGTAGGGTCAGGAGCTGGATGAGGAGATGTGCAGAGATTCTGTTTATTAAATAGAGGGCTTGTCTGGGGCTCTCTCCTTTTTATTCCTGTGTGCCCTGCAACACACTGCCGGTTATAGATTGTTTTGCAGCGTGAGCCTCTGGTCCATGTTCCTGGTGCTTGAATTCCTCTGTTTGCCAGTGGTCCAGTTGGTTCCAGTACCCGCTATAATCCAGATTCATTCGTGCATTGCTTGTCCTGCCATATTCCAGCTAGAATCCTGAGTAGCTGGCCTGCTACGATCCAGATTCATTCCTGTATTGCTTGTCCTGCCATCTTCCAGCTAGAATCCTGAGTACCTGGCCTGCTATGATCCAGATTCATTCCTGCATTGCTGGTCCTGCCATCTTCCAGCTAGAATCCTGAGTCGCTGACCTGCTACAACTTGTTCCTGCCATCATTCAGCTAGTGTCCTGCATAACTACATTGGGACAAACTCTATCCCTGTCTCTGCGCTAGTACTGAGTGACCCAGCCAGGGGGCCGCGACCTGCCCGTCAGACGCTGCAAAGTCCAAGCCTCTTTGCGGGGGTCCATGGTGAAGACCGCCGGCGGGTTAGACTCCGCACCCCTTGTTTGGGTCTTTGCCAACACTCAGTGCTAGCTTATGAGTTCAGAGCCTTCTACACGTCGGGGACACCCAATGTATTTACCTGGCCTAAGTACCCTAAGTGGTTGAAGATTCCTTCAGGAGTTCATAACATTCTATAGGAGAATTTATGTAAATAAGATGCAAAAAGGAACAGATGTTTGGATAAAATTGATAGAGGATTGGGGTAAATTAGGTGAATTTATAGTAGATTACTTGAGAAATATTATAAGCTTCAACCAAAACGTATGATTTCAGGGAATGCTAAATACTTTGTAAAGGTGTGGTATTCTATATCATGTCAACATTCATCATGTGTGCACTGCTGAAATGTTGACATAATAGAATGTCGACAAATCATTCCTGGTAGCTTTGCAAGTGTCTTATCTGGTCCTGATGGCAGTAGCGTATTCAGCGGCAGCTTCTGTGTCCCAGCAGTCACTTGATGAGCAGTACCGGTGGAGTCATCTGATTCTTCAGCATTCCGGTGAGTACTCTTCCCCTGTCCCTAAACACTTCCTCACTGTAATCTTCCCCCAGTGCATAACTCTATCCTCCCCTAGTGCCTAATCCTACTAAACCACAGCCTAACCCTAAAGTCAACATTCTGAGAATGTCTGCATTTCACATGTCGATATTGTGATCATGTCAGCATTTTGAGGATGTCAACATGTTGCCTGTCGACTTTGTGGTGACGACATTATGATGTCCTTATGACTGCATCCCTTGAAGAGTATGGGGGGAATTTACTAAGCAGCAGGTTTGCAGCCTTCTAACTGTAGTTTTGCATCCAGACAATTTACTAAGGTTAGAACTTCTGCAAAACCATTACAAGTACAGAAACCATCAGATTGGTTAAAAACTCCAGTCATCAGGCACCACCAAGAGGTCATAGTTTGCGTATGTCTTTAATCATGCACATGTGAGTTAATCTATATTGCTGGGTCAGTAATTAAACCACCTTCCACAGATATTAATCCGCAAAATATGACCTGCACTATAGCAAAATGCAGCAAAATTGTACTGAAAAATTTGTAGCCTCAGTCTAAGAGGATTTGTGCAGCGTTTTATGTTATCGTTAATAAAAAAATGCATGGGATCTTCCCAAAATTGGAAGCAGCACTAGGCCTTTAAGCTTAAAGTGGCAGTGGAAAATCAGGGAAACAAAGAGTGTGAGAAAAATAATTTCATTAATTGCAATAAATACAGCAAGAATCCATCTAAAATAGAGACCTCATGGGCGGGTGACACCCGGGTGAGGTCCGAACCCCCCTTGTGATGCGACTGCTCATGGGCAAAGTTACAAAAGGCAAATAGCACAATAGTATAGTAATTATATAATATCTAATTATCTGTACTCAATAGCTGCTAAGACTCCTAAAGAAAAATTGAAACACTATAAAAAGGAGCACTAGTACCGTACAGGTAATATAAATATCAATGGACCAACTTTTATATAAAAAAAATTGTATCTTTAATACTAAGCAGCAAGCAGGAAATATTGAGCACTCCACAAATAACAAAATCACAATACATATAATAAAAAGCATGCTCATAAATAGTACAAATACCAAAAATTGGAGAAGAAATAACAATATTACACATATGTTGTAGACCTCCTTTTACTCCTGGGCGAAGTTCTGCCAGACTACTACTTAGATGAATGCAATCACAAATGATTTTATTACAACAGATAGGACCTGTACCTCACTTACAGTAACCATCTAATATCAGTGACTGTTGAGATATACAGTACACGTGCTTTAATACAGGGGTATTCAATGTGTCCCTACAGGTGTTGTGGAACTTCAGATCTCAGCATGCTCTGCCACAGTTTTGTTATTAGGCAGTGACATATCTGTAATGGGTGCACCCCCTGCACCCATTTCTTCAATACTTATCTCTCCGGAGTCCCGCGTTGGCAGTGCCAGAGCTGTACAAATCACAAAAACAATGGCGCAATGGACATTTTCCCGGCATTTTGCACAGTAGACAAATAGCTGAGAAAATGGCCGCTGCGCCATTTCCCTGAAGACCCGCGCATGTGCAGTAGACTCTGGCACAATGTTAGCGTCTACTAGTGCTCACTAATGCTCTGCAGTTCCGGATAGAGAGGACGGAGAGACTGCACACGGGCCTCCTCCTCTCTCAATACACCTTGCTATAAAGGTATGCTAAAACTGTGGCAGGGCATGCTGGGATGTGTAGTTCTGCAGCAGCTGGAGGGCCACATGTTGAATACCCTTGATTTAACACAGCCTATGCACTATAGATACCACACATTTAAAATGTGAGTTTAAAATCTATGGAAACACTTATTTGTGTAACACACATCAGAATAGTGCCTGGCACAGGTCAAGTCCTGCATTGGATGCCTATTGATGAGAAACACAATTCTATATAACTACTATTAGGTTCTTTAGCATTTGCAACTAAGTTGGCATATATTATTATTATCATGCTGATGTGACTATCAGTATATTTGATTTACCTGTATTTAATACCTACCACAGTGCTTGTGAACCCCTTAGACAGACACATTCTGATTGGATAAAGGTGGAGTGACAGGAGTATGGTATAAAAGATAGACAGTTAAAAGGTAGACAATGTCTAGATAGACACCAGTTGTTAGACAAAAGGTTGACAGGGAAATAATGTCGACACACTAAATGTCGACATGGAAGACGGTCGACAGGTACAATCCTCATCCTAACCCTCCCCTTGATGCCTAACCCTCCCTCCTGGTGCCTAACCATAACTGTCGGGGTAGGCGTCTGCTAGCCGTCCCTTTTAGTGCATAACACTAACCCTTCGGTAAGTGCCTAACACTAACGGAAGGGTACTCACTCCTGGTGCCTAACCCTAACCGTTGGAGTAAGTTCTTAACCCTAACTCTCCTGTAAGTGCCTAACACTAACAAAAAAAAAAAAAAAAAATGTGTCGACCATTTGTGTGTTGACCAGTTTTATATAGACCTTTTGACACTGTCGACCATTTGGGCCTGCTGACCTTCTTCTATGTTCTATGTTCTATGTCTTGTTCTATGTTAATGTTTAGTGTGTCGACCTTTTGTCACTGTCGACCTATTGCATGTCTAACATCTGGTGTCTATCTAGACATTGTCAACCTTTTAACTGTCAATCTATAGTCCGGATACCGATTGACAGATGGGCCTATTTATCTGCCCTTAAAACATCCAGAAACTGCTGTTTCCACATTAACAGCAGAATTAAGTGTTACTGGTATGTAAATAGAAAGCAGGACTGCATAGCTTTTCAGTTCTTGCATGCATGGGATAATGCCACCATCAGATGGCAATAACCCATTACCTTCAATAAGGCAGGGCCTGCCGGACAGGGATCTTGTGATTTCGCTATGGTGGGCTGGAGGTGATAGCGATGCATATCGTGTCTTCAG
This sequence comes from Taudactylus pleione, assembly GCA_031769625.1. NCBI lineage: Eukaryota > Metazoa > Chordata > Amphibia > Anura > Myobatrachidae > Taudactylus > Taudactylus pleione. The sequence goes on along the minus strand of JAUIMM010000079.1, from coordinate 2,724,245 downwards.
CATCATGATTTACTGTCACGTTTGCAACTGTACTGGCGGCACACATACAATGCTTCAAGTACCATTTCACATTTGTTAATATAACTGTCTGCATTCCGGGGTCACCATACTGCTTGTCGACAAGACAATATATATATATATTAGGGGTGAGCGGGTTCGGATTTCTGAAATCCGAACCCCCCCGAGCCCCCCCGATCCGAGTCCGATCCGAATCAGGCTCGACTTTTCCCGCCTGACTCGGATCTGAAATCGAGGCAAAACGTCATCATCCCGCCTTCCGAGTCTCGCGGGTTTTGGATCCTATATAAGGTACCCAAGTCGGCGCCATTTTCTCACTCGGCTGTGGACAGTGAAGAGGGAGGGTGGGAGTTAGGGCTGTGTAGTGTAGTGTAGTGTAGTGCTGCTGTTGTCCACTACTTCAAAGTCCATAGGGGCTGGCTGTGTTGTGCTGTGCTGCTGTTGTTAATAGGGGCTGTGTCCACTACTTCAAAGTCCATAGGGGCTGGCTGGACTGTGTTGTGCAGTCAGTTCTCCATAGGGGCTGTGTCCACTCCAAAGTCCTGTGCAGTGTCCCAGTCCTAAAGAGGTGCTGTAGTGTTGTCCAGGGGGTGCTCTGTCCATCAGGGGTGCTCCCCCCAAGTGCTAAAAAAATAATATATTTTCTGTGTTTGTGAATTGTGTGCGCAGTAGCCGCACGTGCATCAACAAAGTAGTGCCAAGCGTGCGCCTGTGTCATAAGTAAAGGGCCGGCTGGCTTGACCGTTAAAGGGTGCTGTAACCCCCGAAAGTACACTCCAGTCCAAACCAAAAAAAAATGATTTTCTGTGTTTGTGAATTGTGTGCGCAGTAGCCGCACGTGCATCAACAAAGTAGTGCCAAGAGTGCGCCTGTGTCATAAGTAAAGGGCCGGCTGGCTTGACCGTTAAGGGTGCTGTAACCCCCGAAAGTACACTCCAGTCCAAACCAAAAAAAAAATTATTTTCTGTGTTTGTGAATTGTGTGCGCAGTAGCCGCACGTGCATCAACAAAGTAGTGCCAAGCGTGCGCCTGTGTCATAAGTAAAGGGCCGGCTGGCTTGACCGTTAAGGGTGCTGTAACCCCCGAAAGTACACTCCAGTCCAAACCAAAAAAAAAATTATTTTCTGTGTTTGTGAATTGTGTGCGCAGTAGCCGCACGTGCATCAACAAAGTAGTGCCAAGCGTGCGCCTGTGTCATAAGTAAAGGGCCGGCTGGCTTGACCGTTAAGGGTGCTGTAACCCCCGAAAGTACACTCCAGTCCAAACCAAAAAAAAAATTATTTTCTGTGTTTGTGAATTGTGTGCGCAGTAGCCGCATGTGCATCAACAAAGTAGTGCCAAGCGTGCGCCTGTGTCATAAGTAAAGGGCCAGCTGGCTTGACCGTTAAAGGGTGCTGTAACCCCCAAAGTACACTCCAGTCCAAACCGAAAAAAAAATTATTTTCTGTGTTTGTGAATTGTGTGCGCAGTAGCCGCACGTGCATCAACAAAGTAGTGCCAAGCGTGCGCCTGTGTCATAAGTAAAGGGCCGGCTGGCTTGACCGTTAAAGGGTGCTGTAACCCCCGAAAGTACACTCCAGTCCAAACCAAAAAAAAAATTATTTTCTGTGTTTGTGAATTGTGTGTGCAGTAGCCGCACGTGCATCAACAAAGTAGTGCCAAGCGTGCTCCTGTGTCATAAGTAAAGGGCCGGCTGGCTTGACCGTTAAGGGTGCTGTAACCCCCGAAAGTACACTCCAGTCCAAACCAAAAAAAAAATTATTTTCTGTGTTTGTGAATTGTGTGCGCAGTAGCCGCATGTGCATCAACAAAGTAGTGCCAAGCGTGCGCCTGTGTCATAAGTAAAGGGCCAGCTGGCTTGACCGTTAAAGGGTGCTGTAACCCCCAAAGTACACTCCAGTCCAAACCGAAAAAAAATTTATTTTCTGTGTTTGTGAATTGTGTGCGCAGTAGCCGCACGTGCATCAACAAAGTAGTGCCAAGCGTGCGCCTGTGTCATAAGTAAAGGGCCGGCTGGCTTGACCGTTAAAGGGTGCTGTAACCCCCGAAAGTACACTCCAGTCCAAACCAAAAAAAAAAATATTTTCTGTGTTTGTGAATTGTGTGCGCAGTAGCCGCACGTGCATCAACAAAGTAGTGCCAAGCGTGCGCCTGTGTCATAAGTAAAGGGCCGGCTGGCTTGACCGTTAAAGGGTTCTGTAACCCCCAAAGTACACTCCAAACCAAAAAAATATATATTTTCTGTGTTTGTGACTTGTGTGCACTGTGGCTGCACGTGCATCAACAAAGGAGCAGCGCCAAGCGTGCGCCTGTGTCCCATAAGTAAAGAGCCGGCTGGCTCATTTCTTAAAGGGTGGTGTAACCCACAAAGTGCACTACTCTCCAGCAAAAATAAAAAAATATTTTCTGTGTTTGTGTGCGCTTTAGCCGCACGTATATATATCAATATAACATAAATGGAGGACCAAACTTTCTCTGATAAAAATAAAATAGGGAAAGATCAAGAACCACTTCCTACTAGTGCTGTTGCTGCTGCTGGGAGTTGTTCATCATCCCAGAGAGGAAGTAGGAACATCACTACTTTTACTAAACAATTGACCCTCCAACAGTCCCTAGCGATGAGGATGAAGTACGACAGCAGTCATCCTGAAGCAAAACGTATAACTGAGGCCTTGACTGCTATGTTGGTGTTAGACGTGCGTCCGGTATCCGACATTAGTGCAGTGGGATTTAGACAATTGATGGAGGTAGTGTGTCCTCGGTTCCAAATCCCGTCTAGATTCCACCTGCATCCACAAAGCAGCAGCGACAAGCGTGCGTCGGTCTGTTAAAGGGTGGTGACACCCTCAAAGTGTGCTACACAAACAATTAAAATATTGTTCTTTTTTTTCGGTCTTTGTGAAATGTGTGGGCTGTAGCCGCACCTGCATCCTTAAAGCAGCAGCGACAAGCGTGCGTCTGTCTGTTAAAGGGTGGTGTAACTCTCAAAGTGCTCCAAAAAATAAAAAACTATTTTTTTTATGTGTTTGTGACTTGTGTGCGATGTAGCCGCACTTGCATCCTCAAAGCAGCAGCGACAAGCGTGCGTCTGTCTGTTAAAGGGTGGTGACACCCTCAAAGTGTGCTACACAAACAATAAAAATATTCTTCTTTTTTCTGTCTTTGTGAATTGTGTGGGCTGTAGCCGCACCTGCATCCTTAAAGCAGCAGCGACAAGCGTGCGTCTGTCTGTTAAAGGGTGGTGACACCCTCAAAGTGTGCTACACAAACAATTAAAATATTGTTCTTTTTTTTTCGGTCTTTGTGAAATGTGTGGGCTGTAGCCGCACCTGCATCCTTAAAGCAGCAGTGACAAGCGTGCGTCTGTCTGTTAAAGGGTGGTGACACCCTCAAAGTGTGCTACACAAAGAATAAAAATATTCTTCTTCTTTTTTCTGTCTTTGTGAATTGTGTGGGCTGTAGCCGCACTTGCATCCTCAAAGCAGCAGCGACAAGCGTGCGTCTGTCTTTTAGAGGGTGGTGTAACCCTCAAAGTGTGCTCCACAAACAATAAAAATATTCTTTTTTTTTTTCTGTCTTTGTGAATTGTGTGGGCTGTAGCCGCACTTGAATCCTCTAAGCAGCAGCGACAAGCGTGCGTCTGTCTGTTAAAGGATTACATCGGTGACAGCATCCAAGTAGGCATGTCAGACAGTCCGTACCTGTACTGGCAGGAAAAAGAAGCAATTTGGAGGTCCCTGTACAAACTGGCTCTATTTTACCTGAGTTGCCCCCCCTCCAGTGTGTACTCCGAAAGAGTGTTTAGTGCAGCCGGGAACCTTGTTAGCGAAAGGTGTAGGAGGTTGCTTCCACAAAATGTGGAGAAGATGATGTTCATAAAATGAATGATCAACTCTTCCAGGGAGACCAGCCTCCAGAACGTACAGAGGGACCTGTGGTTCCAGCAGGGACGAATTAATACTCTGTGAGGATGAGGATGTACATAACACTGAAGAGGGTGAGGAATCTGTGGATGAGGAGGATGAGGACGACTTCTTGCCTCCGTAGAGCCAGTTTGTGCAGGGACAGATTAATTGCCAGCTTGTTTTGTGGGGGCCCAAACGAACCAATCATTTCAGCCACAGTTGTGTGGCAGACCCTGGCGCTGAAATGATTGGTTTGTTAAAGTGTGCATGTCCTGTTTATACAACATAAGGGTGGGTGGGAGGGCCCAAGGACAATTCCATCTTGCACCTCTTTTTTTTCTTTGCATTATGTACAGTTTGGGGCCTAGTTTTTCAATGCCATCCTGTCTGCCACTGCAGTTTCACGCCTAGATGGGTCACGTGTTTGTGCCGCCCACTCGTGTCGCTTAGCATAGTCATCCAGCTACCTCGGTGCAACCTTTTGGACATAAAAACACTATTGTGAGGTGTGAGGTATTCAGAATAGACTGGAAATGAGTGGAAATTAAGGTTATTGAGGTTAATAATAGCATAGGAGCAGAAAAACCTACAAATTCTGTGATTTTAGCTGTTTTTATGCTTTTTTTCAAAAAAATACAGATCCAAAACACAAAACCCAGAACCCAAAACACGGAAGGGTGGTTTTGGCAAAACCAATCCAGATCCAAAACACGAAGAAAGATCCAGATCCAAAACCAAAACACAAAACACGAAAAGTGGCCGGTGCACACCCCTAATATATATATATATATATATATATATATATATATATATATATATAAAAGTTGCTTCAGTGTCTTTATTACCATTACTCTCTCCTTTTGTGTAGTTTTCATTCTTTGGAGAAAACTGCAGATTTTTTGCTGTATAACAAATCAGGGCCGTAACTAGGGGTGTGCGAGCGGAGCGGTCACACAGAGCACAGTGGTCTGTGAGCTCACCCACATCTTCTGCATCTGACTAGCAGGGTGCCTGTCACAGCACCCTGCTGCCAGAATCTTTGCAACAGGACGCTCCAGGCGGTCACAATGCTGCCCTTACAGCATCCTGAGGGTGCTCCGGCCATTGCTGTAATTACCCGCTCCCAGCCCCGGGTGCAGGCCACGCCCCCTCCATGTGACATCATGCGGAGGGGATGTGGCCTGCACTGGGCGCTGGAAGCGCTAGCTATGGCACTGTGACAAATAAATCCCTTCATTTTTTACACACTGACTGATACAAGGATGCTATTAAAGAAAAGGGATCACTTTCTGACAGTTTAATCTATTATGACCAAGGACAATTTATTCCTTCCTGTCTAGAACGCTTTGCTATATATTGGTTAAACAAAGAATAATATGTGTACAATAGTGAATTTCCCTTTTGATTTATCAGAACAAGCAAAGTCTCCTGCAGGCACTGTAGATTAGTGACAGACAGACAGACAGACAGACAGACAGACAGACAGACAGATATAATTAGATAGATAGATAGATAATATATATTTTTTAAAGAATTATGAAGGCAAAACCAGAAAAAATTTAAATTTTCAATATTCTTCCTCGAGTTAAATTAGTAAAAAAAAAAGTATGTATAGCACCCAACATAACAATCAAAATGACAATTGCAATTATAATTATAAGATTTCTTGAAAAAAATTTAAAACACAAGTTTATGTACACATGTCATCATATTTGTTTTTTTAAAGTAAGACAATAATTTTACATAAAAAAAACAAAAATCAATATTACCAAACACCTTGCTCTAGTACCAGCAAATCCGTAAATCATGAAGCCCAAGGAAATAACTTTGTGGAAGTAATCATAACAGATATATAATTAATTAAGTTAAATTAACAGAGAATGTGAAACCACATCACACAATGCATATAAACATAATGTGCAAATACCAAATTAATGATAACATGATATGAAGCTAATCTATAAAGCATGAGTCACCAAGGCATTTAAAGAATGTGACAATAAACTTTGTCCTAGAGTGTGTGTTTGTGTGTATATATATATATATATATATATATACAGCACTAATCCACTGCACTCACCATTCCTAGATTTGGGGTGCAACAGGGTATGTGACCACGTTGTTTAGATGGAAATCACAGGGGCACTGAACTCACCATAATAGCTAACAATAATAATAAACAGTGGGGTTTTGGTTCATGTATTGATGAATGTATTTAAGCTAGCAGCCCTCGTCAAGGGACCTCACTTTACTGTAAGTCCCTACTCTATTGCACAGAATTATAACGTTAGTAGGATCTCCACTCAGTAATTGATGCAGTCAGACAGTTATTGACAGGTCACCCTTGCTATGAAAGACCAGATATTGATCTTGTTATTGAACTTTTTTCCCTCATACTTAAACTTCCAACGTATTGGCTGTGTGATGCGGTCCAGTTTGGCCCCATCGTATAGCAATATGTATATGATTGAGGTAGAAAGGGATATATTTTTTACTGATACTCATATATCCAATAACATTGTCTATTATAGAAGGTTTATAGACGATTTTCTCATATTCTGGCGTGGTAGGAGGCGTTTGTAAAGGTCAATGAGCAACACAATGCGAAGGATCGTCCAGTTAAGCTAACATACAACATTAATACTTCTGTGGTCAACTTCCTGGATTACAGATTTCATTGAATAATGAAGTGATTAATACTGCACTATATACCAAACCCTCTGATCGCAATAATCTCCCCTTGGTGATGGGAGCACTATTGTATAGCAGTTATGATGTAATTTAGTATGCGCCCCCTGGTTAGGAGGTTAGTCCTGCTCAGGGAGGTGTTCACTTGTAACATGATGTCTGTATTTAAGGTATGTCGCTTCGTTTGTATGTTAGCCTGAAGACAATGTGTCGCCACGATATAGGCACTGAAAAGTTGCTGATTGTCTAACTTTTGGAATAAATACTTCTCACAAGTCCTATGAGTGCTGCATCTTACCATAAGTATCTAATATTTCAATGCAGGCACCAAGGCATATTAGTTGATACCTGGGAGAGCTGGACCCATTAATATGTATATTGTTTATACAGTGCATATATATATACACACAATGAATTTGCAGGCGGTACGCAGAGACTTCCATAGACGTGAAAGAAGTTTATTCAAACATCGTGCAAAGACTTCAACGTTTCGGGGAACTAGTCCCGTTCATCAGGAATTGTTGAAGTCTTTGCACGATGTTTGAATAAACTTCTTTCACATCTATGGAAGTCTCTGAGTGCCGCCTGCAAATTCGTTGTGTATATACATGGAGGCGATTTCCTCCTAAGGAGGGCACCAGAGCACATATAGCCTATGGTAGGCTTTCCTGAGTGCCGGGCTGTTGTGCTGATTGATATATATATATATATATATATATATACGCAAGATATGGCAGCACTCCGTGGACTTAGAAATAATCACAGCACATCATCTGGTAACACCAACATTTCAGATGTTTTTTCTTCATCTTTTTTCAAGGACAAATAGCAAACATGCAGTGCTTACCTATATACCTGCCACAATCACCCTCATGCGCATCGTCTGTGGTCTCCTGTGCTTCCGGCCACAGACATGATGACGTCATCCGTGACAGGGAGCAGAGGAGGTCACATGGATGCCGTGGAAACCCAATGACAACAAAACAATCGGAAGTGTTTAGAACATAAAACATAAAAAGTAGCTCTGGAGAAAGTAACTGAAATAGCGACCAAAATGGCTCCATATTACACAATACATGGTAAACATAAACAAATAGCAAAGAATATAGATTTATAGCGGTACCTCAAAATCTGTCTATTAAGATAAACACATTTTAGTTCAAAAGCATGTATGTAAATCAAAATTCAGCATTTATGTTAGAGATAACCACAACCCACATAAGGGCCTTTACTGTATAACCCATAAGAATAATCTCTCACAAATAAGACATATAGCTGATGAATTCATTCAGACCCTTCGGTGACAGGGTATTCAACCTAAAGATCCAGCGAGCCGCTAAACAAAGCAACATGTTGTCACGATCACCCCCTTTAATTAATGGGGGGACATGATCAACTAATAGCTAAGAGTTGAAAGTAAATGTTTAGCCTCACAAAAGTGGCGAGCAATCGGCTGGTCAATATCTTTGCCTTGAATAGCCAACCGTATGACTGATCTATGTTGTACTGCTCGTTCTTTGAACATACAAATGGTCTTGCCCACATTAGCAAGACCACATGGACACTTAATTACATAAACAACATATTTGGTTGAACATGTTAGCACATGATTAATAGGGATCCTGATCCCTGAGTGGGGATGAGTAATGTATGGCCCTGTTTCCATATGGCTGCAAGTCGTGCAGCCTGTGCACCTATAACAGCCATTCGGTTTAGACAACAAATGAGCCACACGGGAATGTCCGCGCTCAGTGATGTCATTATGCACCAGGTCATTATGCACCAGGGAGTCCCTGAGATTACGTCCCCTTCTATAGCAATTAAGCAAATTAGTGTCCTGAAAAGGTAAACTCTTATCAGTTTGTACCAAAGGCCAACATTTTTTTGATGATTGTCCAATGTGTTTACTATTCTGTGAATAACTGTTCACAAACGGGCATATCTTCTTCATCGTGCGGGTTTTTGGTAGATGAAGCTGCCTCTAAATCAGTGAATATGGGTATTAAGAAAACGAAAAATCTTTCTTATGATGAATTTCAAGCATTAAAATTGTGTGATGGTGAATCCATCACAATAAGGCCTGCAGACAAGGGAGGGGCTCCTCCAAGACTGTACAGCATATATTGATGAAATTTGTTTTGGTCACTATGTTGTTCGATAGGACAAATAATAATGAGGCAAGCTTAATTAAGCATAGTTGTGGTTCACCTTTGCCAGTGTTCACAGAGGGTAACTGTTACTTCCATACGGTCGTCTATAATCATTGCTGTGTTGTTACCTATGGAGCATAAAGAGTTGTGGGTTTAATAAAACCCTAACAGGCGGATAATAATAATAATAATTTTATTTATATAGCGCTTTTCTCCTAAAGGACTCAAAGTGCTTTACATTTGCCTTTACAGTACAAAACACAAAATAAGCTTAAACAAGGGACATTAGTGAAATGCTTGGGTGAAGAGGTAAGTCTTGAGTCTATTTTTGAAGGATTCTAGAGTGGAGGCCTCTCGAACTGTGCGGGGAAGTGAGTTCCATAAGGTTGGAGCCCCAAAACTGAAAGCTCGACCCCCAGATTATGGGTTGAACCAAAACAGAGTAATGTGCATTGCAGTGGATATACGCGATTAACCACAAATTATAGACCTCACCTTATTGTCTATATTTAGACCTTTGGGTGCCAAGGTGTCCATTGTAATTATGGCTCTCAGTTCTTCTTTATTGATGTGTTTTATATGGTCACCCCCCCTCCAGTTGGGTAGTATTAATATTATTGCAGCAAACTCTAGAGGGATCAGAATTATGGAACTGTTTAAAATGTAGGGATATCGGATGATCTTCACATCCAACCTTGATGTTCCGTATATGCTCACCTAGTCTTTGTTTTAATGGGCTAATCGTCGGACTATATATTGCTTTTTGCAAGGGAATTCAATGATATAAATGACCCCCTTACTGTGACAGGTCATATTGTCCTTGATTTTCCATTCAAATTGATTGGAAGTGGATGTGAAGATGCGTATGGGTTTCGTATCCCTTTTTCTGGTCGTAGTGCAGGTTGTGCACTGTCCACTGAATTATAAACCCTCCTTTGTTTACTTCCTTCTTACTATTCCATAGTTAGGTAAGGGTTGTTTGTGTATGTTTCGTCGGAGCTAAGTGATTTCTTACCAACTTGTTTTTTAGGTCAGTTCCTATACGGAATATTACCATGGGAGCATCTGGCAGTACTCCCGCTAAAATGTTGTCTTCGAGTAATATTGGCCAGTGTTTTTTGATGATCTGCTTGACACGTGTGGCTTGGATGCTATATTCTGTTATGAAATAGATGTTATTGGAGTCTTCTATTGAATGGATCTTGTCTTTATACTGCAGCAGGGCTTCTCTATCCATCATTTTGAATCTATTAAATGCTTGATCTATTTTAGTCACCTCATATTGTTTATCCTGTAATTGGGCCTTCAGTTTATTCCCCTGTTCTATGTAGTCTCTATCTCTGGAGCAGTTTTGTTTGATTCTCTGAAACTGGCTTACTGAGATACTGTTAAGCCAATCTGGATGGTGCCCACTTGTTGCCAGAATTAAGCTATTTACATCTACGGCCTTATGGTGATTGTTTGTGTGGATCTGATTGTCTGTAATCAGGATGTTGAGATCAAGGAATGTTGCCTGTGTTTTACTGAAGTGAGTAGTGAACTGGAGATTATGATTCTTGCTATTGATGTAACTGATGAAGTTCTGCCAGATGATCGTTTTGCCAGATAAAGAATATGTCATCTACCGTATAAATCTGGTCCATAGGACGAGGTTTGCGTCAAGTCTGCGATTGGCCCAAATGAACTGATCTTCCCAATGGCTCATGAAAAGGTTTGCATAAATTGGCACAAACCTCTTCCTCATTGCTGTCCCAGTCACCTGTCGATAGAACTCACTGTCAAATCATAAGTAATTATGTGTTAGAATATACATTATGCTGTTGATGATAAAATCTCTCTGGTCAGGTGTCATTAATGCTGCACGCTGGAAATAGATGTGAATTTTTTGCTGTAATTATCTATTCCACGTGAGCTTGAGGACCGCTCACGACATCTAGCTGCCCCTACCACTTTCAGTCTGCATCACACACAATACGGCTCAGAGCGCTCGTCCCGCATTATTTACCAGGTGTCATTAATGGATCGTTGTCGAGAAAATGTTTGGCGCTCATGGTGCCTAATGTTTAATGACAGAGTACAATGAGGTGACATCCATCGTATCAAGCCAGTAATCCTTTTTCCAGGTAATGTCTTTTAATTTTAACAAAATATCAGTTGTGTCTTTTAAATATGATTTTTGTGATTTTACATAAGGTTGTAGAAAAGTGTCTACATACTGGGACAGATTGGACGACAATTATTGAATACCTGAAATTGGTAATGGGTCTACCTGGTGGATTTGTGGGTTTTTTGTGCACCTTAGGCAGATGATAAAACACCGGAATAACGGGGCGAGATGTGTCTAGGAATTCAAATTCTATGGTGGTCAAAATCCCTTTGGTTAACCCTTCTTTCAGGAGTTGCCTAAGTTCTACCTGGTACTCTTTTGTGGGGTCATGACTAAGGTGTTCGTAGGTTGTTGTGTCCTGGAGTATTCTATTGGCCTCTTTCGTGTACATACTGTATCTTTGTTCATGATCACTATGCCTCCCCCCCTTGTCTGCCGAGTTGATTATTATCTCCTTGTTGTTCTTTAGGTCTTCTAATGCTATGAGTTCTTTTCTGGTCATGTTCATTCTTCTACCGTATGTTTGAGTTTCTGACCGCTAAGTTTACAAAGTTCTCTTTCGAGCATGCTTGTGAATGTGGTAATGTAGTGTCCTGACATATGTGTAGGATAAAAACGTGATTGTGGTTTGTGTTCCGTGTGCTGATAACTGTCGTTTGTTGGTTTATGTTGCACTGATGGTGTTCTTTGGAAGAACAAGGTTAATTTTCTGGTGAATCTATGTATGTCTAGGTAGGTATTAAACTTGTCCAGTTTAGTGGAGGGGGCAAATTTTAGGCCTTTGTCAAGGACTGATATATGCTTCTTACTGAGTGATGTGCTACTTAAGTTGAATATACCCTGTCCGTTCTGTCCTCCTGTCTCGTGTCGTGTCTTTTGATGTCTCTCTCCTCCTCTGCATCCCCTTCTAGCTTTCTTGTTGTCGGTTTGTTATCTCGATGCTGGGGGTTTGTTGTTAGCTCTAAAAAAGATCTGCACATTGTGTATGAGGGTGTGTTCTGATTGTGTTGTCTGTGACACTTAGTTGTCTGGTCGGTGTGTCTTCCTCGCTGTTGTGTGTAAAAACTATCTGTTCATTGCCTGTATCTGTTGAACTCTTATGAGGACTGGTTAAGTGTGTGCTTATATTGAGTAACGAATTAGCCCCGCTCTAATGATTGTCTCACCAGAATGTGGCTGGGTTCATCTTCTTCTATGTTGTATAGAGAAAATGACTATGTGTCACTACTGCTGGTGTCAGAGCTTTCTGATGATGTTCGTGGGGTGATGTGTTTAGCTCTTCTGGTGGTTGGACACGTGTTTTCGGAATGAATTCTAGTCCTGTATTCCTGGTACGTGAGATTAAGTTTTTTGTAGATAGGGGTCTTGGGTTTCTCTCCTTTGTTGTAGATGTTTTGATTACGGTGTTTTTTTGTAGATCTGCTTGTAGATTTAACTGCGTGTGTTAATAGTTTACTTTTGATTCTTTTAGTTTTTGTGACACCAAATTTGTCTCTCAAAATGTTATCTATTTTGGTGGAGACCAGTTTGTCCTCTCCTTTGCGTAACTTATTACTGGTTAATTCTGTTAGTGTTTGGTATTCTTTGTCTTGCTCATATGGAGCTAGAAGTGTATCCAAGCGATCAATTTTTGGGCTAGATGGGTGAGTTCTTTGGATTGTGTATCTATCAACAACTCTGATAATCTTAATGAGCAATCTTTCAAGATATGTTCCTATTGTTTTATGAAGCAGTCATTGTCCTTATGATTGGCTGGTGTTTTTTTAATTCTAGGGCCTTTTGGAACTAGATGATTTTTGAGGTACCACTTGAGGGTTTCAGTGTCCCACCATAGTTTGTTTTCTTTGGTGATGGTCTTTTCGAATAATGTAAATGTCGTGAAAAAATCTTGAATATCTGAGGTGCAGGTTCTATTCTCAGGACCTGAGTCAGAGGCGCTCGCTATTTGCGAGCGCTCGCTCTGAATCAGGGATTTTTTTTTAAATGAATGCCTCCAGGCCGCTCACATAGCTGTGGGTGACCACCCACAGCTTGTGCGAGCGGCCTGGCGATGGTCACGATTATCGCGACAATTGGCATTGAGAGGAGACCCTAAGGTAGAGTCTCAGCACTCGCAATGCCAAGTGGACTTCCTGCTCTAATAGAGCAGGAAGTCCACTTCTGACATCACGAGTGATGTCAGTAGGGCCACCCACAAACGGCAGACATTTCTTCGGGAACGCCTCCATTTGTGCAGCCACCCACCCTGCCCGGCTACAAAACGGGGCGAGCTGTCGATCAACATCAACAGCCGGCCCGTTTTTTTGCGAGCCCCGGAGTGAGTGAAGTTCTCACTCGCTATGTGGCTTGCACATGCGCCGCGCTGCACATTTGCACTGGGCCACCATCGACCCGCTTGCGAACGCTATGCGCTCGCGAGCAGGTCTGAATCAGGCCCTCAGTCAGTTGTGAAAAGAGTGTCTCTGCCCTTTGTTCCCTTATGTTCTTTAAATTGAGTATACCCATCTGTGTGTGTCTGGTGTTAACTCTTGCTGCAAGTGTTGCGAACACAAGAAATAAATCGAAAAATGGATAAACACCGCGCACTGGACTACTGATCTATTTGTTTTGGTGAGCTGCTGAATAGAAGGGTGTCCTCCTTTTAGGCACGTTTTTACAAAGAATTGAACATTCAGCGCTAAACCTTATTGTATATGTGGTCTGCACTGGCTGTGTCTTACAACTGGGATATGTGGCTTATGAATACACCATAATCATAAGATGATATCAACAGACTGTAATTGTAAGTACAAAATTATTTTTACTTTGTTAGTGCATTAAAATCATACAATGTAGTTGCAGATATAAACTTTATCAACAACATATGAAATAATTTTCCAAAAATGGAAAAGTAGGTGCTAACTTGCACTATGCCTAGTTAAATAGCAATAACCTCTATAATCGCACACTATGTCAACTGCACTGAGACCCTTGCCTGGTAATGGAATATAATGATAATGTCAGTGATTGTGCATGGTTGGGGAGAGAATAGCGGCGTCCTGCTGTCTCTTCCAGTATATGCAATGTAGATGTTCTTAACTGGCAAGTCTGGTATAGGTGGTAGCTTATCCTGGTGTACTGCTTATGGTGGCTGGAGATGTCTTCTGGTCAGGTAGGAGGAGACCACTCGGACTAGGGTGCAGGGGCTCCGAACTGTGGTTGTAGGGCTACAGCCTAAGTGAGTGATACATCTAATGAAGACTGTATCCTGCACTCTGGCTTGATGGCCTTACAGTTCCCTGTCTGGGGAGGGGAACAGCTGGATGAGACTGCTCACGATCCAGAGAATCACCTATCATCCTGTCACTGCGTGTGGCTGGATCCCTCCTCCTCTCATCCGTGTTCTGTGTCCTATTGTCAGCGGATGCGAGTGCTCGGCTTCGGCGTCCTGGTGCCCTGTTCCTTCCTGGTCATGTGATTTGGGCTGCTCACGTGATGTGTCTATATTGAGGTCTCAAAGTGCGGTGCCTTGGTGCGGGGAATAGCGGGGATCCGATTCCAATGGTAACGTGGGTATGCCTCCAATGCGTTTTGAACCGCATAGGGTCTTCCTCTGGGAGTTGTGTTAGTGAATGAAATGAGGTTTAAATGAACTGTCAATCTCCACCTATTGATCTGATTTGTTCCTGTTAGTGCCTTCTAATTGGTTGCTTCCCCAGTCATTCAAGTGCTGCAGGATCTGTTTTAACATGATGCACTTAATGTTTCTGTGTAGACAATATCAGGTATTGATATTTTGACTAAATAGTTCAATCAGTTAGTGTTATATTACTTGACTATATGTAGTGTGTTATAGTCACTTTAATGTTTAATAGGACACATATGTTTTGGTCACTATGTTGTTCGATAGGACAAATAATAATGAGGCAAGCTTAATTAAGCATAATTGTGGTTCACCTTTGCCAGTGTTCACAGAGGGTAACTGTTACTACCATACGGTCATCTATAATCATTGCTGTGTTGTTACCTATGGAGTATAAAGAGTTGTGAGTTTAATAAAACCCTAACAGGTGGATAATGGTTGGAACTGATACAGAGTAATGTGCATTGCGGTGGATATACGCGATTAACCACAAATTATAGACCTCACCTCATTGTCTATATTTAGACCTTTGGGTGCCAAGGTGTCCATTGTAATTATGACTCTCAGTTCTTCTTTATTGATGTGTTTTATATGGTCACCCCCCTCCAGGCCTTTATTTAGGGGCCTGTTGGGGTTCAGTTGTTTTATTATGAAAAAACTCTTTTAGTTTAAGATTAAGTTGATGTTTCCACAAATCTACCGACCACCCAAAGCGATCAAAGTTAGTGGAGGGGACATAGGACAGGCCTTTATTTAGGAGAGATTTCTCAGATACTGAAAGTTCATAAGAGGAGAGATTAATAATCAAGTCCTCCTGTTGTATCTTCTTCTCCCTCTTTCCTTGCCCGCCACTATGGGTCTTGGTATGTAGCCTTCCACGCCCCTGGCGCGAGTGATTACCCCTAAAGGGGGTTTCTGATTGGAAGAGCTCGGTATAGGTTTTCCTTCACTTTGTGTGGAGGCTTCACCCGAAAGGGTATCCAAAGGATATCATTTGGGTGCCCTCCAGTGGTCAGCCTCCTGTCTCCTCCATTGGCTAGTCTTTCCCATTGCCCAGGGATACACATTATGTTCCGTATAATCTTTTTTCACTGTTCCTAATTTATTCTTTTTATACTTAATAATTTCTTTACGGTATGTATCAACCTGTGCATTTAACTTTTCATACCAGTTCTTGGCAGGATCACTCAAAAGGTTTTGTTTGGATGAGGTCTCAAGCTCTATAATTTTATTTCGTATATTGGTCAATTCCCTGGAGGATTCTTTAATAACTAAAAGAATATGGTCCATAGAACACTTGTTCAATACCCAGCGGCGACAAAAGGTGCTATTGTTACGTCCAATCATGGGAATATTATTTATACGGAATCCCCTTGGGATATTTTTTTCACGGAAGTAATCAGAAAGGGTGGTACCATGAAAATGAAAATCAATTTATCTTTTTTTTGTGATTCAATTATATCTTCTACAACCATATTCTTTAAAGGTATTTTTAAACAGAACTGATTCTGCATCTGAATCTGAAAGGGTTAACACTTCGCCTACTGGAAAAAACAGCAAACCATCACACTCCTCTTTGTCTGAATTAGGTTGTGTTGCCATCTTAACAGAAAATACTTGAACCTCTATATAGGAACATTTTTCAGTTTGTGTAATCACAATATGGTAACCATAAAAAATATTAAAGTGCAATCATGCATAGCAGCTTTCAGATGAGCAGCAAGAAAATATACATATTCGGTACCATAAATTGATAATCAGATCCACAGTCTTTTCAATAGCATAGAGTTGTGCAGAATCATATAAACAAAAAATCCATCAAATATTGAGATTGAATTCTGATCAGCATATCAGGTAAAGTGCTTTTAGTGCTTCTAAAAGAGACTTCAAAGAGCCAAATAAATTATAACTCATAAATGGCTTATTAGTACTCCATATTCCAAAAAATCCTCATCCAGAGTCACCAAACAAGTGTAAAAAAACTTAATAAGTGAGATAAAAAACTGTTGCGTGATATCCATAAATAGGTGCTATAAAACATACCTCCCCCGACTCACAAGTGTCTTTGGATCCTGATGGTAAATGTAGTAATGATATATAAAAGATGGTTGCCTTGCCAAAAGAACTCACAACGTAGTTCCACAATAGTCTCCAAATTCATGGCCAGCACTCCAAAAAAAAAAGTATACAGCCAGGGTGCAGCCCCGGAAGCCCTCGACAGGCTCCTCTAATATACGCAAGATATGGCAGCACTCCATGGACTTAGAAATAATCACAGCACATCGTCTGGTAACACCAATAGTTCAGATGTTTACTACATCTTTTTTCAAGGACAAATAACAAACATGCAGTGCTTACCTATATACCTGCCACAATCACCCTCATGTGCATCGTCTGTGGTCTCCTGTGCTTCCGGCCACAGACATGATGACATCAGCCGTGATGGGGAGCAGAGGAAGCCACATGGATGCCATGGAAACCCAATGACAACAAAACAATCGTAAGTGTTTAGAACATAAAATATAAAAAGTAGCCCAGGAGAAATTAACTGAAATAGTGACCAAAATGGCTCCATATTACACAATACATGGTAAACATAAACACATGGCAAAGAATATAGATTTATATAGCGGTACCTCAAAATCTGTCTATTAAGATAAACACATTTTAGTTCAAAAGCATGTATGTAAATCAAAATTCAGCATTTATGTTAAAGAAAACCACAACCCACATAAGGGCCTTTACTGTATAACCCATAAGAATAATCTCTCACAAATAAGACATATAGCTGATGAATTCATTCAGACCCCGCGGTGACAGGGTACTCAACCTAAAGATCCAGCGAGCCTTTAAACAAAGCAACATGTTGTCACGATCACCCCCTTTAATTAATGGGATGTCGAAGCTGGATTAGTGGCTGAGACTGAATCAGCGTAAAAATTAGCGTGCGTGACGCCATCTTGCGAATGGCAGCTAGACTCCATTTTAGAAACAAGAATCTGCAAGACGCCATTTTGCGACCAGCGCCATTTTAAGTTACAACTCACGAGCAGTACAGATGGCAATGTTTTTGATAATCTTTTTAGAAGCCATGACAGGCCCATTCTGGGGACAACCTTGCATAGAGAAATACCAAAACAACTAGAAAAACAGCCTCCTGAGAAAATTAAATAGAATAGACAATACACCAGAATACTGTGAGTGTTTTACATACAAATTGGGAATCCCTGTATATAGACAAGTATAGTTGTGGCAATTGTTATTTAACCCAGACATTGATTTACCCAATTGAATTTGTCTGAATCCTAAACAGGTTTTAGTCTCACTCCCAGACAGAATGGCCCCAGCTTCATAGCTGGGGGTCCCCACCTTGTTTGAGAAGTGAAGCTCACTGCCCATAACACATATGCACAATATCCTGCATGTGAACGCTGTTTATTAGCTGCATGCGTGCACATCTGCCCCAAATCAGATAAACCTAACTAGCGTCTTTTCTCATATCCCTAATACTTACATAATGCACACTTACACAAAAGGTTCCATAGCTATAAAGTAAAAGATCCAAGTTTTATTCATTTATTACAAATGCTGTGAAATAAAGACTATTTGGTATCTAAGGTTTAATACATGATAAATAAACCGCGTTTGGTATTATACTGATCTGCACTTTATCCACAGTTTTCTGCGTCAAAGAGAGCCAATGGAATCGCAACAAGACCTCTCTTTTGTTCAGCTTATTTCTGGGGGGGGGGTATAAATATGTGTGCTCTGACCCTGGGTTTTTAGTCTATTCTGCTGATTGCTGATTGACGGAGGTCTCTTGATGATGCCGGAATATGGTCCCAGAGCGCTCGCGTATGTATGACTGTATCTTGGGTCTGTATAATTTCTTTGCGCTAAATTGTACTTAGGTCACAGCGTGTATTATCTGTACTTTGGTTGAATAATACTTTGTGCTTTGGACACACATGTTCAAGGTCTAAAGTCTTTATTTTACTGTCTGACTGCGTACGGAAATAGCGTAAATCTTAGAGGTTATAGGCAGGTTTTAGAAGGTATATGTAGGAAGGTATATAGCCAGTATCCTTAGGGGGGACATGATCAACTAATTTATACCTAAGAGTTGAAAGTAAATGTTTAGCCTCATAAAAGTGGCGAGCAATCGGCTGGTCAATATCTTTGCCTTGAATAGCCAACCCTATGGCAGATCTATGTTGTGCTGCTCATTCTTTGAACATACAAATGGTCTTGCCCACATTAGCAAGACCACATGGACACTTAATTACATAAACAACATATTTGGTTGAACATGTTAGCACATGATTAATAGGGATCCTGATCCCTGAGTGGGGATGAGTAATGTATGGCCCTGTTTCCATATGGCTGCAAGTCGTTCAGCCTGTGCACCTATAACAGCCATTCGGTTCAGACAAAAAATGAGCCACACGGAAACGTCCGTGCTCAGTGATGTCATTATGCACCAGGTCATTATGCACCAGGGAGTCCCTGAGATTACGTCCCCTTCTATAGCAATTAAGCAAATTAGTGTCCTGAAAAGGTAAACTTTTATCTGTTTGCACCAAAGGCCAACAATTTTTTGGTGATTGTCCAATGTGCTTACTATGCTGTGAGTAAGTGTTCACAAACCGGCATATCTATGCAATTGAAGATACTGTGGATATGATTATCAATTTATGGTACCGAATATATATATTTCTTGCTGCTCATCTGAAAGCTGCTATGCACGATTACACTTTAATATTTTTTATGGTCACCATATTGTGATTACACAAACTGAAAGATTTTTATATATAGAGGTTCAAGTATTTTCTATTAAGATGGCAACACAACCTAATTCAGACAAAGAGGAGTGTGATGGTTTGCTGTTTTTTCCAGTAGGCGAAGTGTTAACCCTTTCAGATGCAGAATCAGTTCTGTTTAAAAATACTTTTAAAGAATCTGCCTGTGATATGGTTGTAGAAGATATTTACCACCAATTAAACTGTACAACTAATTAATACTTTTCATTTGTTTCCTTTCTAAAAATAGTCATACATTACTAATTTGAGGTCAAGAAAACCTAAAATGATTTCAGAATGTTTTTACTAGCTTTATTTTTTTATCTACACTACTTGCACTATACTGTATGTACATTAGTAATATAGTCATAGTGAAAAGCTATTTTAAAATAATCTGATATTTTCTTGATAGAAAATAAATAACATCAGGTATCAGTCACAATCAAATCCTCATTCTTTCATCTGAGGAACATAGCCAGAATCAAGCACTTAATTCCCTCAGAAGATCTGCCTAAAGTCATACATGCATTTATATCAACACGCCTAGACTACTGCAACGCCCTCTACCTCGGTCTCCCAGCAAAAGAATTACACCACTTGCAGATGGTACAAAACGCAGTTACCAGGCTATTAACCAACCAGCCCCGTTCCAGCCACATAACACCCATTCTCTACTCCCTTCACTGGCTGCCTGTCAGATGGCGAATTGCTTTCAAGATTGGATTAATAACTTACAAAGCCCTTCATGACCATGGCCCAGGGTACCTGAAGCAGCTTCTGATTCCTTACTGTCCCACTCGATTACTGCGATCCGTTGACGAAGGACTATTAACAGTACCTAGAATCTCACGGAATTCGTCTGGGGGTCGAGCTTTCAGTTTTGTGGCTCCAACCTTTTAGAACTCACTTCCTCGCACAGTTCGAGAGGCCTCCACTCTAGAATCCTTCAAAAATAGACTCAAGACTCACCTATTCACCCAAGCATTTCACTAATGTCCCTTGTTTAAGCTTATTTTGTATTTTGTACTGTAAGTGTAAAGCACTTTGAGTCCTTTAGGAGAAAAGCGCTATATAAATAAAATTATTCTTATTATTATTATAACAGTTGTTTTAATTCAATAAATCACAAATAAGAACACAAAACTAAACAAACATACAGCATATGATACAAACATACAGCATACGAAAGTACTATCTAATATAGTGGCCTATTCATGGGGGTGCTTTCTCTTTGCTTGTTGCTTGTACTCCTCTTCTGGGGCATCTCTTGTCACTGTCCAACAGTAGTGATTCCCCTTCCGTGATATCTTTGTTCCATTGCTGAAATGTCTTGGTGGAATCGCTCACTATGCTTGTCACTCAGTGCACCACTGTTATCTTGTGTGGGTAATCCCGTGAATCGCATATATTTGAATAGGGGAGGGGACAAATAACTGATTAATTTAATTGGGTCATTAGGCCCCGCCCCCTCTGCGCGGAACGCAGATTGCTGGTAAGATTCTCTCCATTCTGCCCACTTCACTAGGAATACCCGTACATCGTCATAAATGGGCTATATCTCGGAACTCAGGGCCTGATTCAGACTCGCTCGTGAGCGCTGAGCGCTCGCAAGCGGGTCGATGGTACCCTAGTGCGCATGTGCACGATTGAGGGAGACCCGGATAGCGACAGGCTCTCCGTCACTCCGGGTCTCGCACCAAAGGGGGCGTGCTGTCGATGGTGACTGACAGCACGCCCCCTTTGGTGGGCGTGGCTGCCAGACGGAGGCGTTCCCATGGGAACGCCTACCGTCTGGGTCCGGCCCCACTGACATCACTAGTGATGCCAGTGGGAGTGATATTGGCTCTGATAGAACAAAATCACTCCAGGGCTTGCAGTCAACGAGACCCTACCTCAGGGTCTCGTCGCAAGCCCGATGGTCGCGATGGTCTTGACCATCGCGACCATCATCATTGACGCTTGCATAAGCTGTGGGTGGTAACCCACAGCTATGCGAGCGTCAAGGAGGACGCTCCAAAAAAACCCCAAAAAACGCCTCCGGCTCTGAATCAGGCCCTCAGAGCTAACTGAGAGTTTTAAATGTCATATTCATTCTTTGCATGCTGAAATCAATTAGAAGTAACTATTTTCACATCGGAAACATTTTCAGTGTTGTGCAGTGTTATTGAATCACAAAAAAAGAGAAATTGATTTTCATTTTCATGGTACCACCCTTTTTGATTACTTCCACGAAAAAAAGATCCCAAGGGGATTCTGTATTAAAAATATTCCCATGGTTGGACGTAACAATAGCACCTTTTGTCGCCGCTGGTAAGCGGTATTGAAAAAGTGTTCTATGGACCTTATTCTTTTAGTTATTGAAGAATCCTCCAGGGAATTGACCAATATACAAAATAAAATTATAGAGCTTGAGACCTCATCCAAACAAATCCTTTTGAGTGATCCTGCCAAGAACTGGTATGAAAAGTTAAATGCACAGGTTGATACATACCGTAAAGAAATTATTAAGTATAAAAAGAATAACTTAGTGACAGTGGAAAAAGATTATACGGAACATAATGTATATCCCTGGACAATGGGGAAGACTCGCCAATGGAGGAGACAGGAGGCTGGCTGCTGGAGGGCACCCAAATGATATCCTTTGGATACTGACCCCTCTTAGGGTGAGGCCTCCACACAAAGTGAAGGAGAACCTATACCGAGCACTTCCAATCAGAAACCCCCTTTAGGGGTAATCACCCACACCAGGGGCGCGGAAGGCTACGTACCAAGACCCGTCTTGGCGGGCAAGGAAAGAGGGAGAAGAAGATACAACAGGGGGACTTGATTATTAATCTCTCCTCTTACGAACTTTCAGAATCTGAGAAATCTCTCCTAAATAAAAACCTGTCCTATGTCCCCTCCACTAACTTTGATCACTTTGGGTGGTCGGTAGATTTGTGGAAACATCAACGTAATCTTAAACTAAAAGAGTTTTTCATAATAAAACAACTGAACCCCAACAGTCCCCTTTGACTCATCCTCTAAAGAAAAAAATCTAAATTTGAACCACAGACTCATAATGCTTCCATCAAGAGTTATATTCGTATGGTAGATGAAGCTGCCTCTGAATCAGTGAGTATGGCTATTAAGAAAATTAAAAATCTTTCTTATGATGAGTATCTAACATTAAAATGGTTGAGTGATTGTGAATCCATCATAATAAAGCCTGCAGACAAGGGAGGGGCTATAGTAATCCAAGATCGTACAGCATATATCTATGAAATTTATAGACAACTGCAGGATACCACCGTGTACAAAAAACTAGATCAAGACCCTTCAGCACATTATAAAAGAGAAAATGACCATTGCCTCACGAATGTGAGACTGGCATAATTGATAAAGCTACATTGGAAGCCCCGATCTGTGATTTTCCTAAAACTCCAATTTTATATACCTTACCAAAGGTGCCTAAACATCCGACATGCTCCCCCGGTCGACCAATAATCTCGGCTAGAGACTCACTGATGCAAAATATTTCAAAATATTTACATTTTTTTCTGCAACCGGTTATACAAAATCAAAGTATCTTTTCGAAAGATACCACGGACTTGTTGCTCAAACTGCAGAATTTGGAGAATTTACCTGATACATTTCTAATGTGTGTGGTTGATATGGTGAGTTTATAGACGAATATCCCACACTCACGGGGTTTAGATGCGGTCAGGCATCTTCTTTCAGACAATGTACATTATAAAGGTCCGGATCTAGACTTCTTCTTAACACTGCTCAAAAAAACACTGACGTTTAATTATTTTTTCTTCAATGGCGCAAACTTTTTCTACAGCTGAAGGGCTGCGCAATGGGCTAGAATGTGGCTCCGGCTTTCGCAAATGCCTATATATTTTTAATGGAAGAATTATTATTTTTTCATAATCCATCCTTTAATGATAAGTTTTGTTATACACCCATTATATAGACGATATACTCATCTTTTGGAGAGGTTCTGCAATAGACTTTGCCAATGAAATGGAGTCCATTAACCTAAAGGATGAGATGAGAAGTGTGATGAGAAGCAGGTACATTACCTGGATGTTTTGATCAGTAATAAGAAAGGGAAAATAGTTACTAATGTATATTCAAACCCTACAGATTGAAACACTTTCCTCCATGCTCACAGTTGCCACCCTCTGCCAATGAAGAAGAGTTTACCCTTTTCACAATTTCTACGCATACGCAGAATTGCTAGCGATGACCATGAAGTGGAGAAACAGATTGATATCATGCTTAACAAATTTCTAGTGAGGGGTTATTTGTCTCCTGACCTGGAAATTGCTAAGAAGAAGGTATTGGCTTTACCGAGAGAAAGATGTCTTGCCCCAAAAACCCGCACGATGAAGAAGATATGCCCGTTTGTGTAGAAAGTAGGGGTGTGCACCGGCCACTTTTCGTGTTTTGGTTTTGGATCTGGATCTTTCTTCGTGTTTTGGATCTGGATTGGTTTTGCCAAAACCGCCCTTCCGTGTTTTGGGTTCTGGGTTTTGTGTTTTGGATCTGTATTTTTTTGAAAAAAAGCATAAAAACAGCTAAAATCACAGAATTTGTAGGTTTTTCTGCTCCTATGCTATTATTAACCTCAATAACCTTAATTTCCACTAATTTCCAGTCTATTCTGAACACCTCACACCTCACAATAGTGTTTTTATGTCCAAAAGGTTGCACCGAGGTAGCTGGATGACTATGCTAAGCGACACGAGTGGGCGGCACAAACACGTGACCCATCTAGGCGTGATACTGCAGTGGCAGACAGGATGGCAGTTTGAAAAACTAGGCCCCAAACTGTACATAATGCAAAGAATAAAAAGAGGTGCAAGATGGAATTGTCCTTGGGCCCTCCCACCCACCCTTATGTTGTATAAACAGGACATGCACACTTTAACAAACCAATCATTTCAGCGCCAGGGTCTGCCACACAACTGTGGCTGAAATGATTGGTTCGTTTGGGCCCCCACAAAACAAGCTGGCAATTAATGTGTCCCTGCACAAACTGGCTCTACGGAGGCAAGATGTCATCCTCATCCTCCTCATCCACCGATTCCTCACCCTCTTCAGTGTGTACATCCTCATCCTCACAAAGTATTAACTCGTCCCCACTGGAATCCACCACCACAGGTCCCTCTGTACGTTCTGGAGGCTGGTCTCCCTGGAAGAGCTGATAATTCATTTTGATGAACATCATCTTCTCCACATTCTGTGGAAGCAACCTCCTACGCCTTTTGCTGACAAGGTTCCCGGCTGCACTAAACACTCTTTCGGAGTACACACTGGAGGGGGGGCAACTCAGGTAAAATAGAGCCAGTTTGTACTAGAGATGAGCGGTTCGGATTCTGTGGAATCCGAACCGCTCCGAACATTGGGGATCCGAGTCCACCCGAACCCTGTTCGGGTGTTCACCGCCTGACTCGGATCCCCGTTCGGGACCGAACGGCGGCCGCCTGATGTCGGATTCTCACTAGAGAATCCGACATCAGGTCTCCTCGCGTGTAGGGCAGAGCGCAGTGATAGCGCTCTGCCCTACACAGACACAGACACACAGCCGCCAGCGGCAGCTGTGTGTTTGTTACAGCAGCCAATGAGAGTCACACAGACTCTCATTGGCTGCTGCACGGAGGGAGCCGGCTGGAGCTCACACATGAGCTCCGTCTTCCGGCTCCCTCCTCAGCGTGTGACAGAGCGGACGGCGCGGGAGCGGGGATACAGGTAAGTTTTATTTTTTTTATTTTTTTACTTGTCAAAGGTCCGGGGGCGCTACTGGGGGGGGGGTCTGCACTACTGGGGGGGTCTGCTACTGGGGGGGGGCTATACTACTGGGGGGGCCATACTACAGAGGGGCCTGCTACTGGGGGGGCTATACTACTGGGGGGGGTCTGCACTACTGGGGGGGGTCTGCTACTGGGGGAGGCAATACTACTGGGGGGGCCATACTACAGAGGGGCCTGCTACTGGGGGGGGCTATACTACTGGGGGGGGTCTGCTACTGGGGGGGCCATACTACTGGGGGGGATCTGCACTATTGGGGGGCCATACTACAGAGGGGCCTGCTACTGGGGGGGCTATACTACTGGGGGGGTCTGCACTACTGGGGGGGGTCTGCTACTGGGCAGGGCTATACTACTGGGGGGGCCATACTACAGAGGGGCCTGCTACTGGGGGGGGCTATACTACTGGGGGGGGGTCTGCTACTGGGGGGGCCATACTACTGAGGGGCCTGCTACTGGGGGGGGGGCCATACTACTGGGGGGGGCCTACTACAGGGGGGGCCATACTACAGGGGGGGCCCATACTACAGGGGGGGCTACTACTGGAGCAGCCTACTACTGGGGGGGCCTGCTACTGGGGCAGCCTACTACTGGGGGAGCCATACTACTGGGGGGGCATACTACTGGGTGGCATGCTAATGGGGGGCATACTACTGGGGGGGCCTGCTAATGGGGGACATACTACTGGGGGGGCCTGCTAATGGGAGGCATACTACTGGGGAGCATTCAACTGGGGGCACTGCATAGTGGACCGTACTACTAAGGGGACTGCATAGGGGGCACCACTGCTGGGGGACATTGTGTAAGGGACACCGCTACTGTGGGCATTGTGTAAAAGGGTCACTACTGTGGGCATTGTGTAAAAGGGGCACTACTGTGTGTCGTAACATAAATAAGAGACACTACTTTATGGTGTAATGTGAATCAGGCCCTATGTGCGGTGTAATGCTAATAAGATTGTGCACTGTGACTCCTAGGGCCGTAGCCCACTTTGTAAACAAGTACTGTGACTCTGCTGGCCGTACCCCACTGGGTGGGTGCACTACTTTTCATTTCTGCCACTGCTGTGTGGCAATGTGTCATAGATGTGCTTTATACTGTGGTGTCTGTGTCGTTGTGCCGCTGCTTTGTCGCTTAGTAACCAGTCAGCTCACTGCAACCTTTGGCCAATAATGTTGAAAACAATATTATAAGCTGTGATATGGTCTAAATTGACTGGAAATTAATGTTATTGAGGTTAATAATACTCTAGGAAGAAAAAAAAGACCAATTTATGTGATTTTAGCTTTTTTTGTCAATTTTTGTAAAAAAATCCAAATCCAAATCCAAATCCAAAGCCAGTCACCGCAGTTTGGCAAATCCAAATCCAAAGCCGGACGACGAATTAGAACCAAATCCAAATCCGGCAAAAATGGTCCGGCGCACATCCCTAGTTTGTACAGGGGCCTCCAAATTGCCTCTTTTTCCTGCCAGTACAGGTATGGACTGTCTGACATGCCTACTTGGATGCTGTCACCGATGTAATCCTCCACCATTCTGTCAATGGTGACAGTATCATATGCAGTGACAGTAGACATGTCAGAAATTGTTGCCAGGTCATTCAGTCCGGACCAGATGTCCAAACTTGGTCCTGCCTGCCCTTCATCACCGCCAGCAGGTTGCTTAGGATACCTAAGTTTTTTCCTGGCAGCCCCAGTTGCGGGAGAAAATGAAGAAGGAGCTGTTGACGTGTCACGTTCCGCTTCAGCTGACAGTGTGTTCACCAGCAGGTCTTTGCACCTCTGCAGACTTGTGTTGGCCGGAAAGAGAGACACCACATAGGCTTTAAACCTAGGATCGAGCACGGTGGCCAAAATGTAGTGGTCTGATTTCAACAGATTGACCACCCTGGAATCCTGGCAAAGTGAATGAAGGGCTTCATCCACAAGTCCCACATGCCGAGTGGAATCGCTCCATCTTAGCTCCTCCTTCACTTTCTCCAGCTGCTTCTGCAAAAGCCTGATGAGGGGAATGACCTGACTCAAGCTGGCAGTGTCTGAACTGACTTCACGTGTGGCAAGTTCGAAGGGCTGGAGAACCTTGCACAACACGGAAATCATTCTCCACTGCGCTTGAGTCAGGTGCATACCCCCTCCTTTGCCTATGTCATAGGTGGATGTATAGACTTGTATGGCCTTTTGCTGCTCCACCATCCTCTGAAGCATATAGAGGGTTGAGTTCCACCGCGTCACAACCTCTTGCTTCAGGTGATGGCGGGGCAGGTTCAAGAGTGTTTGCTGGTGCTCCAGTCTTCGGCACGCAGTCACTGAATGGTGAAAGTGGCCAGAAATTTTTCGGGCCACCCAAAGCGTCTCCTGCACGCCCCTGTCGCTTTTCAGAAAATTCTGCACCACCAAGTTTATTGTGTGAGCAAAACATGGGACGTGCTGGAATTTGCCCAGATGTAATGCCCGCACAATATTGGTGGCGTTGTCAGATATCACAAATCCCCAGGAGAATCTAAGTGGGGTAAGCCACTGGGCGATGATTTCCCTCAGTTTCTCTAAGAGGTTGTCGGCGGTGTGCCTCTTACTGAAACCGGTGATACACAGCGTAGCCTGCCTTGGAACGAGCTGGCATTTCTGAGATGCTGCTACTGGTGACGCTGCTGCTGTTGCTGCGTAAGGTGATACATCTACCCAGTGGGCTGTCACAGTCATATAGTCCTTAGTCTGACCTGTTCCACTTGTCCACATGTCCGTGGTTAAGGGGACATTGTGTACAACGGCATTTTTCAGGACACTGAGGACACTTTTTCTGACGTTTCTGTACAGTCTCGGTATCGCCTGCCTAGTGAAGTGGAATCTAGACGGGATTTGGAACCGGGGACACACTACCTCCATCAATTGTCTAAATCCCACTGCACTAATGGCGGATACCGGACGCACGTCTAACACCAACATAGCAGTCAAGGCCTCAGTTATACGTTTTGCTTCAGGATGACTGCTGTCGTACTTCATCCTCCTCGCTAAGGACTGTTGGAGGGTGAATTGTTTAGTAAAAGTAGTGGTGTTCCTACTTCCTCTCTGGGATGATGAACGACTCCCAGCAGCAGCAACAGCAGCAGCGGCAGCAGTAGGCGTAGCAATGCAGGATCCTCCGGAGGAATCCCGGATAGGAGAGTCAGTCATGCCAGTGACATGGCCTGCAGGACTACTTCCGATCCTGACTAAGGAGGAAATTGATGAGGAGGGAGTTGATGGTGTGGTTTGCAGGCGCTTGGATACAACAGGACAACGGGATTTAGGTGTCCCTGGACTGCTTACGGTCTTAGCCAAAGTTTCTGAACTTGACAGTAACTTTTTATGAATGCGCTGCAGGTGCCGTATAAGGGAGGATGTTCCTAGGTGGTTGACATCCCTACCCCTACTTATTTCAACTTTACATATGGTACATATGTCAAGACAGTTGTTGTCCGGATTTGGATAGAAATATTGCCAGACCAAAGAGGTGGAATGTTTGGTCTTCTGCCCAGGCATGACCGTAATGGGCTTTTTCATCCCACGGACAACAACTGTCTCCCCCAGAGCCTGATTTAAACAAACCACATCACCATCAGAATCCTCCTCGCCAACTTCCTCCTCAGCGCCAGCTACACCAGTATCCTCATCCTGTTGTACTTCAACAGTGACATCTTCAATTTGCATATCAGCAAGTGGACTGTGGGTGCTCCTTTCAGCACTTGCAGGGGGCGTGCAAATGGTGGAAAGAGCCACCTCTTCCTGTCCAGTGCTGGGAAGGTCAGGCATCGCAACCACCACCACACTTGGACTCTCCTTGGGGATTTGTGATATCTTCTTAGAAAGCACAGTTCTTCGCTGTGCTTTTTCCAGCTTAACTCTTTTGATTTTTTTAGTGGGAGGAGGGCTTCCATCATCATATGAAGCTGAACCACTAGTCATGAACATACTAGGGATCGACCTTAGCCGTTCCTTGCCACTCCGTGTCGTAAATGGCATATTAGCAAGTTTACGTTTCTCTTCAGCTGATTTAAATGTTTTTTTCAAGGTCATTTTCCTGAACTTTGTCATTTGGGATTGTATGTGCCCTCTATTATGACATTGGGCATCGGCCTTGGCAGACGACGTTGATGGCATGTTATCGTCTATGTCATGACTAGTGGCAGCAGCTTCAGCACTAGGAGGAAGTGGTTCTTGATCTTTCTCTATTTTATTTTTATCGGAGAAAGTTTGGTCCTCCATTTATGTTATATCGATTTGATATATACGTGCGGCTAAACACCGAAAATATTTTTTTATTTTTACTGGAGAGTAGTGCACTTTGTGGTTTACACCAGCCTTTAAGAAATGAGCCAGCCGGCTCTTTACTTATGGGACACAGACGCACGCTTGGCGCTGCTCCTTTGTTGATGCACGTGCGGCTACTGCGCACACAATTCACAAACACAGAAAATATTTATTTTTTTGGTTTGGAGTGTACTTTGGGGGTTACAGCACCCTTTAACGGTCAAGCCAGCCGGCCCTTTATATTATGACACAGGCGCACGCTTGGCACTACTTTGTTGATGCACGTGCGGCTACTGCGCACACAATTCACAAACACAGAAAAAATATTTTGTTATTTGGTTTGGAGTGTACTTTGGGGGTTACAGCACCCTTTAACGGTCAAGCCAGCCGGCCCTTTACTTATGACACAGGCGCACGCTTGGCACTACTTTGTTGATGCACATGCGGCTACTGCACACACAATTCACAAACACAGAAAATAATTTTTTTTTTGGTTTGGACTGGAGTGTACTTTGGGGGTTACAGCACCCTTTAACGGTCAAGCCAGCCGGCCCTTTACTTATGACACAGGCGCACGCTTGGCACTACTTTGTTGATGCACGTGCGGCTACTGCGCACACAATTCACAAACACAGAAAATAATATTTTTTTTGGTTTGGACTGGAGTGTACTTTGGGGGTTACAGCACCCTTTAACGGTCAAGCCAGCCGGCCCTTTACTTATGACACAGGCGCACGCTTGGCACTACTTTGTTGATGCACGTGCGGCTACTGCGCACACAATTCACAAACACAGAAAATAATATTTTTTTTGGTTTGGACTGGAGTGTACTTTGGGGGTTACAGCACCCTTTAACGGTCAAGCCAGCCGGCCCTTTACTTATGACACAGGCACACGCTTGGCACTACTTTGTTGATGCACGTGCGGCTACAGCGCACACAATTCACAAACACAGAAAATAATATTTTTTTTGGTTTGGATTGGAGTGTACTTTGGGGGTTACAGCACCCTATAACGGTCAAGCCAGCTGGCCCTTTACTTATGACACAGGCGCACGCTTGGCACTACTTTGTTGATGCACGTGCGGCTACTGCGCACACAATTCACAAACACAGAAAATAATTTTTTTTTTGTTTGGACTGGAGTGTACTTTGGGGGTTACAGCACCCTTTAACGGTCAAGCCAGCCGGCCCTTTACTTATGACACAGGCGCATGCTTGGCACTACTTTGTTGATGCACATGCGGCTACTGCGCACACAATTCACAAACACAGAAAATAATTTTTTTTTTGGTTTGGACTGGAGTGTACTTTGGGGTTTACAGCACCCTTTAACGGTCAAGCCAGCTGGCCCTTTCCTTATGACACAGGCGCAGGCTTGGCACTACTTTGTTGATGCACGTGCGGCTACTGCGCACACAATTCACAAACACAGAAAATATTTTTTTTTTTGGTTTGGACTGGAGTGTACTTTGGGGGTTACAGCACCCTTTAACGGTCAAGCCAGCCGGCCCTTTACTTATGACACAGGCGCACGCTTGGCACTACTTTGTTGATGCACGTGCGGCTACTGCGCACACAATTCACAAACACAGAAAATAATATTTTTTTTGGTTTGGACTGGAGTGTACTTTGGGAGTTACAGCACCCTTTAACGGTCAAGCCAGCCGGCCCTTTACTTATGACACAGGTGCACGCTTGGCACTACTTTGTTGATGCACGTGCGGCTATTGCGCACACAATTCACAAACACAGAAAATAATTTTTTTTTTTGTTTGGACTGGAGTGTACTTTGGGGGTTACAGCACCCTTTAACGGTCAAGCCAGCCGGCCCTTTACTTATGACACAGGCGCACGCTTGGCACTACTTTGCTGATGCACGTGCAGCTACTGCGCACACAATTCACAAACACAGAAAATAATTTTTTTTTTGGTTTGGACTGGAGTGTACTTTGGGGGTTGCAGCACCCTTTAACGGTCAAGCCAGCCGGCCCTTTACTTATGACACAGGCGCACGCTTGGCACTACTTTGTTGATGCACGTGCGGCTACTGCGCACACAATTCACAAACACAGAAAATAATTTTTTTTTGGTTTGGACTGGAGTGTACTTTGGGGGTTGCAGCACCCTTTAACGGTCAAGCCAGCCGGCCCTTTACTTATGACACAGGCGCACGCTTGGCACTACTTTGTTGATGCACGTGCGGCTACTGCGCACACAATTCACAAACACAGAAAATTATTTTTTTTTTGGTTTGGACTGGAGTGTACTTTGGGGGTTACAGCACCCTTTAACGGTCAAGCCAGCCGGCCCTTTACTTATGACACAGGTGCACGCTTGGCACTACTTTGTTGATGCACATGCGGCTACTGCGCACACAATTCACAAACACAGAAAATATTTTTTTTTTTGTTTGGACTGGAGTGTACTTTGGGGGTTACAGCACCCTTTAACGGTCAAGCCAGCCGGCCCTTTACTTATGACACAGGCGCACGCTTGGCACTACTTTGCTGATGCACGTGCAGCTACTGCGCACACAATTCACAAACACAGAAAATAATTTTTTTTTTGGTTTGGACTGGAGTGTACTTTGGGGGTTGCAGCACCCTTTAACGGTCAAGCCAGCCGGCCCTTTACTTATGACACAGGCGCACGCTTGGCACTACTTTGTTGATGCACGTGCGGCTACTGCGCACACAATTCACAAACACAGAAAATAATTTTTTTTTGGTTTGGACTGGAGTGTACTTTGGGGGTTGCAGCACCCTTTAACGGTCAAGCCAGCCGGCCCTTTACTTATGACACAGGCGCACGCTTGGCACTACTTTGTTGATGCACGTGCGGCTACTGCGCACACAATTCACAAACACAGAAAAAATATTTTGTTATTTGGTTTGGAGTGTACTTTGGGGGTTACAGCACCCTTTAACGGTCAAGCCAGCTGGCCCTTTACTTATGACACAGGCGCACGCTTGGCACTACTTTGTTGATGCACGTGCGGCTACTGCGCACACAATTCACAAACACAGAAAATTATTTTTTTTTTGGTTTGGACTGGAGTGTACTTTTGGGGTTACAGCACCCTTTAACAGTCAAGCCAGCCGGCCCTTTACTTATGACACAGGCGCACGCTTGGCACTACTTTGTTGATGCACGTGCGGCTACTGCGCACACAATTCACAAACACACAAAAAATATAATTTTTTTAGCACTTGGGGGGAGCACCCCTGATGGACAGAGCACCCCCTGGACAACACTACAGCACCCCTTTAGGACTGGGACACTTCACAGGACTTTGGAGTGGACACAGCCCCTATGGAGAACTGACTGCACAACACAGTCCAGCCAGCCCCTATGGACTTTGAAGTAGTGGACACAGCCCCTATTAACAACAGCAGCACAGCACAACACAGCCAGCCCCTATGGACTTTGAAGTAGTGGACAACAGCAGCACAGCGCAGCACAGCACAGCACAACACTACTCTGCACTACACTACACTACACTACACAGCCCAGCCAGCCCTAACTCCCACCCTCCCTCTTCACTGTCCACAGTCGAGTGAGAAAATGGTGCCGACGCGGGTATCTTATATAGAATCCAAAACCCGCGAGACCCGGAAGGCGGGATGATGACGTTTTGCCTCGATTTCAGATCCGAGTCAGGCGGGAAAAGTCGAGCCTGACTCGGATCTGACTCGGATCGGGGGGGCTCGGGGGGGTTCGGATTTCAGAAATCCGAACCCGCTCACCCCTAGTAGAAAGTAGCTACTTTCACTCTCTGGGTTCTGGTGATCTGGTCTTGACAAAGGGCCCTGTGTGGCCCGAAACGTCAACATCTGCAATTTTTATGATGATGTGAGTAATTAAAATTTTGGTTTGCCTGCATTATGAAGACTGGTGAGTGCTCTCTCATTTCCTTGAATATAGTTTGGCTGTCTATGGATGGACTCTGTGGGGCAGCCTGAGACTACGCACCCCAGCATTGTGAATACTTGTAATTTGGAAGTGCCACTTGGACTCTGGATTTATATATATATATATATATATATATATATATATATATATATGTATACTTGGTGATAAGAACAATTTTGCCCTGTCACCCCCCCCTGAGGGATTCAGGTATGTGATCTTTCATTATGTATTTTAATGATGCCAAGCTATGTTCTGCTGATTTAAGGGGTGGGTTCCTGGCTGGTTGGCTTTACCTTCTAAAGTTAATCTAATAGCTGACCGATGTAAGGTTATACAGTCGCGAAATTTACGGAAAACTTTGACCCACATAATACAGATCACATGGACAGATGATAACATAAACCACATGTGTATACATAAGAACATATCTGATGTCATACTCTTTTTGACAGTGAGGATGTTTGAATTTATTTCTAGCTACAAGATATCTACAGGTGACACAGTTATTACATTTGTAGCAACCAAAAGGTTTTCTAAGCACATTAGGGGCCAATGTGATTCCTATCTATGTGATACATGTCAATATCAATCTGTCCCTCAAATTACTACCCCTTTTGAAGGCAGCAAAGGGAAGGGCTCTTTTGAATATTGGTAGATCTTTGTCCGATGAGACAGTAGGCCATAGGGCCTGGGTAGCTTGGCAGACAACTGGACTCGCTACAGTATAGTTACTGATTCAAGGGATTATTTCCGTTGACATCTTTATCCTGGGTTTAAGTAAATCCTCTCATGACCTATACAGAACTTGTTATTTCTGAGATTGCACTGTGTCCCTCATTCAGAGCCGCTCGTAAGCGGCCGCGCGTTTGTAGTCAGCCGATGTTGTCCAACCACGCATGCGTCGGTGTAACAGTGCGCTTGTGCGTACGTCTGATTGTGGTCATTTTTCAGTCGATCGTAGACACAGCGAACAGGAAGTGACATGTCAAATGTGATTTACAGAACTGTCCGTTTTGGGGCGGTGACGGGGGTGGAGATGGGAAAACGCAGGCGTGTCGAGGCGTTTTTTGGGCATACATAAATTATCTGATGCGAGCGCCAAATGTGAACGGAACAAGTGATACGTCACTGTCTGATCCAATTTCCATTAAGACTGCTCGCTCAGATTGTGGTCTGGTATAGTCTACCGCAATGATGATGGTCTCTTCGTCCTTCCCTTGGCTCATCGATGGTGTAGCGATTTATCAATTGAGGCCACAAAAACAATCATCTTTGAATTGCAAAAATACTTGTAAGGTGTTTAGCAAATAGACATTTTTTAGTAGCTAAAAACCGAACGCAGGTGAACTACTCAGCTGCTAATTTCTGAGTCATACAATCAATTAGCTAACAATTTTTATTTTATTTTGTGGGCTTTTGAAATATTTGTAAGTGTTTTTTTTAGGGAAACAATATTGTACACATGTTTGTTTTTTTTCAGCATTTTTTTGGGGCCAAGAAACCAATCGTCCTTTTGTTTTTTGCTAAGTGTTAATTAAAACTCATAAATTGTTTTTAACCCTTGTTTTTTTTACACAAAATTAATGTTTATATTTCCGTAGTATTGTTTGTAATTTTGTTTGAGGGATTACCTTTTAACCAGTTTTTGAATAAATTAACAATAGAATATTGCAGATTTTAAACATAATTTTATTAAATGATTATGTTTTTATTTTATTTTATTTTTTCATAAACAAATTTTTGTTAACGTAAATACAAATAACAAATGTTTTTGGCCACACACAAACAAAATAAGTGGCATTTGAAATCCAAAAAATAACAAAATTTAAAAACAATTCACAAGAAATGAGAGGGAGGTTTTGGGCATTAAGGAATATGGGGCAAACACAGAGATGGATTGTGGGGAAATTAGCTAGTGCTGTCATCGCCTTTTAGGCCGTTTGGCCAGGGGTTGGAGGGAGCCTGAACGGGTCCGGGATGTCCTTCGGCTGGCCTGGCCAGAGGCAGATGTTGTGGCCTCTGGACTAGGCATAGGGCTAGGCACATTTGGAGGGATGGCTGTTGTTGTGCCAGAGGTGGAGGGTCCTGATGTTCCGGCAGGAAGGGAGGCCGGCTCCAACATGTGCTGGTGAACAAGCTGCTCCAGGGCATTTGCAATTCTGATGTTTGCCCCAGTATTTTCCACCAGGGCATTTGCAATTCTCATGTTGGCCGCAGTATTTTCCTCCAGGGCATCCGCCACCCATAGCAGATTGGCGTCCATCCTCAGCAGAATCTCGGTGTGCTGATCCGTTTTAACATTGAGATCAGTGAGGAGGGCCACTGCCTGCGAGGGGGAATGCCCTGGACTGTCTTCCACAGGGTCCCCAGCCTGATCTACTGCTTCCTCCCCTGCAGAGCCAGAAGAAATTCTGCGGCCAAAGCTCACCTCTGGAGCAAACTCATCCGCCTGTGTCTCTGTGAGAAAAAAGAGAAAAGAGTAAAATTATAATCTAGATATTTTACAAAACACATTTCTGAGTTGTTAACATTACAACATTTACCTGGGGCAACATGAGGAGCCGCAAAGTCTGGCATGTCGGTATCCATGTTCGACACGCCAAACATCTCCTCATCCTGCACACAGCCCTGGCCCAGCTCCTCCAAATCCGTGAGCTCAAGTGACACAGGGGTGGGACCCCCACCTGTTCCCCCTGTATGCCTAGCCCTATCAGCTAGTTTTTGTTTAAGCCGATATTTGAAGTTGCTCCATCTGTTGGTTAAAAAGTTGGCATTATTCCTGCAGTATTTTGACCTGTAAACACTTTTTACTCAAATGTAGTTTTTACGTACCGGCGTTTGACCTCCCGGGTTGAACGCTCAAACTCACCCACCCCATTGACAGTACTGGCTATGTCATCCCACAGTTTCCATCTCTGGGTTGCACCCATATTCCTTGGTGCCTGTGCCAGTTTGTCGATGCACATTTGCACCAAAACCTCCATCTCCTTCCTTGTGAATTGTGGCTGCCTTTTTTTTTTGGCCCTAGTTTGCCTACTAGGTCCAGCAGCCTCTTCCATGGCATCCTCCACACCTTTTTTTTAAATGGTTTAAAAATAGTTTAAGTAAAATGTTTCAAAATGTAATGTTAACCATAAGCATTTTCCCATAAAAAAAAACCTTACATGGCGCCTCTTGGCTAGTACTTTGCTGCTCTGTACTCATTGTCTTTTCTCAATGTAGCAGACCGATTTGGGCCTTCAGTGACGTTTTTATACATGCGTCAGCATTATTCGGCCACATCATTCATTGTGCACTCCTATTGTCCTTCCTTAATTTGAGCGGGAAAATATAGCCTATTTATGGCTTGGTGTGACTCCATTCGAGGTGGCATTTTTGGATTGTTGGAGGTTTTTCGGTGTAGTGGTTTGTTCGTGGTTTGTTGGTTCATGAAGGAGTAGTTGTTATTTTTGAGAAGGAGCATTTTTTTATTACTTTTTTTTGCGTTTATTTTTGCTATTTTTATTTATATTTTTGAGTAAGTATTTCAATAATTCCCCTAAAAATTTATTATTAAATTGTTTTCATTTTTTTTATTTTATTTTATTTTTTTTACAGTTATTTTGGCAGTGACCAAGTGACCTTTTTTAACTTTGGGATATTTGTCTTTTTTTGGTGTTTTTGGTTTTATTAATTAACAAATTAGATGTGTTGGTCTTAGCATATGTTTTGCGAACTAATGTGGTATTTTCTGTGTAAAATCATGTCTTAACTCTAAATGTAGCGTACTATTTTGCGAACTAATGTGTGCTCCCTTCTCTAAATTTTCGACAACTATATTTGGCTTAATTCCTAGTTTATTCAATTAATCCTAAAAATATTTTCTACTTTTGAAATGTAGGTTGATTTTCACATGACACGACCCAGGCCTGTAAGAATCTTTGGTTTTCTTTGAAAAGATAAGTATATTTTCCTTAACACATTTGTCTAAAACAATAACTACCTGGCTTAACATTTCAGGTTGATGTTGGTCGTATTATATTGGCCATGGTTCCAGAACCCGACCAACCTCAACTTTGTCCCAGGCGTTGGCCTCGGAGGTGTGCAAGGCCCCAGATATATAGAACACGTGTCACCCTTTTTGGAATGCCAGATGATGAGGTGTTAAGGCGATACCGTCTTCCGCCACAAATCATCATAGACACTCTCTCATTAATAGAGAGTGATCTTGAACAGCAAATTGACAGTCCTACAGCAATACCACCACTTACGCAATTAATGTCGGTGTTACATTTTTGTGCCTCAGGATCCTTTCAAACCACCGTGGGAATAGTGGCAGGAATCTCCCAATCCTCCTTTTCAAGGATCCTGAGGGCAGTGATGGATGCACTTTTTAAACACCTCCATCATTTTATTAAAATGCCATTGGATATGGGTTCCCTTAATGTGGAGAAGGCTAATTTTTACCAAATTGCTGGCTTCCCACACATCATAGGGGTTGTGGATGGCGCTTACATACCACTTCAGCCTCCAGCAAGTCTGGAGGCAATATTTAGGAACCACAAGCACTTTCATTCGATGAATGTAATGGTGGTATGTGCTGCCTCCCTCCAGATCCTGTCCCTGAATGCCAAATTCCCAGGCAGTGCACATGATTCCTTCGTCATCCGGCAATCAGGGATTTGGCACAAATTAAACAACCTACAAGCTGGTGATGCGTGGCTTCTGGGTAAGTTGACACCTTCTGTTGAAACCAATGCAAAGCTTGGTACCCAATGGTCCTGATGTTGCTTTTTATATTTTCACAGGAGACAGTGGTTACCCTTGCACGCCCTGGCTGCTCACTCCTTATTTGGTTCCGACACCAGGGCCACAAAGTCAGTATAATTCCGCACTTACAGCCACCAGGCAGGTGGTGGAGCACTGTATCGGCCTTTTAAAAGGCCGATTCAGATGCCTCCACCGCTCTGGTGGCGACCTCATGTATTTGCCGGCTATGGTTTCGAAAATTGTGGTCCTGTGTGGGATATTTCACAACATCGCCATAAGGAGTGGTGTCCCAATGCAGCCAGAGGATGCCTTGCCTGAGGACGGCCCCCCCGAGGTTGGTCAGAGGTCAGTATGTGGGGGGGCCATACGCGATGAAGTTGTTGCAAGATTTTTTAGGTAATTATTTCCACAAATTAATTTAATTGACACAATGTAGACATGTAATATTTTAATGTACACTTTTAACTTTTTTGTTTGTTTGTTTTATTCCCTAAAATGACCATAAAAATCCATGCATACTACCTGATTAACACAAATGACTTTATGTGGACACATTGGATATAACTTTGGGAACAATGATTTCTTCTCCTCATTTGTGGATTCATGTTGGCATGCTACTTCTTCAAACAGTTCCTGATTTTTTTTTGGGGGGGGGGATTTTGGTGCTGTTTGGACTTTTATGTGTGTTTTCAATGTGTGAATTTATTGTGTCAATTCACTTGGTGTTTATTATTTGTGTGCATTAAATTTTTTTTTTACGTTCACCAACCATTTCCTTCGTAAATTACAACCAAGTGTAACCTGTTCCAAAAAATGCAAAGTTGCTTAATGCCTAATACTGTAATTTCTTAATTTGTAAACTTTAGTACCCTGCTTTGTTGCTAAAAACAAACACCAAAGGTATTATGGTGAATCAGTATGTTTTCAATTCTAGGCCTAAGCAGGTAGCTTTAATTTTTACATTACCCCCCCCAATTTTTTTTCGATTTTTGAGGTTAATTCTACAAACCTATTGGTATTGGTATGTGTTTAATGTGCAAGCTTACATACTTACTTGAGCTTTCTACAAACAAATTTACATTACTTAAAAAATCAGGTAAAAATAGTAGACTTATGTAAGGTTCAATAATCTAAGATTTACAGACAAGGAATGAGACTTAAATAATTCAAAATAAACTTTATTTTTTTGAAAATTATTTATGCTCAGGTCAAAAAATTTGGTTTTAAAAACCAACAAAAATTTCAGACTATACCAAAAAAAACATCAGTTACCAAAACATGTCCAAAACAAAAGGAATGCAAAAAGAAAAGATTTAAAACAAATAAGGGCCCAAAAAGAAGAAAAAAAATCCTAAAAAAAAAGCAAAACTACGACATTTGTTGGTAGCGTAAACAAGAAAGACACAAGTGTGAGTGTTTGGACATGTGTCATATGTGTAAGGGGAAAACATCCTTGACATTGTTTCACAAAGATATATTTAAAAAACATTTGAACTACTTTACTATTTTGAACTGCACAGGCAAAAGGACAACATCAACCAAAATAAAAAAAACATTAAAAAAACCATAGTTTAAAATGTAAACATACCCGGCACACTGGTTGGAACTGATACAGAGTAATGTGCATTGCGGTGGATATACGTGATTAACCACAAATTATAGACCTCACCTCATTGTCTATATTTAGACCTTTGGGTGCCAAGGTGTCCATTGTAATTATGACTCTCAGTTCTTCTTTATTGATGTGTTTTATATGGTCACCCCCCTCCAGGCCTTTATTTAGGTGCCTGTTGGGGTTCAGTTGTTTTATTATGAAAAAACTCTTTTAGTTTAAGATTAAGTTGATGTTTCCACAAATCTACCGACCACCCAAAGTGATAAAAGTTAGTGGAGGGGACATAGGACAGGCCTTTATTTAGGAGAGATTTCTCAGATACTGAAGGTTCATAAGAGGAGAGATTAATAATCAAGTCCTCCTGTTGTATCTTCTTCTCCCTCTTTCCTTGCCCGCCACTATGGGTCTTGGTATGTAGCCTTCCACGCCCCTGGTGCGAGTGATTACCCCTAAATGGGGTTTCTGATTGGAAGAGCTCGGTATAGGTTTTCCTTCACTTTGTGTGGAGGCTTCACCCGAAGAGGTATCCAAAATATCATTTGGGTGCCCTCCAGCGGCCAGCCTCCTGTCTTCTCCATTGGCTAGTCTTTCCCATTGCCCAGGGATACACATTATGTTCCGTATAATCTTTTTCCACTGTCGCTAATTTATTCTTTTTATACTTAATTTCTTTACGGTATGTATCAACCTGT
Organism: Taudactylus pleione; assembly: GCA_031769625.1. Lineage (NCBI taxonomy): Eukaryota > Metazoa > Chordata > Amphibia > Anura > Myobatrachidae > Taudactylus > Taudactylus pleione. The sequence continues at coordinate 2,683,902 of JAUIMM010000079.1, read as the reverse complement.
GCATTTAACTTTTCATACCAGTTCTTGGCAGGATCACTCCAAAGGTTTTGTTTGGATGAGGTCTCAACTCTATAATTTTATTTCGTATATTGGTCAATTCCCTGGAGGATGCTTCAATAACTAAAAGAATATGGTCCATAGAACACTTGTTCAATACCCAGCGGCGACAAAAGGTGCTATTGTTACGTCCAATCATGGGAATATTATTTATACGGAATCCCCTTGGGATCTTTTTTTCACGGAAGTAATCAGAAAGGGTGGTACCCTGAAAATGAAAATCAATTTATCTTTTCTTTGTGATTCAATTATATCTTCTACAACCATATTCTTTAAAGGTATTTTTAAACAGAACTGATTCTGCATCTGAATCTGAAAGGGTTAACACTTCGCCTACTGGAAAAAACAGCAATCCATCACACTCCTCTTTGTCTGAATTAGGTTGTGTTGCCATCTTAACAGAAAATACTTGAACCTCTATATAGGAAAATTTTTCAGTTTGTGTAATCACAATATGGTGACCATAAAAAATATTAAAAAGCAATCATGCATAGCAGCTTTCAGATGAGCAGCAAGAAAATATACATATTCGGTACAATAAATTGATAATCAGATCCACAGTCTTTTCAATAGCATAGAGTTGTGCAGAATCATATTAACAAAAAATCCATCAAATATTGAGATTGACTTCTGATTAGCATATCAGGTAAAGTGCTTTTAGTGCTCCTAAAAGAGACTTCAAAGAGCCAAATAAATTATAACTCATAAATGGCTTATTAGTACTCCATATTCCACAAAATCCTCATCCAGAGTCACCAAACAAGTGTAAAAAAACTTAATAAGTGAGATAAAAAACAACGTAGTTCCACAATAGTCTCCAAATTCATGGCCAGCACTAGAAAAAAAAAAGTATACAGCCAGGGTGCAGCCCCAGAAGCCCTCGACAGGCTCCTCTAATATACGCAAGATATGGCAGCACTCCATGGAGTTAGAAATAGTCACAGCACATCGTCTGGTAACACCAACATTTCAGATGTTTACTACATCTTTTTTCAAGGACAAATAATAAACATGCAGTGCTTATCTATATACCTGCCACAATCACCCTCATGTGCATTGTTTGTGGTCTCCTGTGCTTCCGGCCACAGACATGATGACATCAGCCGTGATGGGGAGCAGAGGAAGCCACATGGATGCCATGGAAACCCAATGACAACAAAACAATCGTAAGTGTTTAGAATATAAAATATAAAAAGTAGCCCTGGAGAAATTAACTGAAATAGCTACCAAAATGGCTCCATATTACACAATACATGGTAAACATAAAGACATGGCAAAGAATATAGATTTATAGCGGTACCTCAAAATCTGTCTATTAAGATAAACACATTTTAGTTCAAAAGCATGTATGTAAATCAAAATTCAGCATTTATGTTAGAGAAAACCACCACCCACATAAGGGCCTTTACTGTATACCGTATATACTCGAGTATAAGTCGACCCGAATATAAGCCGAGGTACCTAATTTTACCACAAAAAACTGGGAAAACTTATTGACTCGAGTATAAGCCTAGGGTGGGAAATGCAGCAGCTACTGGTAGTAATCCCCCCTCTGGTACTGTCCCCAGTAGTAATCCCCCCCTGGTAGTGCCCCCAGTAGTAATCCCCCCCTGGTAGTGCCCCCAGTAGTAATATCCCCCCCTGGTAGTGCCCCCAGTAGTAATATCCCCCCTGGTAGTGCCCCCAGTAGTAATACCCCCCTGGTAGTGCCCCCAGTAGCAATATCCCCCCCTGGTAGTGCCCCCAGTATTAATCCCCCCCTGGTAGTGCCCCCAGTAGCAACATCCCCCCTGGTAGTGCCCCCAATATTAATCCCCCCCTGGTAGTGCCCCCAGTAGCAACATCCCCCCCTGGTAGTTCCCCCATTATTAATCCCCCCCCTCTGGTAGTGCCCCCAGTAGCAACATCCCCCCTGGTAGTGCCCCCAATATTAATCCCCCCCTGGTAGTGCCCCCAGTAGCAATATCCCCCCCTGGTAGTGCCCCCAGTATTAACCCCCCCTGGTAGTGCCCCCAGTAGCAACATCCCCCCTGGTAGTGCCCCCAGTATTCCCCTCCTCCCTGGTAGTGCCCCCAGTAGCAACATCCCCCCCTGGTAGTTCCCCCATTATTAATCCCCCCCTCTGGTAGTGCCCCCAGTAGCGATATCCCCCCCTGGTAGAACCCCCCGGTAGTAGCCCCCCCAGTAGAAAGAAATGTAAAAAAAACCAAAACACTTACCTGTAACCCCGCTCTTGGTCCCGACGCTGCTACAGGCACCTCCGCCGCTTTGCATAATGGGAGAGACGTCGTCATGACGACGTCTCTCCCATTACCTACTGCTGGAGCCGGAAGATGGCTCCCGCAGTGGGAGCAGCAGTAGCCGCTGAGAGTCTGACAGACTCTCAGCGGCTGCTGATTACACCAAACACATAGCTGCCGGCTCCGGCGGCTGTGTGTTTAGCAGTGTGTAGTGCTGACCAAACTCCGTCCGGTCAGCGCTACACACGCTTTGCAGGCTGTGTCACAGTGACACAGTCTGCACCGTGGCCCGCATGGTACGCTACTCAGCAGCGTACCATGCGGGCATAACTCGAGTATAAGCCGAGGGGGTGCTTTTTCAGCACAAAAAATGTGCTGAAAAACTCGGCTTATACTCGAGTATATACAGTAACCCATAAGAATAATCTCTCACAAATAAGACATATAGCTGATGAATTCATTCAGACCCCGCGGTGACAGGGTATTCAACCTAAAGATCCAGCAAGCCTTTAAACGAAGCAACATGTTGTCACGATCACCCCCTTTAATTAATGGGATGTCGAAGCTGGATTAGTGGCTGAGACGGAATCAGCATAAAAATTAGCGTGCGCGATGCCATCTTGCGAATGGCAGCTAGACTCCATTTTAGAAACAAGAATCTGCAAGACTCCATTTTGCGACCAGCGCCAATTTAAGTTACAACTCACGAGCTAAGTACAGATGGCAATGTTTTTGATAATCTTTTTAGAAGCCATGACAGGCCCATTCTGGGGACAACCTTGCATAGAGAAATACCAAAACAACTAGAAAAACAGCCTCCTGAGAAAAGTAAATAGAATAGACAATACACCAGAATACTGTGAGTGTTTTACATACAAATTGGGAATCCCTGTACATAGACAAGTATAGTTGTGGCAATTGTAATATAACCCAGACATTGATTTACACAATTGAATTTATCTGAATCCTAAACAGGTTTTAGTCTCACTCCCAGACAGAATGGCCCCAGCTTCATAGCTGGGGGTCCCCACCTTGTTTGAGAAGTGAAGCTCACTGCCCATAACACATATGCACAATATCCTGCATGTGAACGCTGTTTATTAGCTGCATGCGTGCACATCTGCCCCAAATCAGATAAACCTAACTAGCGTCTTTTCTCATATCCCTAATACCTACATAATGCACACTTACACAAAAGGTTCCATAGCTATAAAGTAAAAGATCCAAGTTTTATTCATTTATTACAAATGCTGTGAAATAAAGACTATTTGGTATCTAAGGTTTAATACATGATAAATAAACCGTGTTTGGTATTATACTGATCTGCACTTTATCCACAGCTTTCTGGTATCATCGGTGTGAAGATCGGAACATGCGTTCGCAACTTATGGACCGTAAAGACATAAAGAACCAAAATGTACTTTGTAAAACCAACAGTCTAGATTTGCATGAGGTGGGAAAATGAAGGCAACTAGCTGTTGGAGCCTGGACTGTGGCCATTTGAATCAACCTGTTAAGTGCCTTGTAACAAATGCACCGTCAAAGACAGCCAATGGAATCGCAACAAGACCTCTCTTTTGTTCAGCTTATTTCTGGGGGGGTTATAAATGTGTGCTCTGACCCTGGGTTTTTAGTCTATTCTGCTGATTGCTGATTGACGGGGCCTCTTGATGATGCCGGAATCTGGTCCCAGAGCGCTCGCGTATGTATGACTGTATCTTGGGTCTGTATAATTTCTTTGCGCTAAATTGTACTTAGATCACAGCGTGTATTATCTGTACTTTGGTTGAATAATACTTTGTGCTTTGGACACACATGTTCAAGGTCTAAAGTCTTTATTTTACTGTCTGCGCACGCAGGTTTTAGAAGGTATATGTAGGAAGGTATATAGCCAGTATCCTTAGGGGGGACATGATCAACTAATTTATACCTAAGAGTTGAAAGTAAATGTTTAGCCTCATAAAAGAGGCGAGCAATCGGCTGGTCAATATCTTTGCCTTGAATAGCCAACCGTATGGCAGATCTATGTTGTGCTGCTCATTCTTTGAACATACAAATGGTCTTGCCCACATTAGCAAGACCACATGGACACTTAATTACATAAACAACATATTTGGTTGCACATGTTAGCACATGATTAATAGGGATCCTGATCCCTGAGTGGGGATGAGTAATGTATGGCCCTGTTTCCATATGGCTGCAAGTCGTTCAGCCTGTGCACCTATAACAGCCATTCGGTTCAGACAAAAAATGAGCCACACGGGAACGTCCGTGCTCAGTGATGTCATTATGCACCAGGTCATTATGCACCAGGGAGTCCCTGAGATTACGTCCCCTTCTATAGCAATTAAGCAAATTAGTGTCCTGAAAAGGTAAACTTTTATCTGTTTGCACCAAAGGCCAACAATTTTTTGGTGATTGTCCAATGTGCTTACTATGCTTGTGAGTAAGTGTTCACAAACCGGCATATCTATGCAATTGAAGATACTGTGGATATGATTATCAATTTATGGTACCGAATATATATATTTCTTGCTGCTCATCTGAAAGCTGCTATGCACGATTACACTTTAATATTTTTTATGGTCACCATATTGTGATTACACAAACTGAAAGATTTTTATATATAGAGGTTCAAGTATTTTCTATTAAGATGGCAACACAACCTAATTCAGACAGAGGAGTGTGATGGTTTGCTGTTTTTTCCAGTAGGCGAAGTGTTAACCCTTTCAGATTCAGATGCAGAATCAGTTCTGTTTAAAAATACCTTTAAAGAATCTGCTGGTGATATGGTTGTAGAAGATGTTTACCACCAATTAAACTGTACAACTAATTAATACTTTTAATTTGTTTCCTTTCTAAAAATAGTCATACATTACTAATTTGAGGTCAAGAAAAACTAAAATGATTTCAGAATGTTTTTACTAGCTTTATTTTTTGATCTACACTACTTTCACTATACTGTATGTACATTAGTAATATAGTCATAGTGAAAAGCTATTTTAAAATAATCTGATATTTTCTTGATAGAAAATAACTAACATCAGGTATCAGTCACAATCAAATCCTCATTCTTTCATCTGAGGAACATAGCCAGAATCAAGCACTTAATTCCCTCAGAAGATCTGCCTAAAGTCATACATGCATTTATATCATCACGCCTAGACTACTGCAACGCCCTCTACCTCGGTCTCCCAGCAAAAGAATTACACCACTTGCAGATGGTACAAAACGCAGTTGCCAGGCTATTAACCAACCAGCCCCGTTCCAGCCACATAACACCCATTCTCTACTCCCTTCACTGGCTGCCTGTCAGATGGCGAATTGCTTTCAAGATTGGATTAATAACTTACAAAGCCCTTCATGACCATGGCCCAGGGTACCTGAAGCAGCTTCTGATTCCTTACTGTCCCACTCGATTACTGCGATCCATTGACGAAGGACTATTAAAAGTACCTAGAATCTCACGGAATTCGTCTGGGGGTCGAGTGTTATGTTCTGGGTTGTTTGTGGACCCGGGGTGGTAGCAGGAGCAATCACAGAAGCGGGTTTGAATAAAAAACTAGGTTTTTTTATATGTGCTTGAGTAGACATAAACTATGGCAGTAAATAAAAGTCCAGGAATATATAAATGTGCACAAAAGTTCTGTGGTGGAAGCAATGGGTTAATGTCCAGGCAGAAACAATTAGAGCTGTCCAGGTGTGCAGGTAGTGAGACTGAAAATGATCAAGCAGGTATACAGGTAGTGATGCAGGAAATAGAAAGCCAGGTATGCAGGTAGTGAACTAAGGCAAATGAGCAGGATGTCAGCAGGCTCAGGCACTCAGGTATGGGCAAGGGTGATGGAGGAAGTGGGGTAGTCCAGCGGAAGCTAGGAGCTGACAGGCAGACTGGCAGACAGCGAATTCACAGGAACAGGATAAGTACAGAGAACTCCCTCTCAGCTAGGCTGAGATACACGTTGCACTGGCAATGCAAGGGAGCTCTGAACTCCCTTAAATCCCCAGTGCTCAGCTGTGACTGGTCAGAGAGGAGCATGTGACACAACAGGATAGGGCAACTAGGTCACCTGACCGGAGACAAGATGGCGGCGCCCATGCCAGAACGGAACGGAACCCCCCCTCAGGCCTAACCAGACCAGAGTGACAGTATGCCCCCACAGGACCACGCACAGCCAATGCTCTTCGCCAGGCACCACTGCCACCGCCAGATGCCCCTCACCATAGTGTCCTCACATGTATTACCCGTCGACTACCATGCCGAGAGACCCTGGTCGTGACAGTACCCCCCCTTTATGGGTGCCCTCAGGACACCTTCTAGGATGAGCCAAGTGGATTTTGTTGACAGGACCGGAAAAGTGGATATCCTCAGCTTTGGTCCAACAGGAACTGGAAACTGAAAACCCCTCCTGGGGTACGAGACTTGAGGCCCCTTCCTGGGGTGCTAGATTTGAAATCCCCTCCTGGGGAACAAAACTTGAAACATCCTCTCGAGGTATGGGGCTGAAAACCCCATCCTGGGGCTGGACACTCAGAAATCCCTTAAGGGGCTGAGGCTCTAGAGGCCTCCTTTGATGTTGAGACTTTAGAGACATCCTCTGGGGTTGAGGCTTTGGAGTCACCCCTCCTGGGGCTACAAAGGACTTCCCAACAGGCGGTTGTAGTTGTATAGCTGTCAAAACTTTTGCTCCAAGCATGGGTGTATTCCGTAGTGTTTCCAGACCACTATCAGGGGATAATGACCGTGACAAGACGTCGGTCTTCAGAAGGCAAGACACTTGACATTCCACACTCCATGACTGAACCTGCATAGTGTTCCAATCAATTCTGGGGTTGTGCTTACACAGCCATGGGTATCCGAGTATAACTTCGTGGGAAGTCTTGGGTATAATGAAGAAACTGATATGTTCAACATGGAGGTCTCCAACATGAACTAAAACAAGTTGAGTTCTCTTAGACACAGTTCCATTACAAAGAGATTTACCATCAATGGAGGTCCAGGAGACAGAATGATCCAAGGTGCTGCAGGGAATTTGTAATTTATCTGCCAACCGAGACGATATGAAATTCCCCGCTGCCCCGGAGTCCAAAAGGGCAGACACAATCAGGGGCCTAGAATTAATGTCTAAGGCTATGGACAACACAGAGTCAATACATTTAGAGGACGGAAGAATTGCTCCTAGCTGAGTGCATCCAGAACTAGCTAGAAACGGGATGCTCCCCGGCTTGCGGGTACAGGAAGCCACCAGGTGACCCGAGTCTCCACAGTATAGACAAAGGTTCTCTTTAAAGTGTCTCTGTTGTTCTTCGTTAGAGAGACGGGTATGATTTACCTGCATGGGTTCTTCCTCGGAAAGGGAGGGAGTGGGACGGGTAGGGGAAGGGAAATGCTTAGCTCTGTGTTTTTCATCTTGGCGCTCTCTAAAGCGTATATCAACTTTATTACAAAGGGAAATGAGATCACTAAGACTAGAGGGTAATTCACGAGTCACTAGATCATCCTTTAAACGATCTGATAGACCTTGCCAAAAGGCCAATGTCAAGGCTTCTTCGTTCCACTTGAGTTCAGATGCCAAAGTCTGAAACTGAATGACGTACTGGCTGACAGGACGGGTCCCTTGTTTTAACTTCATAATACTGGAGGAAGCAGAGGAAGTTCTTCCAGGCTCGTCGAAAATCCTCCTGAATGTTGCTAGGAACTCTGGGTAATTGTCCAGAAGCGGATCTGAGTGCTCCCAGAGTGGAGAAACCGATTCTAGGGCGGAGCCGGATAACAAGGACACAATGTAAGCCACTTTGGTTCTAGGAGCAGGAAAATTAGAGGGTTGCAAAGTAAAGTGCACATCGCACTGATTGAGAAATCCATGACATAGTTTTGGAGTACCATCAAACTTATCAGGTGTAGGAAGATGCAAATGAGGAGTAGATCCAGAGGAAGAAATTACAGTAATGGGGACAGGAGTAGCTGCAAGCACACTAGGAGCCGTTGAAGTAGCTTGTACAGTATCCAGGCGGCGTGCAATGTCTTGCACAAACTGTGCCATCTGTCGCTGTATAGTCTCCACACTCTCCAAGCGAGTTGCTATGCTCTGAATTAAATCCTGTTGTTTAGTAATCTCTTGCAGGAACCGAGCCACTTGGTGCTGCATAGCCTCCAGGCCTTCCAAACGGCCAGCAATACTTCGGAAAAAATCCGCTCCAGACTCCTGATCCGTGGCCGGATCCATGTGGCCAGTGCAAACTGTTATGTTCTGGGTTGTTTGTGGACCCGGGGTGGTAGCAGGAGCAATCACAGAAGCGGGTTTGAATAAAAAACTAGGGCCCTCATTCAGAGCCGCTCGTTAACAGCAGTACGCTCGTTGCGTTCCGATGTTGACTAACCGCGCATGCGTCGGTGTTACACTGCGCATGTGCGTACGGCAGATTGCGAGCTTATTTTGACTAGTTCGTAAAATAGCGTACAGGAAGTGACATGTCAAATGTGATTGACAGAACAGGGCGTTTTTGGGTGTTGACGGGGGTGGAGATGGAAAAACGCAGGCGTGGCGAGGCGTTTTTGGGGCGTACATACATTAGCAGATGCGAACGTAAAATGTGTTCGTACCGACTCATACGTCACTGGATGATCCTCTTTCCCTTCAAAATGCTCGCACAGCTTAGGGTCTGGATTACTCGACCACATTGGCGATGGCCTTCTCCTCCGTCGCGGCACTCCACGATGTTGCAGCGATTAATCGCGGGTGGTCAGAACAGCAATTAGTGTTGGATTGAAAACCGGCTTGGTATGTGTTTTGAAAACAGTTTTTTGGGTTAGCACAAAAGCGTACGCAGGTGGAAATCATAGCTGCTAATGTCAGGATTACACAATCAATTTGCGTACATTTGTGGGGGTTTATTTTGGCCTCAATTTGTTGGTTTTGGCCTATTGTAACAATAATGTCATCATGTTTTTTTCATTTTTCCCTTTTTCTTTTGGCCTGGTGAATTTGCATCGTTATGTACATTTTTAAACGTTCCTTAAAGAGCCCTTTTTTTAATTCATGTAAAATGTGGTTTTTGCACGTTTTTGCCTTTTGGCCCAGGATTAAATGTAACCCATTTTGACATTAATGTGAGAATACAATTTCAAACTTTTTTTTGAATTTTATTGCTCAAACAAAAACTAAAATAAAAAACAGATTGTAGAAAAAGATTTTTTGCAGGGTTCATTCCCAAAGTTAAAATAATTGGGCCAACATAAAAGATTTATGAAACGTAAAACACAAAATTAAAAACAATTCACAAGAAAGGAGAGGGAAGTTTTGTCCAGAAAGGAATATGAGGCAAGCACAGAAGGAGTGTGGGAAAAGTAGCCATTGCTGTCACCGTTTTTTCACCCGTTTGGCTGGGGGAGGGAGGGCGCCAGACCGGGTCCGGGATGTCATCGGGCTGGCCTGTCCAGAGGCAGATGTTGTGGCCTCTGGACTAGGCACAGGGCTAGGCACATTTGGAGGATTGGCTGATGTTGTGCCAGAGGTGGAGGATCCTGATGTTCCGGCAGGAAGGGAGGTCGGCTCCACCATGTGCTGGCGAACGAGCTGCTCCAGGGCATTGGCGATGCGGATGTTGGCCCTGGTATTTTCCGCCAGGGCCTGACCGATGGTCACGTTGGCCGCAGCATTTTGCTCCAGGGCCTCAGCCACCCGTAGCAGACTGGCGTCCATCCTCTGCAGAATCTCCGTATGGAAATCCGATTTGAAATTGAGTTCTGTGAGGAGGGCCACTGCCTGCGAGGGGGATTGCCCTGGACTGGCTTCTGCAGGGTCCTCAGCCGGATGTACTGGTTCCTCCCCTGCAGAGCCAGCAGAAATTCTGCGGCCAAGGCTCCCCTCTGGAGCAGACTCATCCGCCTGTGTCTCTGTTGGAAAAATGAGAAAAGACTCACATTAGAATCTACATATTGGCACAATAACATTTCAGAGTTGGTGACATCACAATATTTACCTGGGACAACATGAGGAGCCGCAAAGTCTGGCATGTCCGTATCCATGTTGGACACGCCAAACACCTCCACAGGCTGCACACACCCCTGTGCCAGCTCTTCTAAATCCGTCAACTCCAATGACACAGGGGTGGGACCCCCACCTGTCCCCCTTGCATGCCTAGCCCTGTCCGCCAGTTTTTGCTTTAGGCGATATTTGAAGTCGCCCCATCTGTGGGATAAAATTGGAACCATTATCCTTTTGTTTAAAATGGGGTTTGTTTTTAGGGGGGGCAAGTGTTTACTTACCGCCGTTTGACATCCCGGGCTAGACGGACATAATCACCCACCCTATTCACAGCAACGGCTACCTCTTCCCACATTCTCCACTTCTGGCTTGCACTCATATTCCTGTCTGCCTGTGGCAGGATGTCCACACACTTCTGAATCAAAACCTCCATCTCCTTTCTTGTGAATTGTGGCTGCCTTTTCTTTTTGGCAGCTTTGCCCGGAATACTGGGCCCAGCAGCCTCTTCCATGTCATCCTCCTCACCTATTTGTGTAAATATGCAGAATTCTCAACTTCACAACTTGCCCAATATTATGTTTCTAATTAATCATTGAGTCAAAATGCATGAAATACTTACCGCCTGACTGTTGTCCATTGTTTCCCTGGTCTGTAGCCATGTCTGAGCTCCAAACAAGAAATACACCAGAATTTAAATTGTGTTTCGTGACATATTTATACATGCGTCCTTATTTTGCGGCCGCATCATTGATTGTGCGTTCCTATGATCCCTCCTTAATTTGTGCGGGAAACTAAACACTATTTATGGCTTGGTGTGTCTCGAGTCGAGGTGGCGTTTTTGGATTGTTGGAGGTTACCTTGGTCGGAGTTTCTTGTTTGCGGATTTTGGAGTTGGCGTTGTTGGGAGTTTATTTTGTTTGCTATATTTGCGTTTTTTTTTCCGGACGCTTTTTTTTTGGGTGTTTTTTTTGGCCTCCTTTCTTGATTTGGTAAGTTTTGGGAAGTCTAACTTTGGTTCAATTTGTGTCTCCTTCTTTTTCATATTTTTCTAAAGTTTTTTTTTCCTAATTTCATCTCTGTTAGGTTTTTATTTGTCTCGGCCCCAAAGACCTTTTGATCGGGAATGTTATATATTAGCTCTTGGTAAGTCCATTTTTTAACTTGTATTTGCGAACTAATTAGCGCATTTTTATCTGTTTGTATAGTGACTTGTATTTGCGAACTAATTAGCGCATTTTTATCTGTTTGTATAGTGACTTGTATTTGCGAACTAATTAGCGCATTTTTATGTTTGTATAGTGACTTGTATTTGCAAACTAATTAGCGCATTTTTAAATGCTTATTCATCCTGTAAAATTGTTTGTGTTTTCCCTTTAGCATTTTTTGCTTACATTTGACCCCAATTTGACGTACTGTGTGCAATGTCGTTTTGCTCGTTGGCCAAATGTGTGTTTCGCCTATTTTATGTTTTGGCTTGCACCAAATTTACAAACATAAATGCACAGACTAAACAGATTTTTTTTAATATTGGGAATATTTACAGTTTGGACGTATCATGTATCATCTTGTGCACATTTATATTTTCCTGGACTTTTATTTACTGCCACATTATATGTCCACTCGAGCACGTATTAAAAATCCTAGTTTTATTTACAAATCTGCTTCTGTGATCGCTCCTGCTACCACCCCGGGTCCACAAATAACCCAGAACGTAACAGTTTGCACTGGCCCCATGGAGCCGGCCACGGATCAGGAGTCAGGAGTGGATTTGTTCAGGTGCATTTCTGGTCGATTAGAAAATCTGGAAAACATGCAGCATCAGATGGCTAAATTTCTGCAAGAGATGTCCAAGCGACAGGATAGTTTGCAAACTTCCTTTTCTACCCCTGAAGTACCAGCAACTACATCCGCATCAGCGTCTGGGAATACAGGAGGCAGATCATCTCCCCGCTTACGTCTTCCTTTACCTAATAAATTTGACGGAAATCCTAAACTCTGCCGAGGATTCCTAAATCAGTGTGACATACATTTTACCCTGCAGCCTGACAACTTTCCAACTGCAAGAACTAAAGTGGCTTATATAGTCTCTCTGTTATCCGGCCAGGCCTTGGAATGGCCTTCCCCACTCTGGGAGCGCTCAGATCCACTGCTGGATAATTACGCAGGCTTTGTGTCATCCTTCAGGAGGATTTTCGATGAACCTGGGCGTACTGTATCAGCATCATCAAACATCATGACACTGAGGCAAGGGGTCCGTCCTGTCAGTCAATATGCCGTGCAATTTAAAATTTTAGCATCAGAGCTCAAATGGAATGAGGAAGCCCTCACCTCGGCCTTCTGGCATGGGTTGTCAGACCGACTAAAGGATGATCTAGTCACTCGAGAGCTTCCTACTAATCTGAACAACATGATTTCATTGTGTATCAAAGTTGACCTACGCTTCAGGGAACGTCAGGCTGAAAAAAACAGAACTGACCGGCAAAGGTCATTTACCCCCTCCATTTCTACCCGTCCCATTCCTTCTCCCACTGAAGAGGAGCCTATGCAGGTGAATCATACACACCTCTCCAAAGAAGAACGTCAGAGAAGAATGCAAAAGAACCTCTGTCTGTACTGCGGAGAGTCTGGTCACCTGCTGATCTCCTGTTCCCGTAAACCGGGAAATGCCAAATCCTAACTGATCCTGGAGACATCAAGTTAGGAGTTATGAACCCGTCTCCAAAAATTAAAGATTTCACGATTACCCTAGCCTTGGATCTTAAACCCAAACCTGTCTTTGCTACTGCTCTAATCGACTCAGGAGCAGCCGGAAATTTCATAACGTCTAGTTTCATTGATAAATTTCAGATACCTTGTTTGACTCTCAACCATGCTATCTCTCTGACCTCGATAGACGGACGCCCTCTGACTAACGGGATAGTCACCAAAGAGACTCAACCTGTATTGGTCCGAAATGGGGCACTTCATTCTGAGTCCTTAAAATTCCTGGTGATATCAGAGGCCTCTCAAGAAATTGTTCTTGGTCTACCCTGGTTACGTAAACATAATCCCAGGATTGATTGGAGTTCTATGCAGATTCTGTCATGGGGTATGGACTGTCAGAAATCCTGTCTTCCAAAAATTCGACCTGTGAGAAAGACAGTTTCATTAGTTTCTTCTGCCATTCCCAAGGAATATCAGATGTTTGCCGACGTTTTTTCTGAACAACAAGCAAATATCTTACCCCCTCATAGGGAATGGGACTGTCCAATTGAATTGATACCTGATAAGATGCCACCTCGTGGTCGTACCTATCCGCTGTCCTTGCGTGAGACTCAAGCCATGACCGAGTACATCCGGGACAACCTGGCAAAGGGGTTCATCCGCCCCTCTACTTCACCTGCCGGAGCTGGGTTTTTCTTCGTTGGCAAGAAGGATGGTGGTCTAAGACCATGTATCGATTATCGAGGCCTTAATGACATTACTGTAAAAAAATCGATACCCTCTTCCCCTGATTACTGAGTTGTTTGATAGGGTCAAGGGCTCTGTCATTTTTTCTAAATTAGATCTAAGAGGGGCTTACAACCTCATTCGTATCTGAGCTGGCGATGAATGGAAGACCGCTTTTAATACCAGAGATGGACATTTCGAGTATTTAGTAATGCCTTTTGGATTATGTAACGCCCCTGCTGTCTTTCAAAGTTTCATTAATGAGATTTTCTGGGATCTGTTATATGTTTCGGTTGTTGTCTATCTGGATGACATACTGATTTTTTCACCCTCTGTGGCTAAACATCAAGAACATGTTAAGGAGGTCCTGACCCGTTTGAGAGAAAACCACCTTTACTGCAAACTGGAGAAGTGCGTCTTTGGAGTGCCCAGTGTACCTTTTCTCGGCTGTGTAATATCTGGCTCCAGTTTAGAAATGGACCCCAAGAAGGTACAAGCAATTCTGGATTGGACCCGACCTCAGACACTGAAGGCCATCCAGAGATTGTTGGGCTTCGCCAATTATTATAGACGCTTCATTAAGGGATTTTCTACACTGCTGGCTCCCATTACAGCCTTGACCCGCAAAGGTGCTAATCCTGCCCAATGGTCACCTGAGGCAGAGTCTGCCTTTCATCTTCTAAAACAGGCCTTCATCTCAGCACCAGTCCTTCGACAACCAGATCTGGACAGGCCTTTTTTGTTGGAAGTAGATGCATCATCTGAAGCTGTGGGAGCAGTCTTGTCTCATCGTTATGAGGACAACCGAGTCCATCCGTGTGGGTTCTTTTCTAAAAAATTCTCTCCTGCCGAAAGGAACTACGCCATAGGTGAGCAAGAACTACTAGCTGTAAAGTTGGCGTTGAAAGAATGGAGATATTTGCTAGAAGGCGCCAAGTTTCCATTTACTGTATTTACGGACCATAGAAATCTCCTATTTCTCAAAAACCTCCAATGTGTGAGTCCTCGTTTGGCCCGCTGGGCAATATTCTTTGCCAGGTTTCAGTTCACCCTGACCTTTCGGTCTGGAGCACTTAATCAGAAGGCTGATGCCCTATCGAGATCTCTCCTCTGTGATGATCAATCTGAAAATCAAAGCAATACCCCTGTCTTGGAATCAAGAGTTTTCGCCGCATTACAACTTCAGCCTTCGACGGGAAAATCATTTGTGGCCCCGGAATTAAGGAAGCAGCTTCTCACTTGGGCACATTCCTCTCGCTTCGCAGGGCACTCAGGCACTCGGAAGACCTTGGAGTTCCTGAAAAGACACTATTGGTGGCCTTCTATGAAGGCAGACATAATGGAGTTTATCTCTTCCTGCTCCTCCTGTGCCCAGCATAAATCATCACGACAAGCTCCAGCTGGGGAATTGCTTCCATTACCTACTCCATCACGTCCATGGACGCATCTCTACATGGATTTCGTCACAGACCTGCCAGTCTCTCAAGGTTTCAACACTATCTGGGTTGTAATAGACCGATTTTCTAAGATGGTCCACTATATACCGTTGAAGAAGTTACCTTCTGCCCCTGACCTGGCACAGTTGTTTGTCCAACACATATTTCGTCTACACGGCCTTCCTGCTGAAATTGTCTCTGACCGTGGTGTGCAGTTTACTGCAAAATTCTGGAGGGCTTTGTGTTCTGTTCTTCAAGTGAAGTTAAACTTTTCCACGGCCTACCATCCGCAAAGCAACGGCTCCACCGAGAGAGTTAATCAAGATCTAGAGACTTTCTTAAGAATTTTTATGTCATCTTCCCAGGACAATTGGGCTGCCTTGCTGCCGTGGGCTGAGTTTGCACATAATGCTTCCTACCACTCGTCAACTAACCAAACGCCATTTCAGGTTGTATATGGCCTTCATCCTCGTGTTCCCGAATTCCGAAGCCTGCCTGTTTTCGATGTTCCGGCCGTGGAGGACACGGTGCGGAATTTTGCTGCCATCTGGACTCAAGTACGGTCTGATTTGTTGAAGGCATCCTCTCGCTATAAGACCCAGGCCGATAAGAAGCGTAGAATAGTTCCACGCATGCAAGTTGGAAGCCAGGTCTGGCTATCCACCCAGAATCTTCGTCTGAGGGTTCCTTCTATGAAATTTGCACCACGCTTCATCGGTCCCTTCTCCATAACAGAAGTCATTAATCCAGTGGCCTATCGTCTACAGTTCCCCCATACCTAAAAATCCCTAATTCCTTCCATATTTCCTTATTGAAGCCCCTGGTCCTGAATAAATTCCATAGTGCTCTACCTGCTTCTCCTCGAGTCCAGACGGAGAGAGGAGTTGAGTTTGAGGTCGCCCAGATCTTGGACTCTCGTCTACGCAGAGGTCATCTACAGTATTTGCTGGACTGGAAAGGTTACGGTCCAGAGGAACGTTGCTGGACCGATGCTCGTGATGTCCACGCTCCCACTCTCATCAGGAGATTCCATTCTGCCCATCCGGAGAAGCCTGGTGAGTGTCCTGAGGCCACCCCAAAAGGGGGGGGTACTGTCACGGCCAGGGTATTTCAGCATGGCGCTAGGCGAGTGTTACCTGTGAGGTCATTGTGGCGCGGGCTGTCTGGTGGCGGAGCTGGTGTCTGGCGGGGGGCTTTGGCTGCACGCGTTGTTTTGCGGGCCTGTTGTCACTCTGCGCTGGTAAGGCCTGGCGGCGTCTCCATTCCGTTTGGCATGGGCGCTGCCATCTTGCCTTCTGGCCATGTGATGCGGCTGGCCAATCCTGGTGAGTCACATGTTCCCTCCGGCCAGTAACAGCACGGCATGGGGTATTTAGGAAGGGTCAGTGCCTTCCTTCTTTGCCAGTGCAACGTGTATCTCAGCCTAGCTGAGAGGGAATTCTCTGTGCTTTCCTGTTCCTGTGAATCCGCTGTCTGCCAGTCTGCCTGTCAGCTCCTAGTTCCCACTGGACTACCCCGCTACCTCCATCACCCTTGCCCATACCTGAGTGCCTGAGCCTGCTGACATCCTGCACTTCAGTTCACCATCTGCAAACCTGGCTTGTTTATTTTCAGTTTCACTACCTGCACACCTGGACTGCTCTAATTGTTTCTACCTGGACATTAACCCTTTTGCTCCCACCACAGAACTCTTGTGCACATTTATATTTTCCTGGACTTTTATTTACTGCCACATTATATGTCCACTCGAGCACTTATTAAAAATCCTAGTTTTATTTACAAATCTGCTTCTGTGATCACTCCTGCTACCACCCCGGGTCCACAAATAACCCAGAACGTAACAGTGTATTTCTGATTATCACTGTGTGTTTTGTTTGTGAGTGACCACTTTGTTTTTTGATTTCTGTTGTGAATACATTTTTTGAGAGTGTAATTTGGTTCCTTTTTGGGCACGTTAGAAGCAAGTGTAACAGGCTCACAAACGTTACATTTGCCTAAGGGGTAACCCAGTAATGAAGCAAGTTGAGCTAAAATGAAATATGTTTTCGGGGTACAAACCAACACACCAAGGAATCCTGTACAATCAGTTGGCTTCGTAAGATCGGCCTAAGCAGCTTGCCCACCAAATAGGAACCTGTAAAATGTTGTAAACTATAATGTTGCTCACCCCAAAAAAGGAAAATGACATTGGTACTTGTAGGTGTTTCTTGTGCCTGTTTGCCTTCAAAATACAACACACAATCTTTAGTGAGAATAATTGGCAATCCTTGCTTGAAGAGTCTACTTATGTCAGTGTAAAGAATCTTTGATTTACAAAAAACGCATGAGACAGAGCGTTAATTCTAACTGATTTATTTTTAAACAATTTGTAAAAAAAATAAAAAATAAACTAATTCCTAAGGAGGACCGCCAGATGGTCAAGGCCCTGCAGCAGCCTGGTGACTTGCTCCCGCATACGGGCCACACACTGACATATTTCAGCCCGACGCCTCTGTTCCTCTGTGGGTGACAAAAGTTTGGGGATTAATACATCAATAATGAAGCCACATTCAAAAACAACACAAAACAAGCTAACCAAAACTTAAAAGCTTGTGAAAAAAACCATCATTACACGGATAAAACCCAGCACCCCAAAATGTTGTAGGCCAAAAATACAAGGGCCAAAAAAAAATGCCCACTGGTGTGATATGTGTATGGTGAAATCAGCAGGAACAGGTAAAGACAACCCCAAAAAAAACAAAAAGGCGACAAAAAACCCACAAAAAAGGGGACGACACATGATTACATACAAACAGTTTGTGGTGCCAAAAACAAAACAAAAAAAACATACCGTTCTGCAAAACGCCAGAGCGAGAAGCCACTCCCTCGACCTCCTCGGAGGTGGCTACATTCCCCAAACCTAGGGGCAGGGTGTTGGCTGAATCCGGGGAGGGGGTATTTGGAGGAGGGGCGGTTGGAGGAGAGGGGGAATTGGGCTGGAGGGGAAGTAGCCCCGAAATCTCGGCCACAGGGTCTGGGGAGGAGGGGGTAATTGAGGAATTGGGGGTTGGCGAGAGGGGCCGTGACCGGCGTCTTGTCTGCCGATGACGCCGTAGTCTTTGCTGTGCCCCTAAAAGATGTGAAAAAAATTGTGGTTAGTTTCAACATGAATCCAAAAAATAAAAAATTGTAAGACAACACAAATAGGAAAACATGGCCATGCAGATATGAGTACAATGAATAAATAGAACAGACATGAAAACATGCACACGCAGATATGAGTACAATGAATAAATAGAACAGACATGAAAACATGCACACGCAGTTAGGGCCCACAAGATAAACATGAAAACCACAGTCCATAAAACTTACTTTCCGCGATCTGCATGCGAAAGCATGCCAGCAAGCGGGGCGTCCGCCGGTGCAGGTCCGACCACCTGCGCTCCAGCTGGCTGATATGTCGGCGTGAGCCGAAGGAGCGCAGGCGGCGACGTACCTCCGCATATGCGGAACGCTTTCTGCGATTTGTGATGGGTGGAGGCTGCCTGGTGATCCGCCTGTCCATCACCTCCGTGAGCACCAGCAGCTCGCGCCTGGTGAATGCGGCGGCTCTCATGATGGCAATGGTGTATTTTTAAAAAATTAATTTTAATAAAGCACCAAAAAAAAAATTTGATTGGCTAATGTATTTTGGAAATTAACAGGACCAATTCTATTGGTTAGTGTATGAGTCATGTGTTCGACAGGGCCAGAAATCTCTTGAGAGTTATGATAGGCTTGATGCAGTGACATGCGTAAGCAAATTTAAATAAAGAAATGAACCCCGGAAAATATGCGGGGATCCAAACAAATAGAACAATTGTTTAATTGGGGCTAACATGTATTTTGACCAATAAAAGCGAATGTTTAAGCCGTACGTATTCTGCGGGTAAACACAAACACGGACAAGATTAAAGTTTATTGCATTGTGTTGAAAAAAAAATTAAAATTAAGCTAATTGATACATTGATTGGCAGGAGACGATTGAGGGAGGTAGGCAGAATAAACGAGCAGGTAATCGGAATCTGACAGGCCCACTTCCGGTTTGTACTTGTGCGTGCGTTCCCTTCAAGCCATTTCGGGGATGTACGCTCGCTATTTGGCACGCTCGTTAGTCAGAGGAGGGGTCTGTTGAGTTTGGGGCGGATTTTTATCTGCGTACGAAAATACGAGCGAGTGCTTGAATTTAAATATTTTTTTACGTACGCCGAACGTACGTACGCCCACTTGCGTCCGGGTCTGAATCAGGGCCTAGTTTTTTTAATATGTGCTTGAGTAGACAAGATGGCGGCGCCCATGCCAGAATGGAACGGAAGCACCCCCAGGCCTAACCAGTTTTAATTCAATAAATCACAAATAAGAACAGAAAACTAAACAAACATACAGCATACGAAACAAACATACAGCATACGAAAGTACTATCTAATATAGTGGCCTATTCATGGGGGTGCTTTCTCTTTGCTTGTTGCTTGTACTCCTCTTCTGGGGTATCTCTTGTCACTGTCCAACAATAGTGATTCACCTACCGTGATATCTTTGTTCCATTGCTGAAATGTCTTGGTGGAATCGCTCACTATGCTTGTCACTCAGTGCACCACAGTTATCTTGTGTGGGTAATCCCGTGAATCGCATATATTTGAATAGGGGAGGGGACAAATAACTGATTAATTTAATTGGGTCATTAGGCCCCGCCCCCTCTGCGCGGAACGCAGATTGCTGGTAAGATTCTCTCCATTCTGCCCACTTCACTATGAATACCCCTACATCGTCATAAATGGGCTATATCTCGGAACTCAGGGCCTGATTCAGACCCGCTCATGAGCGCTGAGCGCTCGCAAGCGGGTCGATGGTGCCCTAGTGCGCATGTGCGCGACGGAGGGAGCTCCGTCGTGAGCATGCGCGAGACACGGATAGCGAGACCGGGTCTCGCACCAAAGGGGGCGTGCTGTCGATGGTGACTGACAGCACGCCCCCTTTGGTGGGCGTGGCTGCCAGACGGAGGCGTTCCCATGGGAACGCCTACCGTCTGGGTCCAGCCCCACTGGCATCACTAGTGATGCCAGTGGGAGTGATTTTGGCTCTGATAGAACAAAATCACTCCAGGGCTTGCGGTCAACGAGACCCTACCGCAGGGTCTCGACACAAGCCCGATGGTCGCGATGGTCTTCACCATCGCGACCATCATCATGGATACTTGCATAAGCTGTGGGTGGTAACCCACAGCTATGCGAGCGTCCAGGAGGACAATCCAAAAAAGAAAAAAAAACGCCCTGATTCAGAGCGGGCGCTCGTTTAGAGCGTCCGGCTCTGAGTCAGGCCCTCAGAGCTAACTGAGAGTTTTAAATGTCATATTCATTCTTTGTATGCTGAAATCAATTAGAAGTAACTATTTTCACATCGGAAACATTTTCATTGTTGTGCAGTGTTATTGAATCACAAAAAAAGAGAAATTGATTTTCATTTTCATGGTACCACCCTTTCTGATTACTTCCACGAAAAAAAGATCCCAAGGGGATTCTGTATTAAAAATATTCCCATGGTTGGACGTAACAATAGCACCTTTTGTCGCCGCTGGTAAGCGGTATTGAAAAAGTGTTCTATGGACCTTATTCTTTTAGTTATTGAAGAATCCTCCAGGGAATTGACCAATATACAAAATAAAATTATAGAGCTTGAGACCTCATCCAAACAAATCCTTTTGAGTGATCCTGCCAAGAACTGGTATGATAAGTTAAATGCACAGGTTGATACATACTGTAAAGAAATTATTAAGTGTAAAAAGAATAACTTAGCGACAGTGGAAAAAGATTATACGGAACATAATGTATATCCCTGGGCAATGGGGAAGACTCGCCAATGGAGGAGACAGGAGGCTGGCCGCTGGAGGGCACCCAAATGATATCCTTTGGATACTGACCCCTCTTAGGGTGAGGCCTCCACACAAAGTGAAGGAGAACCTATACCGAGCACTTCCAATCAGAAACCCCCTTTAGGGGTAATCACCCACACCAGGGGCACGGAAGGCTACGTACCAAGACCCGTCTTGGCGAGCAAGGAAAGAGGGAGAAGAAGATACAACAGGAGGACTTGATTATTAATCCTCTTACGAACTTTCAAAATCTGAGAAATCTCTCCTAAATAAAAACCTGTCCTATGTCCCCTCCACTAACTTTAATCACTTTGGGTGGTCGGTAGATTTGTGGAAACATCAACGTAATCTTAAACTAAAATAGTTTTTTCATAATAAAACAACTGAACCCCAACAGGCCCCTTTGACTCATCCTCTAAAGAAAAAAATCTAAATTTGAACCTCAGACTCATAATGCTTCCATCAAGAGTTATATTCGTATGGTAGATGAAGCTGCCTCTGAATCAGTGAATATGGCTATTAAGAAAACGAAAAATCTTTCTTATGATGAGTATCTAACATTAAAATGGTTGAGTGATTGTGAATCCATCATAATAAGGCCTGCAGACAAGGGAGGGGCTATAGTAATCCAAGATCGTACAGTATATATTCATGAAATTTATAGACAACTGCAGGATACCACCGTGTACAAAAAACTAGATCAAGACCCTTCAGCACATTATAAAAGGGAAATTGACCATTGCCTCACGAATGTGAGACTGGCATAATTGATAAAGCTACATTGGAAGCCCTGATCTGTGATTTTCCTAAGACTCCAATTTTATATACCTTACCAAAGGTTAATAAATATCCGACATGCCCCCCTGGTCGACCAATAATCTCGGCTAGAGACTCACTGAAGCAAAATATTTCAAAATATTTACATTTTTTTCTGCAACCGGTTATACAAAATCAAAGTATCTTTTCGAAAGATACCACGGACTTGTTGCTCAAACTGCAGAATTTGGAGAATTTACCTGATACATTTCTAATGTGTGTGGTTGATATGGTGAGTTTATATACGAATATCCCACACTCACAGGGTTTAGATGCGGTCAGGCATCTTCTTGCGGACAATGTACATTATAAAGGTCCGGATCTAGACTTCTTCTTAACACTGCTCAAAAAAACACTGACGTTTAATTATCTTTTCTTCAATGGCGCAAACTTTTTCTACAGCTGAAGGGCTGCGCAATGGGCTAGAATGTGGCTCCGGCTTTCGCGAATACCTATATATTTTTAATGGAAGAATTATTATTTTTTCATAATCCATCCTTTAATGATAAGTTTTGTTATACACCCATTATATAGACGATATACTCATCTTTTGGAGAGGTTCTGCAATAGACTTTGCCAATGAAATGTAGTCCATTAACCTAAAGGATGAGATGAGAAGCAGGTACATTACCTGGATGTTTTGATCAGTAATAAGAATGGGAAAATAGTTACTAATGTATATTCAAACCCTACAGATTGAAACACTTTCCTCCGTGCTCACAGTTGCCACCCTCTGCCAATGAAGAAGAGTTTACCCTTTTCACAATTTCTACGCATACGCAGAATTGCTAGCTATGACCATGAAGTGGAGAAACAGATTGATATCATGCTTAACAAATTTCTAGTGAGGGGTTATTTGTCTCCTGACCTGGAAATTGCTAAGAAGAAGGTATTGGCTTTACCTAGAGAAAGATGTCTTGCCCCAAAAACCCGCACGATGAAGAAGATATGCCCGTGTGTGTAGAAAGTAGCTACTTTCACTCTCTGGGTTCTGGTGATCTGGTCTTGACAAAGGGCCCTGTGTGGCCCGAAACGTCAACATCTGCAATTTTTATGATGATGTGCGTAATTAAAATTTTTGTTTGCCTGCATTATGAAGACTGGTGAGTGCTCTCTCATTTTCTTGAATATATTTTGGCTGTCTATGGATGGACTCTGTGGGGCAGCCTGAGACTACGCACCCCAGCATCGTGAATACTTGTAATTTGGGAGTGCCACTTGGACTCTGGATTTATATATATATATATATATAGATATATATATATGTATACTTGGTGATAAGAACAATTTTGCCCTGTCACCTCCCCTGAGGGATTCAGGTATGTGATCTTTCATTATGTATTTTAATGATGCCAAGCTATGTTCTGCTGATTTAAGTGGTGGGTTCCTGGCTGGTTGGCTTTACCTTCTAAAGTTAATCTAATAGCTGACCGATGTAAAATCATACAGTCGCGAAATTTACGGAAAACTTTGACCCACATAATACAGATCACATGGACAGATGATAGCAACCAAAAGGTTTTCTAAGCACATTAGGGGCCAATGTGATTCCTATCTATGTGATACATGTCAATATTAATCTGTCCCTCAAATTACTACCCCTTTTGAAGGCAGAAATGGGAAGGGCTCTTTTGAAAATTGGTAGATCTTTGTCCGATGAGACAGTAAGCCATAGGGCCTGGGTAGCTTGGCAGACGACTGGACTCGCTACAGTATAGTTACTGATTCAAGGGATTATTTCCGTTGACATCTTTATCCTGGGTTTAAGTAAATCCTCTCATGACCTATACAGAACTTGTTATTTCTGAGATTGCACTGTGGCCCTCATTCAGAGCCGCTCGTAAGCGGACGCTCGTTCGTAGTCAGCCGATGTTGTCGGTGTAACAGTGCGAATGTGCGTACATCTGATTGCGGTAATTTTTCAGTTGATCGTAGACACAGCGAACAGGAAGTGACATGTCAAATGTGATTGACAGAACTGTCCGTTTTGGGGCGGTGACGGGGGTGGAGATGGGAAAACGCAGGCGTGTCGAGGCGTTTTTTGGGCGTACATAAATTATCTGATGCAAGCGCCAAATGTGAACGGAACAAATGATACCTCACTGTCTGATCCAATTTCCATTAAGACTGCTCGCTCAGCTGTCTAGTATAGTCTACCACAATGATGATGGTCTCTTCGTCCTTCCTTTGGCTCATCGATGGTGTAGCGATTTATCAATTGAGGCCACAAAAACAATCATCTTTGAATTGCAAAAATGCTTGTAAGGTGTTTAGCAAATAGACATTTTTTAGTAGCTAAAAACCGAACGCAGGTGAACTACTCAGCTGCTAATTTCTGGGTCATACAATCAATTAGCTAACAATTTTTATTTTATTTTGTGGGCTTTTGAAATATTTGTAAGTGTTTTTTTTTTAGGGAAACGATATTGTACGCATGTTTGTTTTTTTTCATCATTTTTTTGGGGCCAAGAAACCAATCGTCCTTTTGTTTTTTGCTAAGTGTTAATTAAAACTCATAAATTGTTTTTAACCCTTGTTTTTTTTACACAAAATTAATGTTTATATTTCCATAGTATTGTTTGTAATTTTGTTTGAGGGATTACCTTTTAACCAGTTTTTGAATAAATTAACAATAGAATATTGCAGATTTTAAACATAATTTTATGAAATGATTATGTTTTTTTTTTATTTATTTACTTTAATAAACAAATTTTTGTTAACGTAAATACAAATAACAAATGTTTTTGGCCACACACAAACAAAATAAGTGGCATTTGAAATCCAAAAAATAACAAAATTTAAAAACAATTCACAAGAAAGGAGAGGGAGGTTTTGGGCATTAAGGAATATGGGGCAAACACAGAGATGGATTGTGGGGAAATTAGCTAGTGCTGTCATCGCCTTTTAGGCCATTTGGCCGGTGGTTGGAGGGAGCCTGAACGGGTCCGGGATGTCCTTCGGCTGGCCTGGCCAGAGGCAGATGTTGTGGCCTCTGGACTAGGCATAGGGCTAGGCACATTTGGAGGGATGGCTGTTGTTGTGCCAGAGGTGGAGGGTCCTGATGTTCCAGCAGGAAGGGAGGCCAGCTCCAACAAGTGCTGGCGAACGAGCTGCTCCAGGGCATTTGCAATTCTGACGTTTGCCCCAGTATTTTCCGCCAGGGCATTTGCAATTCTCACGTTGGCCGCAGTAGTTTCCTCCAGGGCGTCCGCCACCCATAGCAGATTGGCGTCCATCTTCAGCAGAATCTCGGTGTGCTGATCCATTTTAACATTGAGATCAGTGAGGAGGGCCACTGCCTGCGAGGGGGAATGCCCTGGACTGTCTGCCACAGGGTCCCCAGCCGGATCTAGTTCTTCCTCCCCTGCAGAGCCAGAAGAAATTCTGCGGCCAAAGCTCACCTCTGGAGCAGACTCATCCGCCTGTGTCTCTGTGAGAAAAAAGAGAAAAGACTAAAATTATAATCTAGATATTTTACAAAATACATTTCTGAGTTGTTAACATTACAACATTTACCTGGGGCAACATGAGGAGCCGCAAAGTCTGCCATGTTCGACACGCCATACACCTCCTCATCCTGCACACACCCCTGGGCCAGCTCCTCCAAATCCGTGAGCTCAAGTGACACAGGGGTGGGACCCCCACCTGTTCACCCTGAATGCCTAGCCCTATCAGCCAGTTTTTGTTTAAGCCGATATTTGAAGTCGCTCCATCTGTTGGTTTAAAAAGTTGGCATTATTCCTGCAGTATTTTGAACTGTAAACACTTTTTACTCAAATGTAGTTTTTTACGTACCGGCGTTTGACCTCCCGGGTTGAACGTTCAAACTCACCCACCCCATTGACAGCACTGGCTATGTCGTCCCACAGTTTCCATCTCTGGGTTGCACCCATATTCCTTGGTGCCTGTGCCAGGTTGTCATTGCACATTTGCACCAAAACCTCCATCTCCTTCCTTGTGAATTGTGGCTGCCTTTTTTTTTTGGCCCTAGTTTGCCTACTAGGCCCATAGTGTTCCCTCTAGCTCCGGCGGGAGGCAGGGCACCGGAGCTAGAGAGGGCATGTCCGTGCGCGTGCCTCTGGCGCGCACGGCGACCGAGAAGGGGGCGTGGTCATCAAAAAGGGGGCATGTCTATAAGACGCGTCCCCTTTTCGTCACTCTTGGGGGCATGCCCGGCACTTACGGACACGCCGGGCAGCCCCCAAGCCCTGCAGACAGGGAGATTAGATGCCGGGCGCATGCGCCCGGCGTCTATTCTCCGGCGGTGGCCGGGTCACCACACATTTCTTCACCCGCGGGACACTGTGACCCGCGGGTGAAGACGGTTCCCGCAGGCTGTTAGGGCAGGGCGCTTTTTGCCCTCCTTCTGGAGGGTAGGGTGCTTTTTGCCTTCCAGAAAGAGGGCAGGGTGCCGCGCCCCGCTAAAACAGCCTAGCGGGAACACTAGGCCCAGCAGCCTCTTCATGGCATCCTCCACACCTTTTTTTTAAATGGTTTAAAAATATTTTAAGTAAAATGTTTCAAAATGTAATGTTAAACATAAGCATTTTCCCATTAAAAAATAAACTTACATGGCGCCTCTTGGCTAGTACTTTGCTGCTCTGTACTCATTGTCTTTTCTCAATGTAGCAGACCGATTTGGGCCTTCAGTGACGTTTTTATACATGCATCAGCATTATTCGGCCACATCATTCATTGTGCACTCCTATTGTCCGTCCTTAATTTGAGCGGGAAAATAAAGCCTATTTATGACTTGGTGTGACTCCATTCGAGGTGGCATTTTTGGATTGTTGGAGGTTTTTCGGTGTAGTGGTTTGTTGGTTCGTGGTTTGTTGGTTCGTGAAGGAGTAGTTGTTATTTTTGAGAAGGAGCGTTTTTTTATTACTTTTTTTGTTTACGTTAGCATTTTTGCGTTTATTTTTGCTCTTTTTATTTATATTTTTGAGTAAGTATTTCAATAATTCCCCTAAAAATTTATTATTAAATTGTTTTCATTTTTTTATTTTATTTTTTTACAGTTATTTTGGCAGTGACCAAGTGACCGTTTCTAACTTTGGGATATTTGTCTTTTTTTGGTAAGTGTTTTTGGTTTTATTAATTAACAAATTAGATGTGTTGGTCTTAGCATATGTTTTGCGAACTAATGTGGTATTTTCTGTGTAAAATCATGTCTTAACTCTAAATGTAGCATACTATTTTGCGAACTAATGTGTGCTCCCTTCTCTAAATTTTCGACAACTATATTTGGCTTAATTCCTAGTTTATTAAATTAATCCTAAAAATATTTTCTACTTTTGAAATGTAGGTTGATTTTCACATGACACGACCCAGGCCTGTAAGAATCTTTGGTTTTCTTTGAAAAGATAAGTATATTTTCCTTAACACATTTGTCTAAAACAATAACTACCTGTCTTAACATTTCAGGTTGATGTTGGTCGTATTATATTGGCCATGGTTCCAGAACCCGACCAACCTCAACTTTGTCCCAGGCGTTGGCCTCGGAGGTGTGCAAGGCCCCAGATATATAGAACACGTGTCACCCTTTTTGGAATGCCAGATGATGAGGTGTTAAGGCGATACCATCTTCTGCCACAAATCATCATAGACACTTTCTCATTAATAGAGAGTGATCTTGAACAGCAAATTGACAGTCCACAGCAATACCACCACTTGCGCAATTAATGTCGGTGTTACATTTTTGTGCCTCAGGATCCTTTCAAACCACCGTGGGAATAGTGTCAGGAATCTCCCAATCCTCCTTTTCAAGGATCCTGAGGGCAGTGATGGATGCACTTTTTAAACACCTCCATCATTTTATTAAAATGACATTGGATGTGGGTTCCCTTAATGTGGTGAAGGCTAATTTTTACCAAATTGCTGGCTTCCCACACATCATAGGGGTTGTGGATGGCACTCACATACCACTTCAGCCTCCAGCAAGTCTGGAGGCAATATTTAGGAACCGCAAGCACTTTCATTCGATTAATGTAATGGTGGTATGTGCTGCCTCCCTCCAGATCCTGTCCCTGAATGCCAAATTCCCAGGCAGTGCACATGATTCCTTCGTCATCTGGCAATCAGGGATTTGGCACAAATTAAACAACCTACAAGCTGGTGATGCATGGCTTCTGGGTAAGTTGACACCTTCTGTTGAAACCAATGCAAAGCTTGGTACCCAATGGTCCTGATGTTGCTTTTTATATTTTCACAGGAGACAGTGGTTACCCTTGCATGCCCTGGCTGCTCACTCCTTATTTGGTTCCCACACCAGGGCCACAAAGTCAGTATAATTCCACACTTACAGCCACCAGGCAGGTGGTGGAGTGCTGTATCGGCCTTTTAAAAGGCCGATTCAGATGCCTCCACCGCTCTGGTGGCGACCTCATGTATTTGCCGGCTATGGTTTCGAAAATTGTGGTCCTGTGTGGGATATTTCACAACATTGCCATAAGGAGTGGTGTCCCAATGCAGCCAGAGGATGCCTTGCCTGAGGACGGCCCCCCCGAGGTTGGTCGGAGGTCAGTATGTGGGGGGGCCATACGCGATGAAGTTGTTGCAAGATTTTTTAGGTAATTATTTCCACAAATTAATTTAATTGACACAATGTAGACATGTAATATTTTAATGTACACTTTTAACTTTTTTGTTTGTTTGTTTTATTCCCTAAAATGACCATAAAAATCCATGCATACTACCTGATCAACACAAATAACTTTATGTGGACACATTGGATATAACTTTGGGAACAATGATTTCTTCTCCTCATTTGTGGATTCATGTTGGCATGCTACTTCTTCAAACAGTTCCTGATTTTTTTTGGGGGGATTATGGTGTTGTTTGGACTTTTGTGTGTGTTTTCAATGTGTGAATTTATTGTGTCAATTCACTTGGTGTTTATTATTTGTGTGCATTAAATTTTTTTTTTACATTAACCAACCATTTCCTTCATAAATTACAACCAAGTGTAACCTGTTCCAAAAAATGCAAAGTTGCTTAATGCCTAATACTGTAATTTCTTAATTTGTAAACTTTAGTACCCTGCTTTGTTGCTAAAAACAAACACCAAAGGTATTATGGTGAATCAGTATGTTTTCAATTCTAGGCCTAAGCAGGTAGCTTTAATTTTTACATTACCCCCCAAAATTTTTTTTAGATTTTTGAGGTTAATTCTACAAACCTATTGGTATTGTTATGTGTTTAATGTGCAAGCTTACATACTTACTTGAGCTTTCTACAAACAAATTTACATTACTTAAAAAATCAGGTAAAAATAGTAGACTTATGTAAGGTTCAACATTCTAAGATTTACAGACAAGGAATGAGACTTAAATAATTCAAAATAAACTTTATTTTTTTGAAAATTATTTATGCTCAGGTCAAAAAATTTGTGGCGCAGGATCGCCAAAAGATGGTCCAATGCCACCAGCATGGCAATTACATGGCCCCGTATATCCAGTAATCTGGCAGCAATTGCCTCGTTACGCCTCTGCTCCTCTGTGGGTTAAAAAAATGTGTGGATTACTAAAATGACACCTTCATTTAGATTTTAAAACCCAACAAAAAATTCAGACTATACCAAAAAAAAACATCAGTTACCAAAACATGTCCAAAACAAAAGGAATGCAAAAAGAAAAGATTTAAAACAAATAAGGGCCCAAAAAGAAGAAAAAAAATCCTAAAAAAAAGCAAAACTATGACATTTGTTGGTAGCGTAAACAAGAAAGACACAAGTGTGAGTGTTTGGACATGTGTCATATGTGTAAGGGGAAAACATCCTTGACATTGTTTCACAAAGATATATTTAAAAAACATTTGAACTACTTTACTATTTTGAACTGCACAGGCAAAAGGACAACATCAACCAAAATAAAAAAAACATTAAAAAAAACCATAGTTTAAAATGTAAACATACCGGGCACACTGCTGACTGGGCCTGGAGCCCCAAATTCCTCCTCATCAGAGGTGGGCCAGCGGCTCAGGGAAGGAGGAGGGGTAATGTGGGATGAAGGGGAGGGTGAGGAAAAGAGAGAGGGATGTTAATGTGAGGATAGGGAGGGGACTGACGGTCGGCAAGGTCTGGTGTGGAGGTGGAATGTGGGGAAGAGTGGGCAGAGAATGTTTGGGTGGGAGTGGGGGATAGGGGACAAGACACACGTCTGCGATGTGTGAGTCTCCGCTCTGCCCCTAAATGATGGAGAAAAACATTTTTAATTACAAATTTCCTTTTTTTTTTATTTTATCCAAAAAAAAAAAAAACGGGCTATACTGTAAACATGCACACGCAGGTATGTCCAAAATAAACAAACAGGCCAATACTGTAAACATGCACATGCAGGTATGTCCAAAATAAACAAACAGGCCAATGCTGTAAACATGCACACGTAGGTATGTCCAAAATAAACAAACAGGCCAATACTGTAAACATGCACACGCAGGTATGAGAAAAAAAAAAAAAAAAACATACACAGAAGCACTTACTTTGCACTATCTGGAGACGCAAGAGGGCCAGCAGGCGTGGGGATCTGCGCCTCAGATCCGCCCACCTGCGTTCCAGCTGGCCGATATTTTGGCGCTAGCCGAGGGAACGCAGGCGGCGGTGCACCTCTGCGTAGGCCATCCGCTCGCGGAGGTTGGTGATGGGGGGCGGATGGACAGTAATTCTCTGGTCCATCACCTCAGTGAGGACCAGTAGCTCACGCCTGCAAAAAGCTGAGGTTCTCATGATGGCAATGAATTTTTTTACACAAAACAGTTTTAATAAAGGTCCTAGAAAAAGTTTGATTGGCTAATGTACTTTGTAAATTAACAGGAACAATTTGATTGGTTATTGTATGAGTCATGTGACCTACACCCTCACAAATATAATGTGAGTTATGATAGGCTTGATGCAGTGACATGCGTAAGCTAATTTAAATATAAAAATTAAAATATTAAAATCTGCCTATAAAAAAAAAACGCAAAACAATAGTAGCATTCAAACAAACTTTTAATTTCGAAAAACCATCCCCTTGGTCAAACCGTACATATTCTGCGGAACAAATGACACACACTAACAAGAATAAAGTTTATTGACATTGGAAAAAAAAACCAGGATTGAAAACATGTGAATAACAATTAAGGTAATTAATATAGTGATTGCCAGTAATCGATTCAAGTATGTTTGCAGAATGAAATAGCAGGCAATCGAAAACTGACAGGGCCACTTCCGGAATTGACTTGTGCGAGCACTCCATGCAACCAAAGAGGAGACGGACGCTCGTTATTTTGAACGCTCGTTAGCTAGAGGAGGGGTTTGGAGAATATGGGGCGGAATGTTAGCTACGAGCAAACATATGAGCGAGCGCTTAAATTGAAATTTTTACGCTCGTACGGCGGACGAGCGAACGGCAACTTACGTCCGGGTCTGAATCAGGCCCTGTGTTCAGATCATAACCTCTATCAACAAATGTCTTGATCAAAATATCCAATTGTGCTACAACAGTGAAATGATTGCTTGCAATTCTTGCGACTCTCATCATCTGGGAGAATGGTAAACCTTTTTTAAGGGCATAAAGATGAAGGCTGGATGCCATGAGAAACATATTCCTGTCCGTTTCTTTAGAGAACACAGTGGTATTCAAATGTCCATCTTTTACTGTGATTTTAACATCCAGAAATGTCACTTCTGTGTTACAGTACATATAGGTGAATCTAATGGAGTTCTCTAATCCACTGATTGCAGAGATCAGTTTTACCAAGCTTTCCACTCCTCCGGTCCATAGCATACTGTAAATACATCATCAAAGTACCGAGTATATAATAAAATACAGGAAGCAGTTGCAGGATCATTAAAGAACATTTTTTGTTCCTCACTGAGGACCCCATCACACACCTCTGTAATTGCAAATAAAAGTCTCTGTCATACAGAAAGTAATTCCAATATAAAGATAACTCAATTCTTCATAGCCACTAGACCACTGTGATACTGTAGGTGATAGATGTACATAGTAGAGATGTGCACTGACCCTCATATTTTGGTTCTGGATTTCCCCTGGTTTTGGATCTGGATTGGTCTTGGCAAAACCTCACCTCCGTGTTTTGATTTTTGTTTTTGGTTTTGGATCTGGATTTTTTCTTAAAAAATCAAATGAACAGCTAAAATCACATAAAAATTACCTTTTTTGTTCCTACAGTATTATTAACCTCTACAACATTTATTTCCACTCATTTCCAGTCAGTTTTGATCACCTCACAGCTCACAATACTCATTTTTTTCATCTTGTTTAGGCCCAAAATTTGCAGCAAGACAGCTGGCTGACTGCAGCAGTGGGCGGCAGAAACACATGGCAGTTCAACTTCAAACATGGCACATCAGGAAACACTTTTATTATTCAAGAGAGGCCTGAGGGAGTTGGAGTATGTATGTAGTTGAAGGCAGGGCAGGGACAGGGAGGGTTGATTGGTAGTAAATTTGATTTCGTTTTTTGATTCCAAAGAAAAGTTATGAAGGAGAAGGGGAGGGGAGGAGGCATTTACAAGAAAAATGTGATACATTCACATCAGTCCTTGCCACTGAAGAATCCTTGAGCATGGAAGCTGCTGCTGCTGCTGGGAGTTGATTTTCTCATCCCAGAAGGGGACCAGGAAGAGTGCTTTCCAAAAACAAATAAACAATTGACTTAAATAATCCTTTGCAAACCTTCTATAAAGGCATTTCCCAACCTGTACAGGGATATAAAAAAAAACAAAGTTAGTTGGCAGCCTCAGTCTGCCACTTAACCAGCATAGATATGTGGACAAGCGTAAGATCTATGATTTAAGGCAGGGGTAGCCAACCCTGGTCCTCGAGAGCTACCAACAGTGCATGTTTTCCAGGTCACCTCACAGAATCACATCTAGAATAATTAACTCCACCTGTGGATCTTTCTAAATGTTTTGGTGAGTAATGATTACACCTGTGCACCAGCTAGGTCATCTGGAAACCGTGAGCTCTCGAGGACCGAGGTTGGCTACCCCTGATTTAAAGCCTTACGTTGTGTCTTTCTTGAGAATCCTGCGCCTGCTTCTGCGGCTAGGAGTGAATTTTCATCCCAGAAGGGGACCATAAAGAGTGCTTCCAAAAAACAATTGACTTACATAATCCTTTGCAAACCTTCTGTAAAGGCATTTTCCAACCTAAATGGGACATTAAAAAAAACAGAGTTAGTTAGTGGCCTTCAAACTGCCATTGTTCCCACTGTCCACTTAACCATATCAGATATGTGAACAAGCAGAACAGAGCATTAAATTCAACATTTCAGATTTAAGGTTTAAGTCTTACGTTGTGTCTTTCTTGGGAATTCTTTCTTGAGCGCAATGCCTGCTTGCTGGAAGTGGATTTTTTTCATCCCAGAAAGTGACCAGGAACAGGAAGTGTGCTTTCCAAAAATAGATAAACAATTACCTTAAATCAGAGGTTCTCAAACTCTGCCCTCAGGACCACACACAGGTCACATTTTCCAGGTTGCCCAGCAGGAGCACAGGTGTACTCATTACTCACTTACACATTTTAAAACATCCACAGGTGGAGCTAATTATTTCACTTGCGATTCTGTGAGGACACCTGCAAAACATGCACTGTTTGGGGTCCTGAGGACCGAGTTTGAGAACCTGTGCCTTAAATAATCCTTATGCAAACCTTCTGTTCTGTAAAGGAATTTCCCAACCTGTACAGGGACATTAAAAAAAAAACAGAGTTAGTTAGTGGCCTTCAAATTGCCATTGTTCCCACTGTCCACTTAACTATATTACTTAGATATGTGAACAAGTGGAACAGAGCATTAAATGCAACATTTCAGTTTAAGGTTTAAGTTTTACGTTGTGTCTGGAGATCATTTAGAAAGCAGAAAAAGAGCTCCACCACAAGCAGCAGATGACTAAACTCACACACAAAGGTTTAATAGAAATAGATACAGTACAACACCAGATCAGATGTTCACCCTGGAGAATCTGTCTGATTCATCATGGTGCCCCAAGACTAAGATTGTGCACATTCTGCCAAAAGAGAGACTGACACTACATCCAGAAGAGTCACCTGCTGGATGTGAATTGTCTCATTTGCAAGGGGAAAACCCAACCCTAAGATGAGATGGATCTCAGCCAGTGTAAACATTGAAATCACAATTAAAAAGTCACAATGGAAGACTACAGTGTGGAGAATCTTTCTTCACAGTCAGGAGAGGCCTCAGAGAACATGAAAAAAGATGCTCTAGGTGCTGAACTTCAAGGGATTTCTCCATCATGTTCTGCAGTATGGAAAGGTTTCATTCACATGTTTTCTATAAAGCGGTTCAATGTTACAGCCTTCAAAGTGTCTGGCTATAACACTCACCTTTGCCAGGAATTGCCAAAGATTATCACAAGCAAAGGATTCATCTGTCCGGAATCTGTCTGGGAATTCATGGATCGTATCTGGCCTGAATGCACTAAGACATCCAGTGATTCTGTGTTCTGTAGCCGACTTTATTCCTACCTCAATTGCAAACTGAAATATGAAATAGTGAGCACTGGGCCTGATTCAGAGCCGGGACGCTATTTGCGCTCGCTCGTTCAGAAAAAGGGGGTGGCTATTTAAATTAACCGTTCGCTCTTTGCGGTCTGTTCACGCCTCTATGTCTGAACGAGCAAACAAAACATGCGAACGTAATTTTGAAAAAAACGCCCCCTGGCCGCTCGCATCTTACATCATCTCCGCTATTTATTAGATTAATCGAGTACATCGGACGGTGTATGAACTGCTCGCTATTCTTGTGGTTGTTTTTTCCTACCGCAATCATGCGAGCAGTTCTGACTATAAAACAACCAAGTGACGTGGTCGATGATGCTGCTTTATTATTTATGCACACCCTTAAAACGCCCGTTTTGACCTTTAGGCACGCCTGCGTTCTGATCTCCACTCCCCGTTTTCAAGCACCTTCCCCTGTTACCACCCACATACGCCTCCTCTTGTCACTCAAAATAGCAGGCATTCGCTATTTAGCGAGCACATGATTTTCGGCCGCACTGACTGGTTCGCGCATGCGTATTAC
Organism: Taudactylus pleione; assembly: GCA_031769625.1. Classification (NCBI taxonomy): domain Eukaryota; kingdom Metazoa; phylum Chordata; class Amphibia; order Anura; family Myobatrachidae; genus Taudactylus; species Taudactylus pleione. The sequence goes on along the minus strand of JAUIMM010000079.1, from coordinate 2,649,003 downwards.
AATCCGTACACATGCGCAGTTGTGCGTACATCGCTCGGAACGAACGAATGGCCGCTTACGAGCGGCTCTGAATCAGGCCCACAGACAACATGGAGGCCTTTGTTATTCCGCTGCCTGCATGCCAACCAATACCTCCCAGACTACACCCACTGGGGGGGACCAGGTCTTGATAATGACCATCCCCATCTGTTGCTAGACCTTCTTCTTCCAAACCATCCATCCTGTACTTCCTGTCCAAAAATGGTGATCAGGGTACAGAAAGAGGAGCTAGATGTCCCCGATGACATTTTTTTTTTATCTATAATAGATAGATGATGTGGAGAGAGAAGAGCTTCAGATGTTGGAACAGGGGCTCCCACCTATTTGGCTTCCCTCCAGAGAGCAGAGCTCTGTTCCTCAGGAAGTGTCTATGCCTGAGCTGATAGGTAGTCTCTGTCTGTTGGTAAACACCCTTCAGGAGATGGCAACCCAGAATAACAACAATTATAATAATGTGTCCACTGATAACCAGCCTGATCCCTTAACAGCAAGATACCCCATATGACCAACTCATACCATGACACCTAGTTTGCAGCCTTCTCTTCCTTATGACACTAATCCAGTCGCCATGGTTGATCAATCAGCCATGTGTGGTCCACCCAATTTTTGGCTTTCTACATTCTAACATCATAATAACACACTATAAGACACTAGACTTATAATCTTTGCTTTTGTTTATGTTTTTGCATAGAACAGTTTTAGATTTTAGGATGTCCACTCTATATAGGTTTGTATATATATGCTTTAGTTTTTTAGAGCATATAACTTTATAAGCTATTAGGATAACATTTCTGCTATGTTTAAGATTAAAAAAACAACTTTTTGTAAACCAATAACTTAAAAAAAAGTTTTCATTGCAATATTCATGTTTGTTTGTTTTTTAAAAAAGAGATATTTTATTACAGGTTTTGTTTACAAAATGCAATAAAAATATTTATCAAAATTTAAATTTTTTTTAAAAAAAAAATTTTTTTATTTTTTCACTGATGGTGTGGCTAACATGCACACAGAAAAAAAATTATTATTTTTTTCACACTGGGGGTGAACCCCTGAAAGAGGCAGCAGCTCCTTGACAGACAGCAGCACAGCACCCCATAGCACCTACGCCGATGACAGTGACAGCCAGGTGTGGCTGACATGCACACAAAAAAAATTGTTTATTTTTTGGGCAGCAGCCCCTTGACAGACAGCAGCACAGCACCCCTGCGCAGCTACGCCGATGGCAGGTGTGGCTAACACTCCACACGAAAAAAAATTTTATTTTATTTTTTTTAACACTGGGGTGAACCCCTGAAAAGAGAAAGCAGCCCCTTAACAGACAGCAGCACCTCACCCCTGCACTGATGACAAGTGTGGCTAACACTAATTAATTTTTTTCACACTGGGGGTGGGTGAAGAGCACTCGTGAAGGACAGAGCACCCCCTGGACAACACAGCACTACAGCCAGCCAGCCTTTATGGACAGGACAACAGCAAGGCCCTATGGACAGGACACCGACACGCAGCCAGCCCCTATGGACAGGACAACGACAGCCAGCCAGCCCCTATTGCCACAACAACAGCCAGCCAGCCCCTCTATAGACAACAGTCAGCCAGCCCTTATGGACAACAGTAGCCAGCCCCTATGCACAGCCTCAGCATGCAATTAATTAACAATAACACTCTCCACAGCCGGAATGAAAAATGGCGGCAAATCACAGGACCTTTCTAGAATCCAAAACCCGCGAGAATCCGACAGCGAGATGATGATGTTTTGCCTCGTTTTCAGATCCGAGTCAGGCGAGAAAACCCGCGACAACTCGGATCTGCTTTGGATCCCCGTAGTTCGGGTGGGTTCGGTTCTCAGGGAACCGGACCCACTCATCTCTAGTGCATAGTGTCATGAATCAGGATCTTAGTATTCCTTACATACAGTCATTCGTTAATCTCGGTTCCAAGACATCCCAGAGACGCCTCTCTGTGATTAACTAATGCACCTGTGTGCTCCCCTGGTCAGCTAGATCAATGGCTATTGATCACCTCCTATTAAACCAGTTTCTGTGAGCAACCCATTGCCTGAACAATGTATTCCTACCCAGGATAGTTCTAGGCTCCAGACATACTCCTGTATCCTGTGATCATTTCCTGTGTGACTCTATCTGCTACTTTGTGGATTCTCACTATTCACCATCTGTGAATCATCACCTGTTGGCATCACAGCTTCAATGCAGACCTGCTTCTTCCACTCCGGTCAGCGAGTTAATTTACTACTACCAACCTTCCACCTACCGCTATGTAGCATCACCTGTCAGCATTGAAGCACCCACGCTGCTTACAGATCTGCATTCCATCAGCCACTGTGCACCTCCACGCTGCAACAGACCTGCTGCATTCACTTTGTTTCAGCCAGCAAGTATATCGCTTTTCATCTGCCACTGCACCTTATACACATAGGCCCATATTCAATTAGCATTGCACCCGCGATACTCTTCCACCTGCTGGGCTTTTCGCCTACATCGCATGTTTTGGATGCAAAAAGTTTTCGTGTGCGCCCCCGCTATTCGCCGTATTCAATTCCAAAGGACGCAAAAATGCATCCCTGCGAAACTCAAACAGGCAAAAAGTGCTGTCAGAGATGGGCAAATCAGCCTAACAACCCCCTAAAAGATGCACTAACACTGGGGATCAGTATAGATGTCCCCAATTAGCCCCCCTGGAGCTATTTGGGGTACTTAAGTGCTTTCAATTGCCTCTATATAGCGTCTTTGCACAAGTGTTGAAGAATAGCATTAAGCAGTTTTTTGGGGAGAAAATAAGTAGTCCTGTCATATTTGGGTGCAAACATGGTTTAAATTCACTAAAGTGAAGTTTTAAGTGACGTCAAAAATGCACCTTCAGCATGCACCTACCCCATACTTGCAGGCCCCCAAAAGTCTATTTAACTACTTTTTATGTGTGTACCCCCACTTTGTACATTTTCACCGTCATTTTCAAAGTAATTTTTTAGGGTGTTCCTCTTTTTTTTAGTTTTTTTTTACACAGTTACCTTTTGGGGGGCTGTTCCAAGGGTACAGAGTAGTTTCCGTTCCTTTGCACCCCAAAACTGCAATTCTGCACTTTTTTCCACCTGCTATTCATAGGCAAATCTTTTTTGCTATTACATTGCATTGACTTTCCACGTATGTGAAAAGTGTTTGCAATTGAATATGGCGTTACTTTTCCGCCTAGTGAAATGACGTCATCCGCAAGACTTTTTCACGGATTCTGACTTTTCGCTGGCAATTGAATACAGGCCTTAGGCTGAAGGTAATTTTATACAATATTTTTTAGAATTTTGTGCATCACACAAAGTTTGTGTACATACACGAAATTCATTTATGTTTCATATACACCTTATACACACAGCCTGAAGATGATGTTATACAATATTTTTAATACTCTTGTGCATTGAACAAAGTTTGTTTACATTGAACAATAAAAAAGCAAAGGTCTCACTATCTTAGTCACGATAAAAAACTTCTGTATTTCTCAATATTCCGTATTTTGGAATATTTAGATATGGGAGACTCAACCTGTAGTCGCCTTCAGGAAGATTTGTTACTATGGTAACAGTTGTTGTAACAAGCAGTCCAACAGTTGTGATATATCCGCCATATAGTGTGGCATATAAACTAAATCAAAAGTGTATACTATACATATTAATGCAGTCCTTAGTGCCGGAGTGTTCAATTCCTGGCTATCTATCTATCTATCTATCTATCTATCTATCTATCTATCTATCTATCTATCCATCTATCCATCTATCTCCATCATATATGTGGCATATAAACTAAATCAAAAGTGTGTGTATATAATTGAAATCCTTAGCATCGGAGTGTTTCAGTTCCCGGCTGTGGAACGTAGGTTTTGTGACGGTTTTGGGTACTTGAACTATCTAAAAGTAATAAGCCTATTCGTAGTAATCTGTAGAGATATTGTCATGAGACCTGCTGACAATGGGAGAGGAGTAGTGGTCCAGGATGTTACACAGTACAGCTTGTTTCTCAGCTGTCAATGAAAGAAATGTACTCTAAATTAGATCACAACCCAACAAGCGACTTCAAATGTGAGCTGGATAACCACCTTGATATAGTATTACACAAGAAGATCAGCAATGATGAAATATGTGCTTTTCTTAAAACTGAGTTCCCGAAGGTCCTTCTACAAGACTGAATGATCCTTTAGTTACTAACAGTGCATGTTTTCCAGTTATGTGCTTCCTGAGGAATGAGTTTGGGAAACACTGCTCTAGAACAGCCAGTTATATTTCCTGCAACATTGTGTGCAAATCAAATGGAAAAAGAAGAAGTAACTTTGCTAGGTTCCGGCCTAAATGTATATTAAAATTAGAAGAGAGTAAGGGTAAAGTTTACTAACAATCATGTCTGATCGAGATTGCCCGATTAGAAACTCGATTTGCATCGCTGAAACTCGGGTGATTTTAGGCTAAAATGCTGAAACTCACAAATTTACCAAGAATCGTGATTAGCTCAGATTGTATCTTCCAATGGTGTATGTGATCAAGATTACTCACCCGAGTTCCCTGAGTCTGAAACTCTCCTGAACAAGCAGCCTGCACATATCACTGAGATATATACAGGCTGCTTGTGTGTTTAAAAAGGATCTAAATGGTTAATGTGAAAAAAATTATGTAGGGTCCCCCCCAAAAAAAAGTTAAACCAGCCCCAGGATCCTGAGACAGTCCTGGTTCTTAAAATATGGGGAAAAAAATTAATAGGGGTCCCTCATATTTTATGAACCAACACTAGGCTCTTAGAGCCAGTCTTGGTTTTAGAAATAGGGGAAACAAAATGCATAGGGTGCTCCCTATTTTTAAAACCAGCATGGGATTCAATTGTAGCCAGGGTGTAAGGCCATAGCCAGGGGACCCTTTCACCGTGTCACCCCGGCCAAAGTATTAACATCCCAAGCTAGTCAGACCAAGCTGGGGATCTCAGGGGAGGTAAGGACCCCCCAATAAAGGGGTACCCCCTCTCCCAAGCACCCCAGACTTAAGCTGAAGCCTGGGGCTCTTCCCTGCGCCCCTGGCCGGTGGGTACAGGGGTAATAGTGTAAAGAATAGATTATTAATATTGTTTTTTACAGTGCAACTACAGGTGCCAGCGTGCCTGCTCTTTGGACTTGAAAAAGTCTTAGTTATAATAGAGACATCACAGACATCTTAGAAAAAGTCTTAGTTATAATAGAGACATCACAGAAGTCTTAGTTATAATAGAGACATCACAGACATCTTTTTTCTGCTCGCTACAGGTCCAAGCAGAGGAAGCGGCCATCCCCTCACCACGAGTGAGCAGAGGAGACGGTCAGAACTTCGCTGCTGTTTTGAGTGCCCGGACGGCAGGAGATTACACTCACGGCAAGTGCCGGGACTGGGGAGCCTATTATTATCTAAGGCAGATAAGAACACCAGAGTTGTAACTAGACTTTTTGGTGCCCTGTGCCAGAGAGAGCATTGGCACCCCCCCTCCATTTTTTAAATAGGGACATAAGATAGTGCACCTGAAAAAGGGCCATGGCCTCATGGGGAAGGGTCAGGGAATAGATAGGGGCGGCCAGGAGATGCTGGGGATAAAAGAAGAGGAAGCTACAAGTAAGAATAATACTAAACAGGAAAAATGACAAGCCCAAAAAGCGCCCCCTGTCCTGCAGTGCCCTGTGCCATGGTACAGGTCGCACTACCCTAGTTACGGCCCTGGTATTCACCTATGCTGGGACGCCAGCACAGATAATTTCATATATTACTAAAAAGTATTGACATCTCACTAACTGTGATATAGGAACTTTTGTCTTGCAAATTTCAGATAATTAATTAAGTGTGCAAAAGAGAACAAGCACATCTTAGACATACATACAAATATTAAGCTGCTCGCTATGAGCAACTGATCTTTTTGATAATAACAGAATTGCTTTTTGATATTGTGTTTTTTCTTGTTTTATTATTGTCATTTTTTGTATCCATGTTTGGTATGTTACATGTATCAATATCTGTATCATATTATGTCTACCATTAACTGAGATAAAGTATAACTATTTATTGATATTTGCTGTAGGCTCATGTTTTACAAATTAGACACAGAACTAAGGTGTGATTTAGCTTACATTGTGGTTTCCAGTCCTAGAATACCTAATGTTATTTGGTGCAGTCTTAGGGGTATATTTAATAAAGTGAGAATTTTTAGAAGTGGAGATGTTGCCCACCTCTAGCCCATAGCAACCAAACAGTTTCTAGCTATTATCTTCTAGACAATGCTAGTTAAATGTTAAGTAGAATATGATTGGTTGCTATGGGCAACATCTCCACTTCTAACAACTCACTTTATTAAATTTACCCCTTACTCTCTTCTAATTTTAATAGACATTTAGGTCCGTATTCAATTAGGCAGCGAACATGGGTTTTCGCCGATGACGTCATTTACGCCTGTTTCAATTATCTCCATATTCAATTTTAAAGACTTTTCGCCGGTGCGAATAGTCTTTGTTAAAAAACGGGGATATGTTTCACCATGTTATAAATGGCGAAACAAAGTGCAGAATTGGGGTTTAGGGGTGGAGGCTTAAAAAAAATAGCATGCAGTCCTGGGAGTGTCCCCTAAAAGACATCTGTATTGAATAATAACAAAAATCCCCAGGACACCCCAAAAAATTTACTTTAATTTTGGGGTTAAAAAAAAGTGGGGAACAAAGTTGCAAACTAGCAAAATTGAATCGGGGGGGTCCCCATGTATGCGGCAGGTGTTTTCTACAATGCGGCTGATAGCGGCAGGTGCATTTTTGAAGAATTTTTTAAAATCATTTTAGGGACTTAAAAATATCCTTGCACCCATTTTTATGTACCCCAAATTTGATGGGAATAGTTATTTTTCCCCAAAACATAAGCTAAATGCTATTCTTCACCACCTTCTTCAAAGCCGCATTTATGCACCTGCTGCGGCTGTTTATAAACCCCAACAATCTTCAGCAGGCCAAATTGGGGGTACCCATAGTGATCCCCCATGTCTGGACATCTTTTGGGGGGTGACAGGCTGATTCCCCTATAAACTGACAGGAGTTTTCGATACTTACCTTTCCGCCGGGTCCCGTTTTTGCCGGATTATAATTGAATACAAATTATAATAAAGCGGGCACGTGCCCGATACTTTCTCCCAGAAAAAATGGCGATGATGGCGAAAAGTCCGACCTCAGACTTTTTGCCTCAAATTGAATACGGGCCTTAGGCTGGAACCTAGCGCAGTATACTTCTTCTTTTTCCATTTCATTTGCATTTAATTTGAAGTTAGCATGAAACTTCTTATACCTGCTGCTAGTTTTTGGAAGTTGATTGTAGACTTAATTTTTCATAGCGCCGGGAGACTGGTGGTTTTTCTACATTATGTAGTGTTAAACGATGTGTGCAAGCAGAATTTTAAAGCTACATCATCTCTTTTGAATAAATTAGATGAGTTGGATGCAGTGGCGGCTCCAGAGGTGGGACTGCAGCACAGTTCAAAATTCAAATAGGGGAGGCACGCCAACTGCCCTACTAAACATCGCTGGTCAGAACTCGCTGGCAGTTGGTTTGACTCCCCTATTTTGCTGCAGCCATACCTCTGGAGCCACCATTGGTTGGATAATATCCCTGATAATACCTGGCTTTGCACCTTTGACATCACAGGCCTCTACATTAATATCCCACACAAGGGGGGTTGGTGGGGGGGGGCTACTTGCTAAACATAAAATGGACAAACCCTATTTGAGGGATCAGATCTTCAACTGTGAATTTCACCTATAGCTTACAGCAGTGGCGTGCAATGAGGTCAGTGGCTGATGAGGCACTGGTTAGTATCAGAGCCAGGTTTACACATACATATAGTATATGGACCTGAAAGAGGTATCTTAAATCTACCATTCAGTTGGCAGGTTGTATAATGACATACATTCCCCTATATCTCAACAGAATTGATAGCACATGAATACTTAGGGGGAGATGTACTAAGCCTTGGAGAGTGATAAAGTGGAAAGAGATAAAGTACCAACCAATCAGTTCCTAACTGTCATGTTTCAAATACAGCCTGTCCCATGGCAGTTGGGAGATGATTGGTTGGTACTTTATCTTTCTCCAATCTTTCTTAGTACAACTCCCCCTTAAAGCCAACAGCACAATAATTAGCAATTCATTCACCTGTATCTGAACAACTCAGGATTTATTGACTTTTGCAATAGGTGGCTATACTCATGCAGACCCTCCAACATGACCCGTTCCATCGGGTACTAAATGCTCTGCTCCTGGAGTTTCCACCTAATTTATGATTGCAGCCACCTGTGTTGGAGTAGCAAATTTAATAGAATAATTTTCAAACACAGGTGGATGCAATCATAAATTAGGTGGAAAGTCCAGGAGCAGAGCATTTTGTTCCTGATGGAAGGGGTCATGTTGGATGGTCTGCTCATGTAAATAATCTCATTTACTCCAGTTAAGACCTAACACTAAAACATATTTAAATATGTTGTCCAGGGCTTCAGTTTACCTAATAGCAGGTGCTGCGCTATTAACAGAGGACAACAAAATAGCCACTTGGTGAGTAATGATAGTGAATGTATTAAACCAAACACTCTGACAGCCGGGTACAGTCACTGTCAGCCGGGTACAGTCACTGTCAATGCTGGATCTGATGCCCAATCACATCTGCCTCACTGACAGGGGTGTGTTTTGATGTGGGTTAAAAGCATGTCCCTGTCAATGAGGCAATTGTATAGGTGCCGCTTCTCCTGCTTTTTTCAATGGGCTTTTACTGCCTGTGGCTTGGCCCCGTCCCTGCTTTATCTTATTTACTATTCTCAGTGGGAGGCATCGCTCTCAGTGCCTCTCCAACAAACTTGACTCTATTTCCACTGTAAAATAGATTAGAAAATAAAGCAAATAATTACGACACAGAATATGTGTCATAAGTATTTTCTTCGTATTATTTTAATCATTAATGACTCTGCCTCCCCTGACTGCATGTCCCTGGCTTACAGGGTGTGCGATGGGCTCACATGTCGCACCCTCATACGTGACCGCGTTCATGTCCCAAATAGATATTTTTTTCTTCTTCACACGTGATAGAAGAGACAAGATCCTCTTTTATTCTCGGTACATAGATGATGTGCTACTGTTTTGGGGCAGTTATGATGAATTCCACCAGATGATGAACTTGATTATTGGGTATAATTGTCCTATTAAATGTACATATTCTTTAAGTCTGGAAACCACCTACTTTTTGGAAGTGTCTATTACTGTGAACAGTAACAAGATTATAATATCCACAATACAAAGAAACAAAGAATCCCAACATGAGTGCACACAATATTATAATATCATTATTTACTGTACTAAACATACAGATAAAATCACATTACTCCTGGCTAGTAGTTGCCATCCGCACGCATCTATGAAAGGTTTGCCATACTCTCAACTATTGAGGGTCCAAAGAATCTCTAATACAGAAGAGGGTGCAAGTAAGAACATAAATCAGATGTTGGACAAATTCAGAGAGAGAGAGAGAGAGAGAGAAAGGATACTTGGAGGATACACTGTGGACTGCTAAACAAAAATGTAGATTCCATCCCAAGATATGAACCTTGGAAACAAATCTGCACACAAAGATAACAGAATAGGATACATTGGGCGGCATTCCATTTTTTTAGAGCGCCTTATCTCCCATCTAAACCCTGGGGGTGTGAGCTGAAATGGTGCGCCGGCAGTTGATCGCGCCTGACAGGAGCAACAATTGAATAGCTCCGTCAGCGCGAAAGGGGCTGGAAACAATTGAGTCCATCATTTTAATTCATCCCACAAAAGCATTGAAAATACTACCAGGTTTTTATGGCCCATTGTGCAGAATGACAAAGATTAGAAAAACAATAAGCGTACTAGTATTATGTCTTGTTACAAACAAGGAAGGAACATCAGGGATTGGACAGTACATACGGACATTACAGAAAATCATTCTATCAAGTGCTCCAAAAAAAGAGTGGCGGATATTACAAATGAGTGGGATGTGCAACTTGCTGACACATGATAACAAAATATTATTTCATTCTAATACAAGGTGTAAATACAAAATGAATCATGTTTTGACGTGCACCAGTTCATATGTTATTTATATGTTCAAATGTCCATGTAGTCTGTTATATCAGAAGGACCATACGTTCTTTTAGGGAATGTAAATCTTTACATAGATCTTCTATTAGAGACACCATGGACGGTAAAGCTTTGGACCAACAGGTGGCGGAGCACTTTTCGGGAAGATAGACATAGTTTGTCTAGTTTCAAGAATATTATTATTATCGACCATGTGCCGGAAAACATCACATCCGGTGACCACCATAAAAGGCTGTTACATTTTGAATCCAAATTAATTTTTTTTTGTTAGATACTGTTAAACCTTGGGGCCTGAATGACAAGCTGACATTTAATATGTTTCATTAATTGGTGATTTGATCATTATAAAGGTTGTTACCCATTATAACTTTTTCTTACCCCTATTAATTCTGCTCACTAGTCATAGAGTTAATATTTTTGCATATATGTCGACCTTTACTGGCGCCGGGATTCTGGCTGATGTTCGGATTCCAGTACCGGCATTCTGAGCGCCGGCATTCCGACAGACGAGATTTAAACTACATCCCCTATCGTGATATTGTGCATTTCATTTAGTTATACAGACTTGTATATATTAGGGGTGTGCACCGGCCACTTTTCGTGTTTTGGTTTTGGATCTGGATTGGTTTTGCCAAAACCACCCTTCCGTGTTTTGGGTTCTGGGTTTTGTGTTTTGGATCTGTATTTTTTTGAAAAAAAGCATAAAAACAGCTAAAATCACAGAATGGGTTGTTTTTTCTGCTCCTATGCTATTATTAACCTCAATAACCTTAATTTCCAATCATTTCCAGTGTATTCTGAACACCTCACACCTCACAATAGTGTTTTTATGTCCAAAAGGTTGCACCGAGGTAGCTGGATGACTATGCTAAGCGACAAGAGTGGGCGGCACAAACACGTGGCCCATCTAGGAGTGACACTGCAGTGGCAGACAGGATGGCAGTTTGAAAAACTAGGCCCCAAACAGTACATAATGCAAAGAAACAAAGTGGTGCAAGATGGAATTGTCCTTGGGCCCTCCCATCCACCCTTATGTTGTATAAACAGGACATGCACACTTTAACAAACCAATCATTTCAGCGCCAGGGTCTGCCACATGACTGTGGCTGAAATTATTGGTTTGTTTGGGCCCCCACAAAACAAGCTGGCAATTAAACTGTCCCTGCACAAACTGGCTCTACGGAGGCAAGATGTCATCCTCATCCTCCTCATTCACCGATTCCTCACCCTCTTCAGTGTTGTGTACATCCTCATCCTCACAGAGTATTAATTCATCCCCGCTGGAATCCACCACCACAGGTCCCTCTGTACGTTCTGGAGGCTGGTCTCCCTGGAAGAGTTGATAATTCATTTTTATGAACACCATCTTTTCCACATTTTGTGGAAGCAACCTCCTATGCCTTTCGCTGACAAGGTTCCCGGTTGCACTGAACACTCTTTTGGAGTACACACTGGAGGGGGGGGCAACTCAGGTAAAATAGAGCCAGTTTGTACAGGGGCCTCCAAAATGCCTCTTTTTCCTGCCAGTACAGGTACGGACTGTCTGACATGCCTACTTGGATGCTGTCACCGATGTAATCCTTTAACAGACAGACGCATGCTTGTCGCTGCTGCTTTGAGGATGCAGGTGTGGCTACAGCCCACATAAATTAACAAAGACAGAAAAAAAAGATTTTTTTATTTTTTGTGGAGCGCACATTGAGGGTTACACCACCATTTAACAGACAGACGCACGCTTGTTGCTGCTGCTTTGAGGATGCAGGTGCGGCCACAGCCCACACAATTCACAAAGACAGAAAAAATAAGAAGAATTTTTTATATTTTGTGGAGCGCACTTTGGGGGTTACACCACCCTTTAACGGACAAGCCAGCCGGCCCTTTACTTATGACACAGGCGCACGCTTGGCGCTGCTCCTTTGTTGATGCACGTGCAGCCACAGTGCACACAATTCACAAACACAGAAAATAATTCCTCCACCATTCTGTCAGTGGTGACAGTATCATATGCAGTGACAGTAGACATGTCAGAAATTGCTGGCACGTCCTTCAGTCCGGACCAGATGTTCATACCGGCCCTTGACTTATGACACAGATGCACACTTGGCGCTGCTGCTGTGTTGATGCACGTGCGGCTACTGCGCATACATTTCGCACACAAACACAGAAAAAAAAGAATTGTTTATTTTTTGTGGAGTGCACTTTGGGGGTTACACCACCCTTTAACAGATTTATGGGACACAGGCGCATGCTTGGCGCTGCTCCTTTGTTGATGCAGATGCAGCCACAGTGCACACAATTCACAAACACAGAAAATAATTTTTTATTTTGTTTGGAGGGCACTTTGGGGGTTACACCACCCTTTAACAGATGAGCCAGCCGGCCCTATACTTATGACACAGGCGCACGCTTGGCTCTACTTTGTTGATGCACGTGCGGCTACTGCGCACACAATTCACAAACACAGAAAAAAAAATATTATTTGGAGTGCACTTTGGGGGTTACAGCACCCATTAACGGACGAGCCAGCCGGCCCTTTACTTATGACACAAGCGCACACTTGGCGCTACTTTGTTGATGCACGTGCGGCTACTGCGCACACAATTCACAAACAGAAAAAATATTTATTTTTTTTTGCACTCGGGCGGAGCACCCCTGATGGACAGAGCGCACCCCCTGGACAAAACTACAGCACCCCTTTAGGACTGGGACACTGCACAGGACTTTGGACACAGCCCCTATGGATGGACAACTGACTGCATAACACAGCCCAGCCAACGCCTATGGACTTTGGAGGAGTGGACACAGCCCCTATGGACAACAACAGCACAGCACAACACAGCCAGCCCCTGTGGACTTTGGAGGAGTGGACACAGCCCCTATGGACAACAGCAGCACAGTACAGCACAACACAACACTACACTACACTACACAGCCCAGCCAGCCCTAACTCCCACCCTCTCTCTTCACTGTCCACAGCCGAGTGAGAAAATGGTGCCGACGCGGGTACCTTATATACAATCCAAAACCCGCAAGACCCGGAAGGCGGGATGATGACGTTTTGCCTCGATTTCAGATCCGAGTCAGGCAGGAAAAGTCGAGCCTGACTCGGATCGGACTCAGATCGGGGGGGCTCGGGGGGGTTCGGATTTCAGAAATCCGAACCCGCTCACCCCTAGTATATATAGTTCAACTGATCATAATGGGAGTGTAACTTGTCTGTTCTGAAATTGGTATAACTGTTTTTCTTGTGTGCTCATTTGTTTATGTACTTTGTAAGATGCTGCGGAATCTTTGTGGCACCATATAAATAAAGGATTATAATAATAATAATAGGGTTCCAGTCAATAGATAGAAAGTAAAAAGGTAGACAATGTCTAGATAGACAACAGATGTTACACAGGCAATATGTCGACAGGGACAAAATGTCGACACAGAAATATAAACATGGGTGAATGTTCGCAGATGCAAAAGGTCGACAGGGTCAAAGGTCGACACAAAAATGGTCGACATATTTTTTTGTTTTTTTTGTTTTAGGGTTAGGTACTTACCAGAGGGTTAGGGTTAGGCATTTACCCCATTTGGGTTTAGGCACCAGGAGGGAGAGTGAGGGTTAGGCACTAAGGATTCTGTCTTTGAACCTCTATATACCCCTGCCTACACCTTCTAATATCCTGCCTATAAACCTCTAAGGATGACGCTATTTTGCGTACACAGTCATACAGTAAATAAAGACTCCAGACCTAGAACCTGTGGTTCCAAAGCACAAATTATTATTCAAGTAAAAGTACAGCAGTTACACGCTATGATCCTCATATAATCTTAGCGCAAAGAGATTATACAGACCCAAGTACAATTATACATACGCAGCTCTCTCTTGTGCAGATGTAGGCATCAGCAAGAAACCCCTCGTCAATCAGCATTCAGCACGAAGACTAGGAACCCAGGGTCAGAGCACACATATTTACACCCCCCAGAAATAAACAACACAATAGAGAAGTTTGTTGCTAATACCATTGGTCCTAAAGGAGAGGGCATATGTTACAAGGCATTTAACAGGTTGGTTCAGATAGACATGATCCAGCCTCTAACAACTGGTGGTCTCTGGTTTCCCGCCCCATGCAAATCCTAACAGTTGTTCATATAATGTACATTTTGTTGCTTGAAGTCACTGCGGTCCATAAGCTGAGAATGCATGTTGCGATCTCTCCATCGATATTACCGGAATACTGTTGAGAGAGTACGCATCAGTACAATACCAAACATGGCTTACTTATCACGTATAAAACCTTAGTTATGTAATGTATGAGTATGTAGGCTTTGATGTAAAGACGCTAGTTAACTTGGGGCAGATGCGTGTGCGTGAAGCTAATATTCAGCGTTTTCATACAGGGTCTTATGCATTCGCTAATATGCGACTAGTTAACAGCGCAATTGTGCGTATTAATGTGTGTATGAGAACACCTAGCAGTGTGGAATGCTGAACATTATAGTTCCATGACTTGCTCATGCCCCAGCAGCCCCCACCCTTTTCAGGCTCCAAAATACTGGTCTTTGTTCTCCCAAGGCCTGTGTGGATGCAAATTAGCACAGCTACAAGACCCAAACCTCAGATAACACTCTTGGCTTTGAAGGTATTTTATTGTAGGAAGCCTGCTAATGTAAGGTGCTACAAACGACCCTCTTGCTGTTTTCGAGCAGGGCCACCTGGAGTGAGAGCAGACGTTATGTCCATGAAGCTTGTCTTCACAGGCTAGTTGTCACATGGCCATTTGCTCTGTTTAGCTAATGCAATCCAATTTTGACATACTGTACAGCCATTTGTGAATATATCCTTTAGGGGAATTATAATAATATACACACTTTATCCAGAGCACCCAAACTACGTAAAGTCATGAAATGGGCTTTTGATGAATCGACGTAACTTATGGCGATGGTCACAGATGCATTCGCATGATGCTAATAGTAATATCGCCACATGCAACTAAAGTGTGAGTTTATCTTAAATGGCGCTTAGGCGGCCATTCGCAAAATGGCGTCTTGCGATCTAATTTCCAAGATGGCGTCTTGCGGCCAGTCGCAAGATGGCGTCGCTGCGATCCAATTTTAAACTGATCTTGTCTCAGTCAATAATCCAGCTTCGACAGCACCAAGGGGAGGCTTAGACCATTTTTGTATCGACCTTTTGACCCTGTCAAACCTTCACCAATGTCGACCTTTACTGTATCGACATTTTGTTCCTGTCGACCTATTGCCTGTCTAACATCTATTGTCTATCTTGACATTGTCTATCTAATTCCTGTTTATCATTTATACCAAACCCCTTCTCATATTCATCTCTTAAGCACTTTAAGTAACATGATCCATTTTTTTTATTGTTTTGATTTAGATATTGTTCATTGTTTTATCTGCAGTCTTTGTGGTGGGGTTTCACTTTTGTGCGCCATCTGATTGCCAGGCAATGGAGGTGGATCTATTCGTATAATGTACCAGCTTCTCTACTGAAGTTGAGCACGCGTTGCTGATGGGTTTGCGGATGGTTGGCCGCATTACACGCACTGGGTGCTTTATAAGGTAAGACATTTGTTATATTGCTGTTCCCTGAATACGGCTTGACATTGACCCGAAACGGTGGAAGACATGGGTGATTTAGCCTGATTGATCTACTTAAGCATTGCACCACGGGGTATAGAAATGAGGACTCCAGACAGGCAGATACTGGTAAAGCAGTGTCTTTTTAATGATAGCAGACACTGCACCTTAGCATATGTAAGGTTAGGCCTGGACACACACAGGCACATAACAGAAAATAAACAAACATAAAAGTCTCAGCACTCCTTGTGCTAATCAGTCAGCAGTGGCTTGGGTATGCTCTCCCAGCATAGCCCTTGGACCCTGGCACTACAACACTGTGTCCCTACTTCCTGGCTGCTACTCAGCATCAGGGCAACAAGCATCAGGTGTGTGAGAGTTTTAAGCCCTTCCTGTGCTCCAGTCATTACTCCAGCTTGGTCTGTGTAAATGTGAAAACCTGGAATTCCACACCTTAACTGCTAATGCAGAATGCACAGGTTTCACTCCAGCCTTGGAGGGATCTGATTCCACCAGAATGTGGGTAATTCAGGTGAGAGGCAATCCCTATAATATATATATATATATATATTAGGGGTGAGTGGGTTCAGATTTCTGAAATCCGAACCCCCCCGATCCGAGGCAGATCCGAGTCAGGCTCGACTTTTCCCGCCTGACTCGGATCTGAAATCGAGGCAAAACGTCATCATCCCGCCTTCCGGGTCTCGCAGGTTTTGGATCCTATATAAGCTACCCGCATCGGCGCCATTTTCTCACTCGGCTGTGGACAGTGAAGAGGGAGGGTGGGAGTTAGGGCTGGCTGGGCTGTGTAGTGTAGTGTAGTGCAGAGTAGTGTTGTGTTGTGCTGTGCTGTGCTGCTGTTGTCCACTACTTCAAAGTCCATAGGGGCTGGCTGTGTTGTGCTGTGCTGCTGTTGTTAATAGGGGCTGTGTCCACTACTTCAAAGTCCATAGGGCCTGGGTGGACTGTGTTGTGCAGTCAGTTCTCCATAGGGGCTGTGTCCACTCCAAAGTCCTGTGCAGTGTCCCAGTCCTAAAGGGGTGCTGTAGTGTTGTCCAGGGGGTGCTCTGTCCATCAGGGGTGCTCCCCCCAAGTGCTAAAAAAATAATATATTTTCTGTGTTTGTGACTTGTGTGCACTGTGGCTGCACGTGCATCAACAAAGGAGCAGCGCCAAGCGTGCGCCTGTGTCCCATAAGTAAAGAGCCAGCTGGCTCATTTCTTAAAGGGTGGTGTAACCCACAAAGTGCACTACTCTCCAGCAAAAATAAAAAAATATTTTCTGTGTTTGTGTGCGCTTTAGCTGCACGTATATATCAATATAACATAAATGGAGGACCAAACTTTCTCTGATAAAAATAAAATAGGGAAAGATCAAGAACCACTTCCTCCTAGTGCTGTTGCTGCTGCTGGGAGTTGTTCATGATCCCATAGAGGAAGTAGGAACACCACCACTTTTACTAAACAATTGACCCTCCAACAGTCCCTAGCGATGAGGATGAAGTACGACAGCAGTCATCCTGAAGCAAAACGTATAACTGAGGCCTTGACTGCTATGTTGGTGTTAAACGTGGGTCCGGTATCCGGCATTAGTGCAGTGGGATTTAGACAATTGATGGAGGTAGTGTGTCCCCGGTTCCAAATCCCATCTAGATTCCATCTGCATCCTCAAAGCAGCAGCGACAAGCATGCTTCTGTCTGTTAAAGGGTGGTGTAACCCTCAAAGTGCGCTCCACAAACAATAAAAAAATTCTTTTTTTTTTTTCGGTCTTTGTGAAATGTGTGGGTTGTAGCCGCACCTGCATCCTTAAAGCAGCAGCGACAAGCGTGCGTCTGTCTGTTAAAGGGTGGTGTAACCCTCAAAGTGCGCTCCACAATCAATAAAGATATTCTTTTTTTTTCTGTCTTTGTGAATTGTGTGGGCTGTAGCCGCACTTGCATCCTCAAAGCAGCAGCGACAAGCGTGCGTCTGTCTGTTAAAGGGTGGTGTAACCCGCAAAGTGCGCTCCACAAACAATTAAAAAATTCTTATTTTTTTTTCTGTCTTTGTGAAATGTGTGGGCTGTAGCCGCACCTGCATCCTTAAAGCAGCAGCGACAAGCATGCGTCTGTCTGTTAAAGGGTGGTGACACCCTCAAAGTGCGCTCCACAAACAATAAAAATATTCTTCTTTTTTTTTTCTGTCTTTGTGAAATGTGTGGGCTGTAGCCGCACCTGCATCCTTAAAGCAGCAGCGACAAGCGTGCGTCTGTCTGTTAAAGGATTACATCGGTGACAGCATCCAAGTAGGCATGTCAGACAGTCCGTACCTATACTGGCAGGAAAAAGAAGCATTTTGGAGGTCCCTGTACAAACTGGCTCTATTTTACCTGAGTTGCCCCCCCTCCAGGGTGTACTCCGAAAGAGTGTTTAGTGCAGCCGGGAACCTTGTCAGCAAAAGGCGTAGGACGTTGCTTCCACAAAATGTGGAGAAGATGATGTTCATAAAATGAATTATCATCTCTTCCAGGGAGACCAGCCTCCAGAACGTACAGAGGGACCTGTGGTTGTGGATTCCAGCGGGGACGAATTAATACTCTGTGAGGATGAGGATGTACACAACACTGAAGAGGGTGAGGAATCGGAGGATGAGGACGACATCTTGCCTCCGTAGAGCCAGTTTGTGCAGGGACAGATTAATTGCCAGCTTGTTTTGTGGGGGCCCAAATGAACCAATCATTTCAGCCACAGTCGTGTGGCAGACCCTGGCGCTGAAATGTTTGGTTTGTTAAAGTGTGCATGTCCTATTTATACAACATAAGGGTGGGTGGGAGGACAATTCCATCTTGCACCTCTTTTTTTTCTTTGAATTATGTACTGTTTGGGGCCTAGTTTTTCAAACTGCCATCCTGTCTGCCACTGCAGTGTCACTCCTAGATGGACCACGTGTTTGTGCCGGCCACTCGTATCTCTTAGCATAGTCATCCAGCTACCTCGGTGCAACCTTTTGGATATAAAAACACTATTGTGAGGTGTGAGATGTTCAGAATAGACTGGAAATGAGTGGAAATTAAGGTTATTGAGGTTAATAATAGCATAGGAGCAGAAAAACACACAAATTCTGTGATTTTAGCTGTTTTTATGCTTTTTTAAAAAAAAATACAGATCCAAAACACAAAACCCAGAACCCAAAACACGGAAGGGTGGTTTTGGCAAAACCAATCCAGATCCAAAACACGAAGAAAGATCCAGATCCAAAACCAAAACACGAAAAGTGGCCGGTGCACACCCCTAATATATATATATATATATATATATATATATATAAAATAGATATATGGTTATTGCGCCAACCCAGTAAAGTTCTCCTCTATGCAATATTACTATTCAAAGATAAATATATGACAACTAAAAAAAATGGTATAGAACATTAGGTTAGATGCCCTTACAATAAACC
Organism: Taudactylus pleione; assembly: GCA_031769625.1. Lineage (NCBI taxonomy): Eukaryota > Metazoa > Chordata > Amphibia > Anura > Myobatrachidae > Taudactylus > Taudactylus pleione. The sequence continues at coordinate 2,629,781 of JAUIMM010000079.1, read as the reverse complement.
TGTGTACATATAGTTAGTTCAAGCACCTGGCGTGTTGCAGAAAACAGACTTTTTAAGTAATTTATATAGCAGCTTGTTTAGTGAAATAAAAGTGTGTAAGTGCAATTAAATAAAAAATACATTAGTGTTGACTTCCACAAGTGACATTTATAAAAAAAAATGTATTAATACATATAACAAACATATAACAAATAGCACAGTAGACCAGCACCTAGTTTTAGCGGCGATGGGTTAATTTCTAGCTTGTGCAAAACAGTGCTAAAAAGTGCCGTGTGCTGTGCAAAATATATACAGTATCTGGTTGTTCAGTAGAAAATTAATATCTTAGTAAAAGATAGACATACATATAAATCTTATCTCTTAAAATATCCAAAGTTCATACACATATATACACAGAGGAAATAACATTTTTAAAAACGATATGGAATTTAAAAAAAAAAAAACCTATTTTATTATATATATATATATATATATATATATATATATATATATATATATTCCGTATATATTTACTAGCTACCAGTTCTGGCTTCGCACAGGAGCATTTGCATCTCGCCACACCTCCCTGCATCTCATAACAACCTCCTGCTTCTCACTAATGCCCCCTGCATTTCACCACAGCATCCTATATTTCGCCACGGCATCCTATATTTCACCACGGCTCTCAGCATCTCACCACAGCATCCTATATTTCACCACAGCCCCTTGCATCTCACCAGAGCCCCTGTTTCTCACTCCTGCTTCTTACCACATCCCCCATGCATCACACCATATGCCTCAACATCTCACCACAACCCCCTGCTTCTCACTCCTGCCCCCTGCATTTCACCAGTGTTCACCACAACCCCCACTGCTGCTGGGAAGAGCAGGAGTATCATGGATGAGAAATTTGTATTGCAGCTACCGTAAGCATTACCAGCAGCAAGTCCCTGGGGCTGGGGCACCTATACATATTTCTGCAGCCTCCATGCGCACCCCTACCCTGCTGCTAAAAATGGCGATGAGCAATGTCCTCTGCACAATGTACCCTGTATTTCCTGGGCTTCCTGATCAGCTTCCTCGCCGAGGTACCTCCTGTTCACCAAGGGAATGTGGCTGAATGCAGGGGCATCAGAATGATTTTATTTGGGGGGGGGGGGGGCGACAACAACATAAAATCGTTCCAGCACCGCCCCCACCCAGTTGACTATGACCATGTTTCCCAGTCTAACAATGAGTGGATTTAAAAACCACAGGGAATAAAGGAGGGTATTGGAATAAAACAGAAGATTTAAAATCTGTAACTAACCTAATTTTCATAACATTCACTACTTTTCTTATTAAACACCTTCCTGTATGGGTTTATGCTGTATTATGTAGTCCTTAATGGGTTAATCTAAAATAGTTCAGTTTTAATTTAATTAATCTGTGGATTGTAAAGAATTTCAGTGGAGAGCTTCTATAAGTGAGATCAGCAGGGTTCAAGAGTACATTCAATATTTGCATAGCTAGAAATGAACACCAAATGTTGTCTGGAGGAAGATTAATTAACTTGAGATTTACAACTGTGATCTGAACTCAATAAATCAATCTAAGTTTACAGGTAAAACAAAATATAATTTTTGTAGTAACAACTTTGTTGTAAATGTAAACATGGACTCCAGAATGTACTGTACACATTGAAATATTGTTATACTAATAATAATTGTATTACCTATTGTGTTTGCTATATGCATTGCAATTCATATTTAAATTATCCCTATACTCAATCACACCTCACTTGACCAAATTATTACTAACATGATTATTATTATAATTTACTTATATACAGAGATGAGCGGGTCCGATTCCCAGAGAACCGGACCCACCCGAACTTCGAGGATCATTGGCAGATACGAGTCAGCTCGGGTTTTCCCGCCTGACTCGGATCTGAAAATGAGGCAAAACGTCATCATCCCGCTGTCGGATTCTCACGGGTTTTGGATTCTATAAAGGTCCCGCGATTCGCCACCATTTTTCATTCCGGCTGTGGAGAGTGAAGAGAGAGGTAGCTGGGAGCTCTGAGCTGTGCTGTTGCTATATTGTCAATACTTAATACTTGTTACTGGCGGGCTGTTGTCATGTCCACAGGGGCTGTCTGGTTGTCGTTGTCCTGTCCATAGGGGCTGGCTGTCTGTCGTTGTCCTGTCCATAGGGGCTGGCTAGCTGTCATTGTCCTGTCCATAGCGGCAGGCTGGCTGTAGTGCTGTGTTGTCCTGGGGGTGCTCTGTCCTTCAGGGGTGCTCTTCGCCCACCCCAGTGTGAAAAAAATTAAAAAAATTAGTGTTAGCCACACTTGTCATCAGTGAAGGGGTGCTGTGCTGCTATCAAGGGGCTGCTCCCTCTTTTCAGGGGTTCACCTCAGTGTTTAAAAAAAATAAAATAAACAATTTTTTTGTGTGCCTGTCAGCCACACCTGGCTGTCACTGTCATCGGTGTAGCTGCGCAGGGGTGCTGTGCTCCTGTCTGTCGAGGGGCCTGTGCCCAAAATAATAAACAATTTTTATTGTGTGCGTGTAAGCCACACCTGGCTGTCACTGTCATCGGTGTAGCTGCGCAGGGGTGCTGTGCTGCTGTCTGTCAAGGGGCTGCATGAATATTGCAATGAAAACTTTTTTTTACGTTATTGGGTTACAAAAGGTTTTTTTTTATCTTAACCGTAGCAGAAATGTTATCCTAACAGCTTATAAAGTTATATGCTCTAAAAAACTAAAGCTTATATTTATTTACAAACCTATAGAGTGCACATCCTAAATTCTAAAACTGTTCTATTCAAAAACGTAAACAAAAGCAAATATTATAAGTCTAGTGTGTTATAGTGTGTTAGTATGATGTTAGAATGTAGAAGGCCAAACATTGGATGGACCACACATGGCTGATTGATCAACCATGGTGACTGGATTAGTGTAATAAGGGAAAGGAGGCTTTAAACTGGGTGTCATGTTATGAGTTGGCCATATGGGGTATGTTGCTGTTAAGGGATCAGGCTGGTTATCAGTGGACACATTATTATTATAGTTGTTGTTATTTTGGGTTGCCATCTCCTGAAGGGTGTTTACCAAAAGACAGAGACTACCTATCAGCTCAGGCATAGACACTTCCTGAGGAACAGAGCTCTGCTCTCTGGAGGGAAGTCAAATAGGTGGGAGCCCCTGTTCCAACATCTGTACTATCTCCACATCATCTATCTATTATAGATGAAAAAAAATGTTATCGGGGACATCTAGCTCCTCTTTCTGTACCCTGCTCACCCTTTTTGTACAGGAAGTCCAGTATGGATGGTTTGGAAGAAGAAGTTATAGACAAAAGTTTGGTATTCCTGCGTACTGGAGTTTAGTGGCCGGGGTATGCAGCACTTAGATAAGAGGGTGCCAGCCCTCTTGGGGGATAATAGTAATAGTGTAGTATCTATTGCGCTTCCCCTTGTGGTGTAGTAATGGTGTCTAGTGGTTAATGGATATTCAACCCCTGGTGGTGTATGGATATACTCTTACCATAAGTTGAATGAGGTACTATATAAATTGAGCTCCACTGAGCGATATGACAAATGTTTAATAGGGTATAAACATGAACATAAATGTAAATCAGCTTCACAATGGTATGCTGCGGTGGTATGGTATGGTAAGAATATATCCATACACCACCAGGGGTTGAATATCCATTAACCACTAGACACCATTACTACACCACAAGGGGAAGCGCAATAGATACTACACTATTACTTTGGAAGAAGAAGGTCTAGCAACAAATGGGGATGGTCATTGTCAAGACCTGGTCCCCCCAGTCGGTGTAGTCTGGGAGGTATTGGTTGGCATGCAGGCAGCGGAATAACAAAGTCCTCCATGTTGTCTGTGCTCACTATTCCGTATTTCAGTTTGCGATTCAGGTAGGAATAAAGTCAGCTACAGAACACAGAATCACTGGATGTCTTAGTGCATTCAGGCCAGATATGATCCATGAATTTCTAGACAGATTCCGGACAGATGAATCCTTTGCTTGTGATAATCTTTGGCAATTCCTGGCAAAGGTGGGTGTCATTGCCAGACACTTTGAAGGCTGTAACTTTGAACTGCTTTATAGAAAACATGTGAATGAAACCTTTCCACACTTTAGAACATGATGGAGAAATCCCTTGAAGTTCAGCACATAGAGCATCTTTTTTCATGTTCTCTGAGGCCTCTCCTGACTGTGAAGAAAGATTCTCCACACTGTAGTCTTCCATTGTGACTTTTTAATGGTGATTTCAATGTTGTTCACTGGCTGAGATCCATTTCATCTGAGGGTTGGGTTTTCACCATGCAAATGAGACAATTCAAATCCAGAAGGTGACTCATATTTAGCCGTGGTGTCAGTCTCTCTTTTGGCAGAATTTGCATAATCTTGGGGGCACCATGGTGAATCAGACAGATCCTCCAGGGTAAACATCTGATCTGGTGTTGTATCTATTTCTATTAGACCTTTATGTGCGAGTTTAGTCATCTGCTGCTTGTGGTGGAGCTCTTTTTCTGCTTTCTTAATGATCTCCAGAGTATGCTGTCTCTCTTGGTTTCTCCAATTTGTCAGCTCCAGTCCGGCCATTTCTGTTGGGCTCAACTGAACAAGACATTGTGCGGTGATCTCCCCTAGTACCACACGGTGAAAGAAAATCTTATTTTTTGGATCTATCAGATTGAAGAGGAGACTTCTGTACTTCTTTTTTGTACCTCACACCAGTATTATACAATTTGTTGTAAATTTCATTCTCTACATTCTTTGCCAATTTTTTCAATGTTTCCAGATGCACATCAAGATTTTTGTCTCCTGAACTCTCTTCAGCAGAACTTCATATAACGTCTGTACTGCGGTGGTCCAAATCTCTTTAAGTGACTTACCTGAAGCCAGCATCATGGAGGAGAGAGTCTTCATTCTTTTTCACATTTTCTATTTTGACTTTCCTATGGGCTGTGATACGTTTAGGGTTTCTGGACTCGCCAACAGGTCTCTTGAACTTTTTGTATCGAGCATAGTGGTTAAGTGTGTCTGAGATTGTTCTCCATCCTCTTCACGTATTATGTCACCATCATCATGGATGAGAATGTGCTCTCCCTCACCCATCTGGTCAGAACAACTCTCCAGCTCATCCAGTATCTGTACTTCTGTGGAATCTGCATTCCAGTATCCTAGCAGCTGGCAAGTTTGGTCTTCTTTCTTAGTTTTAAAAGGAGAGACTCTGTTCATCATCCAGCATATCTTCTCCATCACTGAGGAATTGTTCAGATTAAGTGCTTCACATTTTTAGAAATATGATTATCCAGAGAATGCACTGTCTGCCATTTCACACGAGGAGATTTCAGCATGGAGATAAACTGTACATCGGGATTAGGATCAGACAAGGTGTTAAATGGAGTTTCTACCACAAACTTCTCAAATAATCCCAATGGGATGTAACACAGCAAGGTTAGCTGGATCCACATAAAATGGTTTTTCCATTTTCTCACTTTCTTGATAGAACTGCACACCGCTTTCTCCGGAGCTGTCACACATAATAAACCAGCTGTGTCAGCGCGGCCACCGCTTCTATAGGCCTCTCTTGAATAATAAAAGTGTTTCCTGATTTGCCATGTTTGAAGTTGAACCGCCATGTGTTTGTGCCACCCACTGCTGCCGCTTAGTCAGCCAGCTAGCTTGGTGCAAATTTTGGGCCTAAACTGGATGAAAACAATATAGTGAGATGTGAAGTGGTCAAAATTGCCTGGAAATGAGTGGAAATAAATGTTACTGAGGTTAATAATACTGTAGGAACAAAAAAGGCCCATTTTATGTGATTTTAGCTGTTTTTATGAAAAAATCCAGATCCAAAACCAAAACCGAAAAACAAAACACGTAGGTGAGGTTTTGGCAAAACCCATCCAGACCTAAAACCAGGGGAGATCCAAATCCAAAACCTCATTGCACATCTCTACTTATATAGCACCAGTATATAACCTGAAATCTTAACAATAATTCACAATGTTAAAGAAAATCACCTTTAACAATAAAGGGAAAATTTACTGCTGAAAAATGTAAAATTGCCAACATGCAGGGCTGGATTAAAACTTGTTGGGGCCCCAGGGCAACTAAGTTGTAGGGGCCCCCTTCAAGCCACATGAAGCTTAACCCACTCCCCCAGCCACAAGGAACCCCCCAATCCCCCCTCCCCCACTCCACCCCCCCAAGCCACACAGAGCCCTACTGCCTTCATCCCGCCTCTGATTGCTCACCTTTGTCATCCTCCCGATTCTGAAAGAGCTACTGCGGTGCTCCATAGTCCTTTCATAAGCATCACTGACATGATGTGTCACGTGATGCCGATGAGGGGACTTAGGGCCTGATTCAGAGCTGAACGCTCTGACCAGAGCACTCGCTCTGAATCAGGGCCCTCCTCCATGAAAATGGAGCAGCCTCCTGGCCGCTCGCATAGCTGTGGGTGACCACCCACAGCATATGCGAGCGGCCAAAAAGATGGTCGCGATGGTCTTGACCATCGCGACCATCGGACTTGTGACGGAGACCCTGCGGTATGGTCTCCCTGCCACAAGACCTGGAGTGATTTTGGCTCTATCAGAGCCAAAATCACTCCCACTGACATCACTAGTGAAGTCAGTGGGGCCGGCTTCAGACGGTAGGCGTTCCCATGGGAACGCCTCCGTCTGGCAGGCACGCCCCCGGCACGCCCACCAAAGGGGGCGTGCTGTCAATCAACATCGACAGCACTCCCCCTTTGGTGCGAGACCCGGAGCGATGGAAAGCCCGTCGCTCCCCGGGTCTTGCACATGCGCACGAGGGACCTCCCTCCGTCGTGCGCATGCGCAGTGGGGAACATCGACCCGCTTGTGAGCGTACTGCCGCTCGCAAGCGGGTCTGAATGACCCCCTTAGTCGGGAGCCACTCTGCGCGGTATGCAGCATCACTGACTGTGCTGCTGCATGCAGTAGAAAACAGCCGTGGTAGCTGAGCCCCCTGTCACTAGGCACCTGTTCTCGGCAGGATCACACTGACCCTCTGTGGGGGCCCCTGTGTGTGTGGGGGCCCCAGGCCTGCCTGGGCCTCTCCCCCCCCCAATTCGGCCCTGCCAATATGCCATACACCACATGCAGTGGCAAGGAAAGCCTCAGAAGGCCAAAGAAAGCCTTTCTTTGTGAGCGGTGCTCCTACTGCTGCTGTTTCATGCTCTAGAATGCTTATTGCGGAAGCCGGGGCCAAACACAGGGCCTGATTCAGAAAGGATCGCATTTGCAGAGCTGCACGCAGGCAGCTTTGTAATGCGATCCTTGCTATTATGCAAATGCAGCAGAAGGCATATGACACCCCCTGCTGCATTTGTGATCCCTGCACAGCGACGGAGGTCGCAGTGCTTGGATCAGCATCGCGACCATCAGTGGTCGATGGTCGCGATGGTAGATGGTGCTGGCTGGCCAGCTGAGTAAGCCTCAGTTTTCTCAGGCTGGCCGGTTTGCGAGCCCAGCAGACTGCGTACGTCCACACAGTCTCTGGGCTGGCCACTCCTGGAAAACGGGGTGGACACGTCCAATTTCTGGGAACGCAGGCCGCCCTTTAAATGCCTCTGCCTGTCAATCAGCAGAGGCAAATATACAGATGGTGTGATATTTGAGGTGCGCAAGACCTGCAGCCTATTCACTTCTAAAAAAAAGGTGTCACCACACCTTTAACCTAATCAACATTCCAAAAAAACCTGAGCATGAAATGGTGCTGGATATAAAATAAAGAAACAACAGGTAGATGATACTTATTCCTTATATGTATTTGGTCTGTCAACACGTAGCAATAAATGTTCTTTTGTGTGGATCTCAGATCATGCACCATTTCTCCATTGTGCATATATAGAAAAACACATAAGACACACAAAACAAGATTGATGACTCCGTAAGCATAGGCAAACGCAGGGGGGGTTTCCGTCTGCCTGGAAACCCCCCTCCCCAGCCCACACCATGACCACAATAGAAATAGTAATATAATGGAATTTTACTAGCGCTGTATGTTCTTCTCAGTATCATAAATTAAATAATTAGCACCACCTGTGGATCTTTTAACACGTATCAGCTAGTAATATAAATAACCTTTGCACCAACAAGAAGATTTGGAAAACATGCACTGTTAGGGATGTGCTGCTATAGAGCCCAATATGTACATATATGACCAGGGCAGTGCTAGGTTATTCTGCTGCTCCTCCAGACTCCTGGACTTGCTCCAATGGTCTGGAATGGTGCCCATATCTAAAATAAATACATTCAGCTCAGGCAGAATGGCCCTATTGCCGCATTTAATGACTTACTGTGATCACTGGTCCTGTATATGCTGGAATTATTACACACAGTACACTTTGTATGACGCATATTAAAGCTGGACAAATGCTAATTATGCCCTCTTCATGGACTGGCCACACTCATTCTAAAATCAAGCATTTGGAAACCCCCTCTAGAAATCCTGCGTTTGCCACTGGTAAGGATATATATAATCTGCCATACACCCCACTATCAATAGGGATAGCGTACCCAGACTCACACAGTGGCGTATGGGAGTACTCTTATGTAGGTGGCTTTAATCCCCCTCTAAGAGAATCAATTGATATCTTGTCAATGTTGTCTCAAAATGCGGTGGCGTAACTGCGAATCGGTGCATACCACAACTCATTTAGGGAGTAATATAGTCCTTCTCATCAAGGTTTCTTTATACTTTCAGGTAGTGGTCGAAGTGGGAATTTTGTAGTGGGGGCATGGAAAATCTAAGGTTGCACTTATGTGGGCACACATGCACCGGAAAAGGGTGCGTGTCCTTACGATGCGCTCTTTTTCAGTAGTATAGTGTACCACACAATAGTAGTGCCTTCTATACAACGCCCACAGTAGTACTGTCCTTTATGCAAAACCCACAGTAGTTGTGCCCTTATACAATGCCCACAGTAGTTGTGCCCTTATACAATGCCCACAGTTGTAGTGACCTTATACAATGCCCACAGTTGTAGTGACCTTTTACAATGTACACGGTAATAGTGCCCCCTATGCAGTGCCCACAGTAGTAGTGCTCTTTATACAATGCCCACAGTAGTAGTGCTCCTTATAAGAGTGACCCCTATACACTGCAAACAGTAGTTGTGTCCTTATACAATGTACACCGTAGTAGTACCCTTATACAATGCCCCCAGGAGTAGTGCCCTTATACAATGTACATGGTAGTAGTGCCCCCTATGCAGTGCCCACAGTAGTAGTGCTCTTTATACAATGCCCACAGTGGTAGTGCTCCTTATAGTAGTGACCCCTTTACATTTCCCACAGTAGTAGTGCCCTTATACAATGTACACAGTAGTAGTGCCCCCTATGCAGCGCCCATGGTAGTAGTGCCCCCTATACAATGTCCAGAAATAGTGCTCTCTAAACAATGCCCACAGTAGTAGTGCTCCTTAAAGTAGTGACCCCTGTAAAATGCCCACAGTAGTAGTGCTCTTTATACAATGCCCACAGTGGTAGTGCTCCTTATAGTAGTGACCCCTTTACATTTCCCACAGTAGTAGTGCCCTTATACAATTTACACAGTAGTAGTGGCCCCTATGCAGCGCCCATGGTAGTAGTGCCCCCTATACAATGTCCAGAAATAGTGCTCTCTAAACAATGCCCACAGTAGTAGTGCTCTTTAAAGTAGTGACCCCTGTAAAATGCCCACAGTAGTAGTGCCCCCTATGCATTGCCCACAATAGTAGTAGTGCCCACTATACAATGCCAACAGTAGTAGTGCCCCTTGTAATAGTGCCCCTTTACATTGCCCACAGTAGTAGTGCCCCTTGCAGTAGTGCCCCCTATGCATTGCCCACAAGAGTAATTTCCCCAATACACTGCCCCTTGCAGTAGTGCCCCCTATGCACTGCCCACAAGAGTAATAGTGCCCCCAATACACTGGCCACAATAATAGTGCCCCTTGTATTAGTGCCCACAGTATATTGTAGCAGTGCCCCTTACAGTAGTGCCCAGAGTAATAGTGCCCCTTGTAGTGCCCAAAGTAGTTGTAGTGCCCATAGTAGTGGTAGTGCCCACAGTAGTAGTAGTGCCCCTTGTAGTAGTGCCCATATTAGTAGTGCCCCTTGTAGTAGTAGTGCCCCTTGTAGTAGCACCCACAGTAGTAGTAGTGCCCCTTGAAGTAGTGCCCATAGTAGTAGTAGTAGTAGTGCCCCTTGAAGTAGTGCCCATAGTAGTAGTATACTTATGTGAAGCCCTGCTCCGGCGCCCACCGCCGTCCGCCATCTCCTCGCTCTGCACTGTGGGAGAGGGAGAGACGTCATGAAGTCTCTCCCTCTCCCACAGTACACACTGCATAATCCTCTCCCGCCAGCTCCGCGCTCTGCACTGTGGGAGAGGGAGAGACGTGGCGGTTGGGTCAGTGCTGGAAGTGCAGGTATACCATACCGTTGTATGCCGGCACACTTCGAGCACTGCTTTCAGGTAAATATGAAGGAATCACACATGTGAACAAATGCGTACTAAAATTCACTTCAGAAATTATGTGATCCTTCTCATCAGGGTTTCTTTATATTTTCAAATACTTCCTCCAAGTGAATCAATTTTCCATATGTTTAATTCTTCCCCAAATGATAGATCATAAATATCAAATGGAGATGTGTACGTATAAGGAAGATCATATGTTTTATTGAACACTAAAGAAATGGCTAAGCACAATGAGCCAAACAAAACTAAAAATATATAATAAAGAATTTGCACAACCTGCTTGATGTAAAAGAAATGGAGTCCAATTCCTAGTGGTTCAACAGGTGTGTAACGATGGTGACTGTATCAAAGTCCATCCAGATCTAAAAATTCCTGTTATACCAATGTGTTTCAAACTGCATCTGCAGTTCTTTTTCAAGGTGTGTGGGACTGAGCATACTGGGGCCTCTTAAATCCCCTTACTAATAAAACAAGTAATCCTATCTTAATTGGAACCCTGGATGGAGCAAATGTCCATCCATTGTTCCATACAGGCTACCTAGTGTATAACAAATGCAGGGTCCTGCCTCGGATATACATTTCACACCAGCCGTGTGACGTCACTTCCCTCTGCGCCCGACTTTACTAGTCCTCTTGCAACTTCCAGTCATCTGTACCATGTGGTCGAATACTCCAAGGTGGCGGGACTGGGAGCCTTCTGCTATCATCGTCCGAAACTGGAAAGCCCTGACTTCACCCGCGTCCTTCTGGTCCAGGATACAGGCGAAGTTCTTTCATAGCGTCTCTGTTGTCTTGGTTACCATGATAAACTCTCCGTATGTGCGGGGATACAAACCTAAAATCATATCAATTATTGTAAGGTGCGTGGAGTGCATTATGCAATAACTAAGAGTCTCAAGACTCTTAATGGGGAACATCTACGTAACATCAGAAAGGTCTTGGAGATGCATTCACATTCTGTGCACTCTAAGAAAGCCCACAATTGCGCGACAGATGGAATGAAGAACTTTTGTGGCATAAAATTGAACAAAGGATCAATCAGATGCAAGAACAACATATCTGACATTGCCAAAGAGGAAAGTAAACTTATATTTAACTATAAAACCTTAGCCCCAGAAGAGATGAACCAAGATTTCGAAATTAAGTGGTTTTCATTTCAGCATTGTATTTGGTTCAATCTATTTTATAGTATTGTGTATTATTATCTTATGATCTGTCCATTTTTAGCTGCATATTAGCTCATTCCATTTTATATGAGTCATTCTCAAAAGCTTTTTTAATACCTCCACATTTTACATACCTCCTTGTTTTATCATCCTTAACATTTTTATTTTTAAAATTTTTCATATTTTTATACCCCTTCTAATATTTTTTATAAATTATATATGCGATTTTAATTAATGCATATTTACTCAACTAATTTATTGCATAGTGGTCCCCCTATGCAGTGCCCTTTATATAGTGTCCCCGGTAGTAGTCCCACCCATACAGTTTCCCCAGTAGTGGTACCCCCTATGCAGTGCCCTATATATAGTGCCCCCAGTAGTAGTCCCCTATGCAGTGCCCCCAGTAGTGATCTCCCCTATCCAGTGCCTCTTATACAGTGGTCCCTGTAGTGGTCCTCCCTATTTAGTGCCCCCAGTAGTGGTCTCCCCATGCAGTGGCCTGTGTGCCCCCAGTAATAAGCCCCTTATATAGTTCCCCCAGCAGTAGTCCCCCCCATGCAGTGCCCCCAGTAGTAGTCCCCCCATGCAGTGCCCCCAGTAGTGATCCCCCTTATTCAGGCTCCCCTTAGTGATCCGCCTATCCAGTGCCCCTTATACAGTGCCCCCTGTAGTGGTCCTCTCTATTTAGTGCCTCCAGTAGTGGTTCCCACAGTGCAGTGCCCCCAGTAGTAAGCCCCCCCCCAGTAGTAGTCCCCAGTAGAGGTCCCCCCTCCCGATGCAGTGCCTCCAATAGTAGGTCCTCCCCAGTAGTAGTCCTCCCTCAGTAGCAGGGTTGTCTTAACAGCAGTGTTGGCCCTGGGCAAAGCAATGCACTGGGGCCCCTACCCAAACATTCATGGGAAAAAAATTTAAATGGTCAATAAAATTAAACCCTCCTGCATGCCCATCAGACCTCTCACACATGCAGAGGGACTCTGTCTGACTGGTCTGAAGCCAGTGGATGAAGTGAAACTGGGACTGAGGTGAATACTCGTCATAGGGGGGATGGGGTGGGGGAGGTTAGATCAGAATACAGTGCAGTAGCAGCCGGCTTATAAAAACATCACAAATTTACCAACTGGCTGCAGCTGCAGGGGAGTGGGTTGGCGGGCTCCTACAAGCTTCAGGCTCTTGGGCAACTGCCCAACAAGCCCAATGGAAGAGATGGCCCTGCCCAGTAGTGCCCCCAGTAGTAGTCCCCCCCAGTAGTAGTCCCCCCCACAGTAGTGCCCCCAGTATAGCCAACAAATAGAAATAAAAGAAATAAAAGAAAAACTTACCTGAATCCTCGCTCCGGCCTACCTCTATCGCCCGCACGCCAGTCCTCCCGGGCTGGCATGCTCTGCATTATGAGAGAGACGTTATGATGTCATGACGTCTCTCCCATTACCCACTGCAGGTGCCGGAAGGCGGAGCTCATGAGTGAGCTCCAGCCCGGCTCTTCTCATTGGCTACTGATTAACACACACATCGCCTCCGGGCGGCGATGATGTGTGTGCAGTAGCAGCAGCAGCCAATGAGAATCTGTCTGACTCTCATTGGCTGCTGATTAACACACACATCGCCGCCGCGCTGGCGGCGATGTGTGTATAAAAATGCACAGTCTGAGCCCGCCTTCCACCCTCGGCCTGGCGCTATTGGGTAATTGCTCAGGGGAAGGGAAGGAGCTCGGCTGTGGAGCACAGGACCAGCGCTGGGCGCAGGAAAGCCTAGCGCCGGTCCTGTGTAAATGTGTAGTGCTCCACACTTGTAAATGTGTAGTGCTCTGACCGCACTTACTGGGTAACTAGGCCGGGAGGGTACCATGGCCGGCGGTCCCCCCCCCCCCCATGCTGCCGGTTCCACGGCACCCAGGGCATGTGCCCCGCCGGCCCTACCCTAGTTACGCCACTGTTGGAGAGAGATAAAGTGGATGGAGATATACTCCCAACCAAGCTCCTAATTGTCATTTTTCAAACATATTTTCACAAATATGTACAATTTGTGAGGCCAAAGTAAGTAAAGGTAGGGACGTTAATCATCTAGGAACCTTCTCCCTATTTTCGTCATTTGAAGAGAGTTTATGCAAATTATTTGGGAAAAACTCAAATAATCCTGTAAAATAATAACAAGCAGTCCAACATCACTTAGCAGCAGCATGGCTAGATCCCAGCACATGCATTCTTCACTGCGAACACCTTCATCATCAATGTGTGTTGAAAATAAAAAAAGTGCCCTGTATATTTACCATCCTCCTCTTCCTCCTTATCTGTATTTACTCTTGGCGCTGACATAGCAGATTTTTTTGTGCTGTCAAAACATTAAAATTAGTGCAAAACATTACTACATATGCACTTTCATTCTGCAAGCGGGTTGGGTACAGAATCCCGGTGGTCAGGATGCCAGCAGTCAGAATGCCAATAGAGGCATCTCGACAGTCAGAATCCCGACGCCTGAAGGTATGTAGCCTAAACCTAACCCTCCCCCTAACCCACCTTCCCTGCAGTCTAACCCTAACCCTCCCCTGCAGCCTAAGCCTAATCCTCCTCCCAGCAGTCTAACCCTTCCCTTAGTGATTAATCCTCCACCTAGCCCTAATACTTACCATCTGCTGTCGGGATTCCAGCGCTGGTATTCTGAGCGAAGGCATCCCGACCGCCGGGTTGGTGAATACATCCCCTGCAAGCCATGTTGTTTCAAACCAACAAAAAAAAACTATTTCTGAAGGTAAGAACATAATGTACATATTGGGTTGAAAATTTCAGCGTCCTGAAGTCGGATCTCGCGAGAGGTGAGAGTTTGCCACTACATAAGGTGCCGAGTCCAGGGCCATTTCTAATGCATGCTCTGTACTGTGCGCTGCTCTGCAACTGGGCTTCTGGCTGAGGGGGCACGCTGATCACTGGCCGGCTGGCTGAGTGGCTGTATAGGGGGACACACTGCAGGCTGATGCTGTGCTATAATCTGCTAATTAAGTGCTGTGTCAAGAGACTCACAAGTGGCTGCGCTGGCAAAAGTGAATGTGTAAGGACTGCACGCTGATGCTGCGCTATACTGACAGTAAGTGGCTGTGTGTAAAAAAAAAGTTTAAAAAAGTAAAAAAATAAAATAAAAAAGAAAACGTATTTTTTGGTGCTGTACCCCACTGTGTAAGTGTGTATACAAGCACCATGACTTTGTGGGCCTTAGCCCTCTGTGTATAAAATACAAGCACCATGACTAATTGGGCAGTAGCCCTCTGTGTATAAAATACAAGCACCATGACTTTGTGGGCCTTAGCCCTCTGTGTATAAAATACAAGCACCATGACTAATTGGGCAGTAGCCCTCTGTGTATAAAATACAAGCACCATGACTTTGTGGGCCTTCGCCCTCTGTGTATAAAATACAAGCATCATGACTTTGTGGGTCTTCGCCCTCTGTGTATAAAATACAAGCACCGTGACTAATTGGGCAATAGCCCTCTGTGTATAAAATACAAGCACTGTGACTTTGTGGGCCTTAGCCCTCTGTGTATAAAATACAAGCACCGTGACTAATTGGGCAGTAGCCCTCTGTGTATAAAATACAAGCACCATGACTTTGTGGGCCTTAGCCCTCTGTGTATAAAATACAAGCACCATGACTAATTGGGCAGTAGCCCTCTGTGTATAAAATACAAGCACCGTGACTTTGTGGGCCTTCGCCCTCTGTGTATAAAATACAAGTGCCATGACTTTGTGGGCCTTAGCCCTCTGTGTATAAAATACAAGCACCATGACTAATTGGGCAGTAGCCCTCTGTGTATAAAATACAAGCACCGTGACTTTGTGGGCCTTCGCCCTCTGTGTATAAAATACAAGCGCCATGACTTTGTGGGCCTTAGCCCTCTGTGTATAAAATACAAGCACCATGACTAATTGGGCAGTAGCCCTCTGTGTATAAAATACAAGCACCATGACTTTGTGGGCCTTCGCCCTCTGTGTATAAAATACAAGCACCGTGACTAATTGGGCAATAGCCCTCTGTGTATAAAATACAAGCACCATGACTTTGTGGGCCTTAGCCCTCTGTGTATAAAATACAAGCACCATGACTAATTGGGCAGTAGCCCTCTGTGTATAAAATACAAGCACCGTGACTTTGAGGGCCTTCGCCCTCTGTGTATAAAATACAAGCGCCATGACTTTGTGGGCCTTAGCCCTCTGTGTATAAAATACAAGCACCATGACTAATTGGGCAGTAGCCCTCTGTGTATAAAATACAAGCACCATGACTTTGTGGGCCTTCGCCCTCTGTGTATAAAATACAAGCACCGTGACTAATTGGGCAATAGCCCTCTGTGTATAAAATACAAGCACTGTAACTTTGTGGTCCTTAGCCCTCTGTGTATACAAGCACCGTGACTACGTGGGCCTTAGTTCTCTGTGTATACAAGCACCGTGACTCCATGGGTCTTAGTTCTCTGTGTATACAAGCACTGTGACTCAGTGGGCCTTAGAACTCTGTGTATACAAGCACCGTGACTCCGTGGGCATTAGCCCTCTGTGCATACAAGCACCCTGACTCAGTGGGCCTTAGACCTCTGTGTATACCCCACTGTCTCACAGCCTTCTTCTCTAGCACTTCTATGACAGCCTTCACCTTCAGAGCTGTATTGTGTATGGAGAATTGTATTGCTATTGCTAACTGTTACTTGTGTTCTGTTTATATTTTGGTTACTGTATTGCAATGTAATGTTCTGTGTACCCTTTACTGTATGTACGGCGCTGCGGATCACTTGTGGCGCCCTATAAATAAAATGTAATAATAATAAAAAATACATGCACCGTGACTCCGTGGGCCTTAGCCCTCTGTGTATACAAGCACTGTGACTCTGTGGTGTCTGTGCCTCTGCTCTGTCACTTAGTCAGCTCACTCCAAACTTTGGCCAATAATGGTGAAAGCAATATAATAAGCTGTGAGGTGGTCTAAATTGACTGTAAATGACTGGAAATTAATATTATTGAGGTTAATAATACTCTAGGAAGACAAAAAAGCCAAATTTATGTGATTTTAGCTTTTTTTGTCAATTTTTGTAAAAATTCCAAATCCAAATCCAAAGCCAGTCACCGCAGTTTGCAAATTCAAATCCAAATTCGGTAAAAATAGTCCAGCGCATATACCTACTATTAACATGATATCCATAACATATTACATGTTGAGACACACAGACAATAACAATTTTACCACTATACATATGTTTTACAGTTCACACATTGTTAAGCAGTGTTTTAACATTCTTTATATCCTAGCTAAGCAAAACAAATGTATACACAGTGTGACATTAACATAAGGAAAGTATTATTAATTAATTATACACTTGAGTAACACAAAAACAGCAATACAGTATGTGTTAGGCCAACAGTGCTGCAAAACAATACCGCAACCATTTTGTAACTGTTCTGTCCTGCTATTGGATTGCTTTGTCACTACCACACATACACCAGAAACCATTTGTAATTATTACCCAATAATTTGGACTAAGCTCTGTTTGCCAAATAATGTATATTACTATTGTATTATAACCTTCAAAGTACAATGGGCCTACGGATGGAATTGCAAAGCTGCTCGCAAGCAGTTTTGCAATTCCGTCTGTGCAGATATGGTAATGCACAGGAGGTATCAAGCCTCCTGCTGCATTACTTATCCGAGCTGCGTTGTCCAGCACAGCATCGAATAATCTGCGGAACACCGGCTGGCTAAGGTGACCCATGGGGTCATGCAGCCAGCCGCCGTAAATGAGAGGAAGAAGCCAGGAAATCTCCATCAGCCGACGGAGATCCTGGCCTATTCCCTACTTCCCAACGGCAGTGACACACCACCATTTTGGGAAACGGAGGCCATCGCCGTCCCCTCTCCACCCACAAGTGGCAGAAGACTGTAAATAACTGCCAGTCTTCTGCCAGTCTGCGTGTGGGATCACAGACCCGTTAGATACATGCGCAGAACGGGTCAGGCACCTGCGCAGATTCCCAATAATCGGGAATCTGTGTTCAGCAGTGCATTAGTGTGCACTGCTGAATAAGGCCCAATATTTGCATCAATGTACACTTGACTAAATAACAATAAACCCTGCATGTGAATGCAATGATAATGCAGCATAATGTTATACAAGTGTGCATTACAAGTATTATGTTCCAAACAGCAGCAGTGTAAATTTTAAACGTGACATTTTTTACATGACTAAAAATAGATCACACACAAATTAATAAAAAAAAATGCCTTTTAGCAAAATTACACTTACCAGGCCGCCTGGGGGCATCCGTGTCCCTGACGTGCAGTTGCTGGATCACTTCATGCAGAATGAGGACCTTCAGCTCCAAATATTCTGCCTGGTAAGGTGAGCCAGACCCAGCTTGTCTTGTCACCTTGGCTTCCTTTGCCATTTTGGCCTTGACACGGCACTTATGACCTCATTCAGAGTTGGTCGTTGCGACCGCTCGGTCGTACGCCTAACGATCGAGAATCTTAAAAAATCAATCATCCGTCCGTCCGATCGCAACCAAAGTGAAGCCCATACAAGCTAACGAGTGATCGAGTCGATCGTTATCAGTCGTTGTCTGTCTAGCTAGCGATCGAGTCGATCGTCATCAATCGTTGTCTGTCGCTGTATGTTAATTTTCTTCTGATGATTGCGGCCACTTGATGCACACGTCATGTTTCCATGCGCTATCGATCAGCTTGTTACTGGCTACTTGTCAATTATGTAATTAGTGTTAGAAAGTGTTGTTTGTTTTTTTATTAATCCCTTTCAATTGGTGTAAAAACTTTATTGTTCAAATGTCATTCAGGTCATGCTGATGTCTTTCCGCTAATGCGTTTGTTGAAATAAAATGTTTTAAACCTGGTTTTTTGTTTAATAATGTTTTCTTGTTGTGAAATGCTTGATAAACTTAACATTATGAATGTTAGTTTATGTAATTTTGCATATTTAAATTTGCATTCGCACATAAAGGGCTTGAGCCAATCTGAGTTGCTATCATGAATGTTGAGTTTTGGTCACATGAATAATGCTTTGTCCAATAGAAATAATTTTTTGAAAAATATGTTGTTGTTTTTTTAGCCAATCATTTTTCTGGTTATCCATTTATAATTGTTGTTTACTGTAAAACCTGCTATTGCCATCATGAGAGCTGCAGCATTCACATGTGCAGAGCTGTTGGTGCTGGTGGAAGTAATGGACAGGCGCCTGGGCCATCTTGATCCCCCTATTAGGAATAACATCAAAAGGCAGGCTTACGCAGTGGTCCGGCACCGCCTGCATGCGCTCGGATTTAGGCGCAATATTGCACAACTTGAGCGCCGGTGGAGGGACCTCCGGCAGCATTCACCACAGATATTGTTAAGTCTGCGGGCGCAAATGCACCGCAGTAAGTATGCATTTGCGGTTTTTTGTTTTTATATTTGTGTTAAGCTTTTTTAAAAGTTTTTAAAAAAAACAAGCTGTATTGTATGTTGTACCTATTGTTCAGTTTTAGGTAAATGCATTCCTTTTTTTTTTTTGGATGTGGTTTTCTTGCTTTTTTTAATTTTTTTTTGTTATTGCTTAACTAAAATTTGGACTTGTCATTTCTCTATTCTTAGGACAGGAGCATAGACGGACACGGAGACATTATTGTGGATGCAATCCGGTCCAAAATTCCCCTCCTAACCCCTCCCCTTCCCAACCCATCCCTCCCTCCCTGCCCCCATACTCCCCAAGTAACCCTCCCTCCCTGGGCCACGATTCTGAAAGTGGCCTCCCTCCCCTGCCCACATCCTCAAATTCCCCTCCTCACCCAGGCTCTTCAGGGAACATTACTCCCCCAGAAGAGTTCATGGCCCACCCACCCTTGATGGAGGAGCAGCCATCTTCTCGGGAACATATTTATGGTATTTTTTATTAAAAAAAAAAAAAAATTATTTCAAGTTTCTTCATATTTACAGCATTTTTGTGTCTACTTGTACATGTTTTTTTTTTTAAAATTCAAATTTTTTTTTTTAAAAGGCCTTGTTGCGTGTTGTGTGATTTTTCCCCTTAAAAATATTTGGTTGTCTATTCCAGATTACTTTTATTGTTAAAAAAAGGTCTACATTGTTGGCTTTAAGGCGATTTAGCCATTATTCCTTTTTTCAAAATTTAAAAAAAATATTGTCTTTATTTTTTAATTAAAAAATTAAAAAAAACATAATCTGTTCAACATTAATCCCTGTGGACTCCTCTAAATAGTAGTCTGTCCTTTGTTCCGTTCAATGTTTATGGTCCATAAAATGTAATTTTTAGAAATTTTCAAAGCAACAAATATTTTTATAATTTTCAAAGTTTTGTCTATGTGGATTTTGGACAAGTTTTTTACAATTAGGCCAAACAAATACAATTTGATTTTGGATTATATTTTTGTTGGTTGCCCAAAAAAACACATTTAGACATTATCACTAAATACATGCCATTTTGTTTTAGTTTTGCAAGGCCTACAAATGTTTATATATAAAAAAAATGCAAACATTTTATGGGGTATACATCAACTTCATTGCGTCCCACACACTTAGTAGGGAAAAAATTAAACTGAAATTGATCAATGTTTGTGACTCATATTTTGACCAATTATTAAATGTTACACTTCTCTACTCTACAGATCCACAGATGCTTTTTGCATTTCTGCGGGAGGAGCTTCAAAATCTTACAGAAATATTAGACAATGCGCAAAACAGCATTGGAGATCTAATACAGGCATTGGACCTAGCAGGAGTTTGATTTTTTATTATTTTATTTTTTGTTTATGAATAAATTTGTTATAATTAACATATTTTATCCTCCTTTTTTAAGTATAAACCTGTGTAATCCAGGCATATAAATGGGTTTTGCCCTTAATGTTTTCTTAATAATATAGTTTTAATATTTAGACAAATTTAAAAACAAAAGTTTTGCAATGTATTTTTGATATCTAAAAATTGTTGGAGCTTTTACCCAAAAACCAGACTTTATCCAACATTGTTAGGCATACCCAATAATATAGCAAAGTAAAAACAAAAATATTTGCCAACAAAAATTCGGCACACAAAGATATGGACATTCAGTTACTAATTTTTAGAAAACTTGTTTAATGTGTGGTTTTGTGGCATTATTATTTTTGGAAAAAAAACATTGTAACGGAAAATACAATATGGTCCCAAAAAAATACAACAAAACATGCAACATAAATGTTTCAGGAACATGCAGAATGTGTTCAGGTTAATATTGGCTTATTCCAAAAACTAAATTTTCAGAAAGTTTAAACAATAAAACATTTATTTTTGAAGAAAAAAACAAAAAACAAGATCATGAGGTAACATTAAAAAACAAACACAAAGTGTACACAATGTAAATCTTTTGACAAAACAAAATCAAGACCTGTACAAAAAGGAAACACATGGTTGTTCAAGCCAGCAAAAGGGTTGTCGTTTAGCCAAGCATAGTCAAGGGCATTCACAATGTGTTATTTTGGTTAGTTCGTTGTTGTCATTGTGGTAGGGTATAGCGATAAAAAAATAAAAGTACAAAATTAGTAACATTTTGATTGCTTAAATCTTAAAAAAAATCAAAAGAGAGAAACAATGACGAATATGACAGTTAGTTAATATTTGAAACAAAGCAGCAAACCAACAAAATACCACCAAACGACAACCAGCAAAAAAGAACCACCAACAACGCACAAGTAAGGGACCATTTGGCTTGGCCTTAAATAAGGCCAGAAATTACACATTGATTAATTAAGGCAATACAGGTATGCTTTCTGCGTAGGGAAACGTGGATGCAAAAGCAACCAATCCATGGATGCACTCACATCTCCCCCAACCCCCTCAGTGATTAATTAATGCAATACAGGTATGCTTTCTGCGCAGGGAAATGTGGATGCAAAAGCAACCAATCCATGGATGCACTCACATCTCCCCAAACCCCCACAGTGATTAATTAATGCAGTACAGGTATGTTGTCTGCGTAGGGAAATGTGGATGCAAAAGCAACCAATCCATGGATGCACTCACATCTCCCCCAACCCCCGCAGTGATTAAATAATGCAGTACAGGTATGCTTTCAGCATAGGGAAACGTGGATGCAAAAGCAAACAATCCATGGATGCGTTCGCATGTATAAATAGTGCTCACAAACACAATACTCTTCATGCTTTAACAAACTCAGGAAAAATGGCTACCAAGGAGCATGCTAACCAGAGCACACCACACACAAGTAAGTTTGTTAATCAATGTTTGCAGTTGTCACTTTAACAGTTTTTAAGAAATAAACATGCATCCTAAAAATTGAAAAATACTAACATTTTGTAGGTGCAGTGAATCCAGAAAACCCTACAGAGGAGGAGGAGGCTGGCCCAAGCCGTCGTATGGGTGCGTAAGCCGCCATTTTCATGTGCCGAGATGGAGACATTGGTGACCATGACTATGGCAAATCTAGTCCATGCACACATCTCCCCCAACCCCCGCAGTGATTAATTAATGCAATACAGGTTTGCTTTCTGCGTAGGGAAACGTGGATGCAAAAGCAACCAATCCATGGATGCACTCACATCTCCCCCAACCCCCGCAGTGATTAATTAATGCAGTACAGGTATGCTTTCTGCGTAGGGAAACGTGGATGCAAAAGCAACCAATCCATGGATGCACTCACATCTGGCTGGAGCAAAAGACAGGATTTGGGAAGAGATAACCAGGGCTGTCAATGCTGTTGTCATAAAAAGGTAAGGATTTTATATTGTGAGTGTTGTGAAATCAAAATAAAAAAAAAACCATGGACTAACCATGAGAAATTATCTTTACACATTGTCAGATGGACGGACTTCAAGTATAATTTGAAGAGGAAGTTACGGAGTAGGGTGGACCATGCTGCTGGGACAGGTGGTGGTCCCATCCCTGAGGAGCTCAGCTTGACGTGTTTGGAGGCGTTGGCTGAGGGATGTGTGGCAGAAGAGGAGATAGTCGGCATGTCCACTATGGACACTGACATGGCCGACTTTAACGCTCCACATGTGCAAGAATGTAAATATTGAGTGTCCAAAAAACGTTGAAAGCTAAAACATGAGTGACTCAAAAAACAAACAAAAATTTAAAATAATGTGTTTTTTTTTCAGACTCAGAGAAGGTAGTGCCTGCTCCTGAGGTGAGGCCTGGGTCCAGCACAGATGGAGACTCTGCAGGGGAGGATCCAAATTATCCATCTGGGGACCCTGTGGAGACTACTCCAGGGGCACCATCCACCCCAGCATTGTCTCTCCTAACCGAGTTGGTTGACCAAACTCAGGAGAACAGATCTGTTCTTCTGAGGATGGAGACCACTCTGGTGAGGATTGATGGCAGTTTGCTGAGGGGGGCGAAGGGCCTTGAGGCCTGTGCTGTGGCCCTGGTTCGTTTGGCCAATGGCCAGGAGCAGGAAAACCAACTTGCCATGATGGAGCGAGACTCCCTTCCTCCCAGGACCACCACCTCTGGCAGCCCAACAGCCACCCCCCCAAGTATGGCGAGCCCTATGCCTAGGCCAGAGACAATTCCATCGACCTCTGGCCAGGCCAGTCGGCTGTTCATAACTTACCTCTTCCTCCGAGACGTCCTAAATGGTGAAAGTAGCCCTGGTTATCTCATCCATCACCTGTTGATGTCCAGTCCCCATATTTGTAGTCACCAATGTCTCTAGCTTTTTTTTTTTTTTTTTTTTTTTTTTATAACAATGGCAAATGTGTTTTTCTAAAAAATTATGCAGGCATACAATTTATTAAAAATGCATGTGTTGAATGCAGAATGAAAATAAAAAATTGTTTAACATGTGCAAAATATTGGTCATTTTTTAAAATCGTAAAGTATACATGGATTAAAAAGCATGGTATCTGAAAAGTCTGCTGCGGCAAAAATACTGATATTTGTTCTTTTAACCAAACTAAAAACCCTAAGGCAGACACAATTAGTTTAAACTTGTATAAACATTTCGCAAATGCAAACGCACCTGAATCATTTACCAGCCAATTAGCAGTGTTAATAGTAACAACTAATGTTTATTAGCTGCTTGCATTGTGTGGTTCCAAATAGAAACATCACTCCTAACATCAGTTACATTTGCTTCTCTCGATTGTACTGTGTGGCTTGCGGGAGCTCCTTCCCTACCTTAAGCTGTACGATCATCCTGCTCGTAGAGTGACGTTTTACTACTTGCGACCTTCTACAGTAGGTCGGTCGAAGCAGGTAATTTATGTATGCCCCTAAAACGCCCTGAAAACGGTGAGGAACGCCTGCGTTTTCAGACAACCACCGCCGTCACCACCCACAAACGGCCTTTCATGTCAATCAACTCTCGGAAGCCACTTCCTGCTTGTAAGCCATACAATAGACAGCATTTGGGATCGTAAGAGCTCGTACGCACATGCGCACAACTAACCATGCGCATGCGTGGTTTGGAAACATCGGATGCGTACGACCAAGCGGCCGCTTACGACCGACTTTGAATGAGGTCCTTAGTATCAAGAGAAATGCTTTTTACAGTTGTCCTCATTCCTCCGAATAGGCCCCTCAGCATTGACTGCGGATAACACAGACTCACAGATTTGGGTCTCCCTCCTTGCAGAAGTACGGGCAGCCTGAGGTCCAAAATGCTGCCAGTGATGCTTCATTACATCCTACACTAAGGCCAGATTTTCAGTAAACGTAAATTTCACATTACGGCCTGTCTTGGTTTTGCCCCTCTGCCTGGGCATGTATTTCATCGCTATCAACATTACATACATCGGGATCCTGCCCGCTACCTCCTCACTTTATAGCCCACCTGCTTCTATCACAGACATGCTCCTCTACGCGAAATACACACAAAACAAAGAGAAAAACAGACAAACACAAACCGGGTTGGGTATGAAATTCTGGCTGTCGGGATGCCGCTGGTCAGAATACCGACAGCGGCATCCCAACAGCCAGAATCTCGACACCCATAGGAAGTCACAGCAAGTATTTTTCTAACTCCTACCCTAACCTACCCTTCCTGTTGCCTAACCCTAACCTCACCTCCTAGCAGGGACGGGCTGGGCCGGGGGGCAGGGTGCCATCTGCCCCCCGGGCTGGTACTATTTCAGTGCTGGGGAGCCAGCATCTGTCTGCAGCCGAACGCTGCATGAATGCCTGGTGACAGGCAGAGGATGCTGCTGGGCCACTCCATTTGTGTACACATACAGTATGGAGCCAGAGCCAGATTATGGAAGGGGGCATAGGGGGTAGGTAGTAAGTTCCCCGGGGCCCTCCCTTTCTCAGAAGCCCACCCCTCCAGCCTTCGATCGCGATCTGAGAAAAACTGAAGAGAGGAATTTTGGAGGCGGAGTCCTTGTAGGGGCGGGGCTACATGGCTTTGTCTGAAGTCGGGACTAGGAGGAGCAGCATAGATTGGAGAGAGCATGGAGGAGCTGCAGCCAGTCAAGTCACAGAGGCAGAGTTTAATGTAAGTGGGAAGGAGGACACTAATGTCTCAATGTATATACTGTATGTGACAAGTGTGTGACTGTATGTGTTACTATGTGATGACTGTATGCATGTATGTGACTATGTGTATTTGACTGTATGTATGTACAGTATGTATGTGTGAGATTAGGTGATGACCGTATGTATGACTATGTGATGACTGTATGTATGTATGCATGTATGTGACTGTGTATGTGACTGTATGTATGTACAGTATGTATGTGTGAGACTAGGTGATGACAGTATGTATGTATGACTATGTGATGACTGTATGTATGTGTGTATCTACCCCTACACAGCCCCCCCTACTACTACCACCTTCATCACCTCCCCAGCTGCCATGTTTTCTCTACATTATTTGGTGGTCATTGCAATGCTCTGTGCATTATATGGTGGTCACTGTGACGCGCTGCACTTTATGGAGATCACTGTGACACACTGCATTATATGGTGGTCACTGTGACGCACTGCATTTTTTGGAGATCACTGTGACACACTGCATTATATGGCGGTCACTGTGACACACTGCATTATATGTAGGTCACTGTGACACGGGCCATTATATGGAGGTCACTGTGACACACTGCATTATATGTAGGTCACTGTGACACGAGCCATTATATGGAGGTCACTGTGACACACTGCTTTATATGTAGGTCACTGTGACACACTGCATTATATGGAGGTCACTGTGACACACTGCATTATACAGAGGTCACTGTGACACACTGCATTATATGGAGGTCGCTGTGACACACTGCATTATGTGGAGATCACTTACTGTATATGCTGTCCCTGTGATGCTCTCTGCATTATATGGTAATCCCTGCTATGCTCTGATTTATATGCAGTCCCTGCTATGCTCTCTGCATTATATGCAGTCCCTGCTATGCTCTCTACATTATATGCTGTCCCTGCTACGCTCTCTGCATTATATGGTAATCCCTGCTATGCTCTGATTTATATGCATTGCCTGCTATGCTATCTGTTGGTCACTGATGCTCACTGATTTATATGGTGGTCACTACAATGCTCTGTGGGGTTGAGGTAATGTAGTACAGGTAACAATACTTAGCCATTGTGTCTGGAGACAGTCGAGTATGGAAGCTCCTTTTAAAAGTGTAGATACCCCAGAACTACAGAATAAATGCAGCAGGCGCTGGCATCTTAATGTAATGGGACTAAAAATGTTGTGTTCCCTCATCCTAACACTTTTCAGTCTTAACAATGTTGACATCTGTATCAAAGCTAGCCAAGGATGACTACTATCTACAGGGAGGGAAGGGTGAGAGAAAGCCTAAACCCCTAATGTTGTGCCATTCATAGACACACGTCCATGTTTAACGTACATTTCATATTGGTGTGAATGGGGAGCACACCAGTGTCTTGTGGCTGCAGCATAAACCTAACAAGAAACACACCCCCTACTTTCGCACCACTCCTGAGTAGCACATTACACCATCTGCATATCTAGCTACACCCCTGCCTGAAATTCTTTATCCAATCCACTCCCACACCACCTGCTAAGGTGAGAGGGATCCAGCCATTGATTGGAAATTAATTAAATTTCTTGCTGGCTGTTGGAGTTGGGTGACTTTCGCAAACTCCTTGTATACTGATTACTAGAATGGTCCCTGCATTTTATATCAGTCACTAGAATAGTCCCAGTATTATATACCTGTTATGAAAATGGTCCCTATATTCTATACCGGTCACTAGAATGTCCTCTATATTGCATATCAGTAACTAGAATGGTCCCTGTTTTGTAGATCGGTTTACGAGAATCGTTTCTGTATTGTATATTGGTCACGAGAATGGTCCCTGTATTGTATATTGGTCACTAAAATGGTTCCTGCATTGTACATCCATCACTAGAGTGTTGTGTGCATTTTGTAGGGGTCACTAGAATGGTTCCTGCTTTATCAGATTGCGCTGGTACTTGTATTTGTTTATAGCTCTTTGACATAACAATTTTCAACATTTAATGGACTATTTAAAGCACGCCCACCTTATACATACCATACTATTGATACCATTTAAACAGTATCGATATTAGAGAGATTTGATTGCACAGACCAGATTGCCCATATCTCCCATTTCAATATAAAATAACTTTGTCACACAGAAACAGTTTGCGGTTCCAACACACACAAAGGTATTATATTGTAAAAAGGGTATAATCAGCCTCAATCTATACAATGCAGCTATATACAGGATAAAGACAAAGATACAATTACCAATACTTCGCCATGCGGTCTGGTTCCAGACTAACAGCTGTCCATCAGGACTGCTGCGTGTTTCTTTAGGGTCAAGCAGAGAAAGAGGAAGGAAGGGGGTTGGGATCCAGACTGCATAGGAATTTATAGGTGTACAATTTCCTTTGAACATAAGCTGAATACTCAGAGGGGCTCCCTATTGGCCCTTTATTACTGAGTCACAATGGTTGTTGCTATTCATTTGTTAGTAGATGGTTGACGTCACTGGAGGTTGAACTGTGTTAGAAAATCCCTTTGTACTACCCTTGGCATGCAAATCTACAGGGGAGGTGTACAGTGATTTTTACAGTATAGAGTGTAATTCTTGGCAGGTCTTCATAACTCGATAGTGATCCCTTCCATATTCATTCTGTTGGTTTCATATTCCTGTTGAGACAGAGGGAAATCGGTAGATACTACTCATGACCCATTTATCTTATTCCTAAGCCCAGATATCATATAACTGCTATTTAACATGTAGCATTCACTGTATACCTTTAAAACACATAAACTTCTATGTTTGGAACATTTATTGTGTAAGTGGGTGAATATTTGTATGAGAGGAAAGAGGTGTTTATGTACTAAATAGCATTGTGCGTATCTCAGTCAGTTTAGGGTTAAATGGGATATAAGTTTATTGTAAGGAAAGGCTGCTGTCCATCGGGGTAAGGTTTCCGACAATAATACTTAAAAGCTAGCTATGCGAATGAAACGCAAAACAGTATTTAAACAGTATTGCTGTACTAACTTTGTTATATGTTTATGTAATGTAAAATGGCGCCTAACCGTTGTGAGCACAGAAGCATGGCTTGCCATTCACAATATGGCGAGTTGCGGGGGCATGGGATGCGTGTGCATGTATAGCGAGCATGTGCAATTGTGCGTGCGCAAGTGCATGCGCGAATGCGGCGGGAGTGTGTGTTCGCATAAAATGGACGTGGACGATCAAATCGTCCAATGGATGTCATGTTGCGATTCGTGTGCAATTAAGCGATCGCAACCAATTTATACGGTTTCGACAGTCCACCCTTTGGTAGCAATTATACGCTATCACCATACGCAAGCAACAATTAATAATTGGTTATCTGATTAGCAATGCTATAAGACATTAGTTAATGTTATTGTTATGGGATGGCATGAGTTGTTAATTTACCCATCAATGAAGCGCTCTTGGGGGAAGGGACATAAAACTAGCCTTATGTGCACACCACAGGCCAGACTGAAGAGGTCGTGACCATATGTTAGATGTGGGAATGCACCTAACCCATAAGGATAATGTTGAATTGTGTAGAGACTTCATTTTAAGATGTTTTGAAATAGCATTAATAACACTTTTATGCACTGCTAAACAAATCCAAATCACATCATTACAAGGTACATGTTCTTATGGGACTTTTACTATCATTCGGATCTTATTTCATGTGGACACTGTATTATAAAGTATTGTTCAATGTTCTTAACGATATGACTCCGTGTGGTCATTTGAATCATTGAATAATGCGCCCCTGGAGGACATAAAGTAGCCCCTCATACGCATACCACGTGGACTCTAAGTCGAGGACCAATGGGGAGCTAGTGTGGGAAAGCACCACTCCATGGAGAGGACAACCTTGGAAGAAAGGGAAGATGAAGACTACATTTAAACTAGGGTGTTCTAAAGAAACATTGACAATACTTTATTATACATGGCAATATGCAAGCAAACATTAGATCGTACTCTCTAATTCAGGGTTATAATGTAGGGTATTAGTTACATTAGTATTCACAGCATCATGAGTAACTACCATCATTATTTCATTTTCCTGGATTCCATTGGAACAACCTTTTGCACACTTCATAGCCGCTGGAACACATCTGATACATATGCCAATTATTAGGATGACCACCAACACTAGGATCAGGAGTTTCCCTATACTCGCAATCAGTCCTTGGACCCACTCTCCTAGACCCGAGAACCATTTCATAGGGTTCAACCAGGAGAACCACTCTTCGACCTGTTCCTCCACTTCAGCGATTGAAGCATTATGGTTCTGCCGAAATTCCCATTTCACCTGCAGAATTTCATCCATTTTCCGGTCTATCACCTCCTTGGGGTCACTAGTGCTATTGGTGATATAAGTACAACATTTAACACCAACCTGGGTGGCTAGGGTTACGCAATACCCTCCAGTGACAGCAGTTAAATAATTCAGCACTAAATGATGTTGGACCAGCTCTTTCTTGTACGCTTGCAACTCCTTACCAGTGCACCTAAAGGTGTCATCATATAGCTCGGTGATATTATCTATTAATTTTGCGAGATCTTGAATATACCTAAAATTTAGAGATCCCCGAGCAATCCTGGTGGGATCAAGTGCAACTAAAATCTGGAAGCCAGTCATCTCACTTATCATTTGTGTGGCTTTATGCACATCACCAGGAATCATGTTTCTCTTATTTCTGTGTTCATAATGTGTATGAAGGTATGGAGAAGGTATGTTCCTATGGACATCAATCATTTCATTATGTACAAGAGTCATGACTTCAGGGAGTACCTTTCCCAAATAGCATAGTCCACTGGAACTTGGAGAGAGCCATTTATACGCTTTTCTACCACAAATATAATATACATCATCTGGGAGGTAGAATGGGATGGAATGTTTCATAATACCGGTACACATCTTTTCTATGAATGATCCCATCCCTAACTCCTCCATTTGGCTAATACAAGTATCAGGTTTTATGATCTTCGCACAGTACCCGGGTGGTACTCTTCCAACCATCACTTTAACATTACTCCGCGTATACCTGTACCTATAGAATTTCCCACTTGTAACAATGTTGTATAAAAGTGCTGAGTCTATAGATACATTATCGGCTCTCAGTGAGAAGGTCATTGTTTGATTAATTCCTGTGACTTCCCAATTCCCAGGTTTGTTGGGATTGGTGAAGTTGAAACATAACAGGGATTTATCTACATGATATTGGTGGAGCTTCAAATTAGGGGGATTGGATATGTTAAATTTTCTGTCCACCGGTTTGCCTCCCTGTAAGTCAATGACTTCAGAGACATTTAAGGGGAATGGGACTAACCCTACATTATGCTGTCCTTGAGGAACCTGGGAGCATACCCAACATTTGGTTTGGTTCAAAACCTTACCTACTAGGGAATGATAGTCCTCTAACGGATGCTCGCCCAAGTATAAATTACTCTGGGTCTGACATCGTAGGATGCATTTATCATTGACTACAGGCCCACAATTTGCGCATATACAATACTCTTCAGACAATAAACCTTCACACTGCCTCCGAGATTCCAAGAGAGCAGATCTTTTAACCATTACAGTGCTAATATTGGTCAAGTACTGGCCTTGTTTTTGCAGCTTTCTCTCCCAGCTCCTCTCCACCGACACCACTACCGATCTCTCTCTCCAACCTCCGACCACCAGCACAGAACCAGGACATCCCGAAACAAAACAGTATGATATGAACTCTGGGAGGATACACAAAAGCAGTTACAACCTGAAACCCCATCACCATACCAGGTCTTACCAGCCTTGTTCAAGTGCTACTGATACAATTAGTAGCTTTCACGGAACAGGCTTGCAATTGACAGGTCCAGGTTCTCTGTCTCTCCCCTGGTCTGGTTCTCCTCAGGATTTTTGATCTTCCGACAATGGCTGGAATGGACCCAGGTGTCTCTCTCAGCTACTTTCATGGATGTTGTACTTGTCAGTAGCACTTGGTATGGTCCTTCCCAATGGTCAGTCAAACAACCTGAACGTAAAAAGTTTCAGATCATAACATGCTCTCCAGGTTCAACATCATGACAGTTCATTTCAGGCATATCAGCTGATAAAAGTTTTAGTTTCTGCTGCTGCTGTTGGAGCTGCTTACTCATCCCTATAAGGTACCTCACAGTAACCTCGTTGTTACTTTTCAAATCTTCCTGAGGACTTATAATTAAATGAGGTTGCCTCCCGAACAGTATTTCAAATGGGGAAAGATTAAGAGGGGATCTAGGGGTGGTCCTGATACTATGGAGCACAAGAGGCAGAGCTTCTGGCCATCCCAAACCAGTTTCAGCCATGATTTTACTCAGCTTGTTTTTAATAGTATTATTTACCCTCTCCACCTGGCCTGCGGTCGATATGGGGTGTGAAGCTTACTATTAATACCCATCAACTTACACATACATTGAAAAACATCTTCGGTAAAATGGGTACCCCTATCACTTTCAATTACTCTAGGGATACCATACCTACATACAAACTCCTGAACTATTTTCTTTGCCGTGAATGCAGCAGTGTTGGTAGCAGCTGGGTATGCCTCTACCCAATTAGAGAATACGTCTATGCAAACCAAAACATAGTTCAAGTTCCTGCAGGGTGGTAACTGGATGAAGTCAATTTGTATGACCTGGAAAGGGCTGTCTGCTGGAGGGATGTGAGATGGTTCGGTGGGTACAGTTTTTCCTATATTCTTCCTTAAGCAGGTCAAACAGGACATTGCCCTCTTCTCTGCTTGGGAAGAAAAGCCAGGTGCATACCAGTATGCCTTCACTAACTTACACATACCCTGCTTACCCAGATGGGTCAGACCATGTGCTGCTTCTGCTAAGCTTGGGTAGTATGCCTTAGGAGCTACTGGCTTCCTTTGTCCATTTCTCCAGAGCCCAGAGGACTCTTGCTCACATCCCTTGGATCTCCAGCTTGCCTTTTCCTGATGAGTACACACACCTTGCATTTCAACCAGTTTCTGCATGTCAACCGTTTCAAATACCAACACTTTATCCATTTGATTAAGTTTTAAACCTGCTGCCCATTTGGCAGCTTCATCAGCCCTGTTGTTACCCAATGATACTGGATCATCTTCGCAGGTATGGGCTTTACACTTAATGACAGCTACTGTCTTGGGTAGCTGTATTGCCATCAACAGTCATTTTATGTGATGTGTATGTGCGATTGGTGTGCCTGCTGCCGTTAGAAAATTTCTTAGACACCATAGGGCCCCAAAATCGTGCACCACCCCAAAAGCGTACCTGGAGTCTGTGTAAATATTGGCCGTTTTTCCTTTGGCCAACTCACACGCTCTCCTTAGTGCCACGAGTTCCGCCACCTGCACTGAATGGGGTGGACCAAGTGGTTCGGTCGCTGTAACGTCCTTGTCATCAACCACAGCATAACCTGTACATAACTCACCTGCATCAGTCTGTCTATGGCAACTCCCATCCGTGTAAAACGTTAAGTCTGCATTTTCTAATGGTGTGTCATGAATGTCAGGCCTAGCTGTAAAATTTTGATTTAAATACTCCATACAGTCATGCCTATTAATTCCTGTACCAAACTCACCTTCTACCACTGGTAACGATTCACCTTTACCTTACACCCTTTGTGCATCATGAGGCACACTTGGTAAATATGTAGCAGGGTTTAAAGTATTACACCTCTTTATAGTAATGTTGGTCGGTGCAATTAACGCTAGTTCCCATTTAGTGAACCTAGCGGAGGAAACGTGTCTGGTCTGGGCCGAATTTAACAGGGCAGAAACAGCATGTGGTGTATGTACAGTCATGTCATGGCCTAACACTACATCCTCACTCTTTTCCCCTAAGAGTGCGGTTGCAGCTACGCTCCTTAAACACGTTGGGAGTGATCTTGCCACAGCATCCAACTGGGCACTGTAGTATGCTACTGGTCTATTGGCATCACCATGTTTTTGTGTGAGAACTCCTGCCGCACAACCAGCAGCCTCCGTACAAAATAAATCAAAGGGTTTCCCGTAGTCTGGAATCCCCAATGCAGGTGCTCTTATCAGACTGTCCTTAAGATTAAGGAAGGCTTGCTCTGACTCTTCAGAGTGCAAGACACGGTCTGGTTTTGTGGAAGATACTAACTCCTGCAGTGGTAAAGCCAGAATGGAAAAACCGGGTATCCATGACCTGCAATACCCACACATGCCCAAGAAGGTACGGATCTGGTGCTGGTTCTGCGGTAGTGTCATGGTCTGTATGGCGTGGATTCAGTCCACTGTCAGATGTCGGAGGCCTTGGGTAAGACAGTGTCCCAAGTATTTAACCCTGGTCTGGCACGGCTGTAACTTGTCCTTAGCAACCTTATGCCCTGTGTGCGAGAGGTGAAGCAACAAAAGTTTAGTATCATTTAAACATGACATAAATGAATCAGAGCATAACAACAAATCGTCTACATATTGGATTAGTACCGATCCATTGGCAGGTTGAAAAGACTGTAAACAATCATGTAAGGTCTGGGTGAAGATACTGGGGCTGTCAATGAAGCTCTGGGGTAGTCGTGTCCATGTGTACTGTACGCCTTTGTATGTGAAGGCAAATAGGTATTGGCAATCAGGATGAAGGGGGACGGAGAAGAAAGCGGAGCATAAATCTATTACCATGAAATGGGTTGCGGTTGATGGGATTTGCATAAGGATGACAGCTGGGTTAGGCACTATGGGAAATTGGCTTTCTACCACCTTATTAACCCCTGTAAGGTCCTGTACCAGCCTGTAACCCCTCCCACCACTCTTTTTCACTGGGAAGATGGGACTGTTGGCTACACTGGCTGTACAGACTAAAATTCCCTGCTGTAGTAAACGCTCAATTATGGGGTGAACCCCTAACTCCACTTCTGGCTTTAATGGGTATTGGGTAATTTTAGGAGCGTGTCTACCGTTTTTCAGGTTTACCATGACGGGAGCTACATTTGCCATTAACCCAGTGTCCTGTTCATCCTTAGTCCAAAGGAAACTAGGTATTTGTTCTAACATTTCATTTACCTGAGCTGAACCCTTGTCTGATGTTATGGTATGCAGCATTAACCTTTGGGGAGTGTCTAGCACATCCCTTACCTCGTGTGCAAACCTTCCTGAAACATCCATAAATATCCCATCAGGGGTACAATAGATAATACATCCCATTTTGCACAATAAATCTCTTCCCAGGAGATTAGTAGGGGCTGTTGCTGCCAGGTGGAAAGAATGCCTGGCATGCAAAGGCCCAATGGTAACCTCCGTGGGTTTGGTTAAAGGGTAATGCTGTACGCTACCTGTTACACCCATTGCTGGTATTGTCTGGTTTGTTATCTGTAGATTTTCAAGAGATTTTAAAACAGACCTGGTCGCCCCTGTGTCTACTAGGAAGGAACGTTCAGTACCAGCTACATTAACCTTTATTACCGGCTCTTCCCTAGTACCTCCCATTATCCTGACTGCCTGCAGACTACAGGTATGACCTAACCCCTATAGTTGGCTATCTTCCCCCAGCAAGGCATTTGCAGCAACTATGTGGGCAGGATTTATCTGGTAGTTCTTATGGTTACGAGATGCATCAATACGTTGCTGCATGCGGGGTTCCTGAATTATGACTCTACAGTCCTTCCTAAAGTGTCCTACTTGGTTACAGTTAAAACATTTCTTAGCTGATCTGTTGGGGAAATTTTGTTGATAATTAGGTTGAAGTCCGGGAGGAGGGAATTTTGAGTGTGGGTATGATGGTTTTGGGTGTGTGTGAAGAGTGTGTTGTGGTCTGGTGTGGTATGTGTGAGGGAATTGTATGGGTTGGGCCTGTGCAGGATGGTAGGTGTTTAAGACTTGTAACTGCGCAGGTGGATATGTGTCTGTTGGCTGTAAGTGCATATCTTCTAGAGCTCGAATGCTAACAGCCATCAATTTCTCGCTCTGAGCTTCACGTTTCCTGGTGATATTCTTGTCATGGTCTATTGCAGTTTCCCTGAGCACGTCAACTGTTATCCCTCTCCAACCAGGGTGTGAGGTCTGAACTCTGTCTTTCAAACTGTCTTTTAGACCGTCCATTAGAACAGTGATGACCATTCCCCTGTAGTGCGTGCTATGCTTAATGTTTTCGATCCCAGTGTACTGAGTGATCGTCTGCAGCCCACGATTAAAGTAATCTTCTGCAGGTTCACTTTCCTTTTGTTTAATGGAGAAGATTTTACTCCAATTAACAACTTACGGGAAAAATATGGCTAATTGGGCAACTATACGGGCAATGCAATCCTGATTACCTTGATCAGTTAAGGGGATTTCTGCATCCAGAGTACATGCTGTGATAAACTTTTTCACATCTTTACCTTCTGGGAGACATGCTCTTAACACCACTCGCCAATCCTTGTTGGTTGGCTCACGGGCATTGCCTAGATCCTTTATGAAATGCTGACATTTTGCCAGATGTTTCTTGGGGTCAGGAAATTCAGACATAATGGAATGTAGTTCCGCCCGTGTCCAAGGACAGTGCATCGCTACTTCCCTTGTGGGTATGACACCATTCGCATCTGCGTTCCCATTAGGGACAATAATTGTCCTTACAGGATGGATGCCTCCCACCTCTATACCTTTAAGCCTATTACTGCAGCGAACGGTATTAGTAACCTCCGCTATTGAAGCAGTTGGTTCTGATACTTCCTGCACCCTTATTAAAGGAGCCTCCCCCACCATGGGTTCTACTAGGGCCTCCCCCCCATGAGCTAAGGATCCCTCCCCCCCTCTTGATGCCATAGGGCAGCTACTTGTACTTGCTGGGAAGGGACATTTAATAACTGCACAGCATGGGATACAGCAGACATTGCTACAGGATCACTTTCTGCATCATAGACATTTTCCAAATATTCACTCAGGACCGGGTACAACTTACTTGGTTCAGTTACAAAATTTTTATCGTTTTTGTTATGTGGTAATGTATCATCACCGCCCACCACATAAGGTGGCGGGGGGGCGCAAGCGCGATTCGCAATACCTTTGGCAACGCAACCGTGCCGCAAGTTTGCATTTCCCTGTGATGCGTACGCTACACTGTGTAGCGTTGCATGCGCATCACCCCTAGGCATGCACATGGCTCCACGCGGTGCCCCATGCACGCCATTAACCCATGTGCGACTCTCATTCAGCCAGAGTTTCAAAGAATCATCATACTCCACTCTTTTCTTTAGGGATTTCACTCTACATATGTGATCCCTAAGGTTATTTAAAATCTCCATATTAAAGCTTCCAATCTTTGAGAAAGGTTTCTCACTCTTACTCGTTATCTTAACCCACACAGTACAGTGCGTCGTTGCGTACGCACCATATTTAGTGTACATTATATGAAGAGCCGACCCGGTCGGACCTTGCATACACAGCGCATCGTCTACCATCCCTGTTGACTGTTTTGCGCCCATTTTGCGAAAAAACAACAACAATGATGAGACCGGTGGAAGAATTAACCGATAGGCTGCCTCCACGCACCTATTCTACAGTTAGCTAATATCTAAAAATAGGGAACACACCAATACCTACTAAGGCAAGCACAGTAACCACCTATAATAGGGAACACAGGAGTTATCTAGCTATAGATAAAACCACAGTAACCACCTATTGTCCTTTTGTCCCCGCAACCAGCCTCAGTCAGAGATGCCACACTCGTATGGTCCGGTCGAAACACTCAAAGGCCCTAACTGACTGATGAATATTACAACTACACTGGAAGCTATATTTATCGTTAACTCTCTTTAACGATAGGAAATAAGGAGGATCCCCTCTGCCAGTATACCTGTTATGTATACCCTATATTTATTACCTATAATAGGGACCACGAAGGCACAACCTATTTCACAATCTCAATCATACACCTTACACACTTCTATATTGTGGCCAAATAACAAAAATAAAAAAAATACCTTTCTTTTGATTAACAGCCTTTTGGAGATTACAGCCCTATCAATATGACGTATTTCAGTCTTGATGATTTATTTGAAATTAATTCTAACAGAAATGCTAGTCACATGCTTCACTTGCTATTGTGCGCTCGGTTACAAATAATTAGATGTAATCGCTACATGTGGCAGGAAGTGGGCGTACATCCGGTCGCACACACTATGCTGCGACTGTTTGCACGTGGTGTACACTAAAACCTTTGTGGCGTTATTGTGCGATCGGATGCGTATGCAATGCGTGGCCGTTCTACAACAACGTGGGCAAGCACAAATCTCTCTCCACTATCCCAGATTCTAATCAGCCCTCTCTGAATTCGCAAACTGCGAGTCTCCGTCTCTGAACAAAAAATAGGAACGCAGGAAAAAAGTCTGCTGGCGCCTTTCCACCCTTTTGTTCCAAGACGAGGGGAGCAGTTCAAAAATACAGTGATGGGTGATATCCAACTCAGTGAGCCCCCAAATTATTGATACCGTTTAAACAGTATCGATATTAGAGAGATTTGATTGCACAGACCAGATTGCCCATACCTCCCATTTCAATATAAAATAACTTTGTCACACAGAAACAGTTTGCGGTTCCAACACACACAAAGGTATTATATTGTAAAAAGGGTATAATCAGCCTCAATCTATACAATGCAGCTATATACAGGATAAAGACAAAGATACAATTACCAATACTTCGCCATGCGGTCTGGTTCCAGACTAACAGCTGTCCATCAGGATTGCTGCGTGTTTCTTTAGGGTCAAGCAGAGAAAGAGGAAGGAAGGGGGTTGGGATCCAGACTGCATAGGAATTTATAGGTGTACAATTTCCTTTGAACATAAGCTGAATACTCAGAGGGGCTCCCTATTGGCCCTTTATTACTGAGTCACAATGGTTGTTGCTATTCATTTGTTAGTAGATGGTTGACGTCACTGGAGGTTGAACTGTGTTAGAAAATCCCTTTGTACTACCCTTGGCATGCAAATCTACAGGGGAGGTGTACAGTGATTTTTACAGTATAGAGTGTAATTCTTGGCAGGTCTTCATAACTCGATAGTGATCCCTTCCATATTCATTCTGTTGGTTTCATATTCCTGTTGAGACAGAGGGAAATCGGTAGATACTACTCATGACCCATTTATCTTATTCCTAAGCCCAGATATCATATAACTGCTATTTAACATGTAACATTCACTGTATACCTTTAAAACACATAAACTTCTATGTTTGGAACATTTATTGTGTAAGTGGATGAATATTTGTATGAGAGGAAAGAGGTGTTTATGTACTAAATAG
Source organism: Taudactylus pleione (assembly GCA_031769625.1). Lineage (NCBI taxonomy): Eukaryota > Metazoa > Chordata > Amphibia > Anura > Myobatrachidae > Taudactylus > Taudactylus pleione. The sequence goes on along the minus strand of JAUIMM010000079.1, from coordinate 2,591,385 downwards.
CATTGTGCGTATCTCAGTCAGTTTAGGGTTAAATGGGATATAAGTTTATTGTAAGGAAAGGCTGCTGTCCGTCGGGGTAAGGTTTTCGACAATAATACTTAAAAGCTAGCTATGTGATTGAAACGCAAAACAGTATTTAAACAGTATTGCTGTACTAATTTTGTTATGTGTTTATGTAATGTAAAATGGCGCCTAACCGTTGTGAGCACAGAAGCATGGCTTGCCATTCACAATATGGCGAGTTGCGGGGGCATGGGATGCGTGTGCATGTATAGCGAGCATATGCAATTGTGCGTGCGCAAGTGTGTGCGCGAATGCGACGGGAGCGTGTGTTCGCATAAAATGGCCGTGGACAATCAAATCGTCCAATGGATGTCATGTTGCGATTCGTGCGCAATTAAGCGATCGCAACCAATTTATACGGTTTCGACAATACCTACAGAGGTTATTATCACGTGTCTTTGCTTATTGCAATGTGCTGGTAGAAAAGCTGGGCCACTTGTGTTTGCCCCCCAGACAAAAAGTTGTCAGCCAGCCCCTGCCCCCTAGTGCCTAAACCTAACCTCCCCCACCCTGCACCCTAAACCTAATACCCCTTCCCCAGTACCCAATCTCCCCCCCAAGTGCCTAAACCTAGCCTCTCCCTCCCCGCACCCTAATCCTAACCAGTGGTTACTGGCTGTTGGAGTCTGATCCAAATCCTGAAGTAATCAAATATATACTGTATGTATCAAATCTAAAATGTGAAACAAAAGATAAATTTGCTAGTGTTATGCTGTAACTTCCTGTGGCAACACAAGATGGCCATTGGACTACACAAAAAGAAAATGTGCTGGGGGCACATAGATGCTTCCCATAACTTGCATAAAAAAATTAATTCTCCAAAATATACCTACTATAATGGAAACCTGCAGTTTACAGCCATTGGTGATTATTTTCTTTTTCTTAATTTTCTGAATGATATACAGTAGAAATGTAACTAATAACATGTATAAGGCATGTGCTTACCAGTAACTGTACAGACAAAAAATTGCCCCCTGCATCTCACAACAGCCTCTTGCTTCTTATTCCTACCCCCTGCATCTCACTACAGCCTCCTGCTTCTCACTCCTGCCCCCTGCATGTCACCATAACATCCTATATTTCACCACAGCCCCTTGCATCTCACCACAGGCCCCTGCTTATCACTCCTGTCACTGGTTTTTACCACACCCCCAGGCATCACACCATAGGCCTCTGCATCTCACCACAAGCCCCTGCTTCTCACTCCTGCCCCCTGCATTTCAACAGGGTCACCACAACACCTCCTGATGCTGCTCTGCAGCGGGCTGGGTGCTAGCCCCTGGGATGTGCTGGGAAAGGCAGGAAGTTCATGGAGGACAGAAACCTCCTGTGGAGCAGAAGGGCACACACGCCTGCATTTTTCAGACCATGCAGCTACCGTACGCATTATCAGCAAAATGTCCTTGGGGAAGGGGCATCTGTGCATATTTCCGCAGTCTCCTTGCACACCCCTCCCCAGGTGCCGAACATGGCGATGAGCAATGTACTCTATATTTCCTGGTCTTCCTGTTCAGATTCCTTGCTGTGGTGTCCCTGTCCAAGAACAGCACTAGCTTCCATAGGAGGTGCCTCCTGTTCACCTAGGGCGAGTGGCTGAGTGGTATGAATACCGTATTGTCATTACCCCTAAATAATCGGAAGACGCTATTTAGAGTTACCCGTCGCACAATAAATAATTGCTTTCCAGCCCAACTGTGTTTCCAAAGCACAAAAAGTTCTTATTGCAACAAAAAAGTAAGTTACACGCTATGATCTATCACAATTAGTGCAAAGACAATTAAATACAAAAGGTACAGCTTGATACATATGAATGTGCATCGGTCCCAATAAACAGTCGTCACTCCAGAAGCCTGTGATCATCCAAGAAGAATGGCTACTGACTGGGACCGGGACATAGGCTATATACCCTAACAGATCATGATAACAACAATGTACTGTAGACAGACAAACATAGGGGGTCATTCAGACCCGCTCGTGAGCGGCAGGACGCTCGCAAGCAGGTCGATGTTCCCCCACCGCACATGCGCACGACGGAGGGAGCTCTCCATCGCTCCGGGTCTCGCACCAAAGGGGGCGTGCTGTTGATGTTGATTGACAGCACGCCCCCTTTGGAGGGCGTGCCGGGGGCGTGCCTGCCAGACGGAGGCGTTCCCATGGGAACGCCTACCGTCTGAAGCCGGCCCCACTGACATCACTAGTGATGTCAGTGGGAGTGATTTGGGCTCTGATAGAGCCAAAATCACTCCAGGGCTTGTGGCAGCGAGACCCTACCGCAGGGTCTCCGTCGCAAGCCCGATGGTCGTGATGGTCAAGACCATCGCGACCATCATCATGGACGCTCGCATATGCTGTGGGTGGTAACCCACAGCTATGCGAGCGGCCAGGAGGCCACTCCATTTTCAGGGAGGAGGGCCCTGATTCAGAGCGAGCGCTCTGGTCAGAGGGTTCAGCTCTGAATCAGGCCCATAATTCCACTGGTTCTTGCTCTTGGTCTTTGTAGTACACTGTAGTTCATAGGACAGTTCACTAGGGGTATGTCCCAATTCTCCACAGTCTCTTGAGATTACATTGTCTTTCTTTAACTGGTTTAAGACACTACATACAGAGTATACATTCTAACTAATAATTTCCTATGATCCATAACCATCGAACGCAAGATGCGACTCCCTCGCTGATAGACTCGAATATCTGGAAATAAACAGGGTGTCAGTATAGTACCAAACATGCCATGTCTACCATGTTGTATACCTTAAATATCATATACATACATTTCACAACATAATTATATGCTTCTAAAACCTCTAATATTACGTTTAATGTAAAGGATTCTTTTATGAGTGAGTGTATATCTATGATTATATGTAAGTATACGTTGTGCGTCTACATGCATCATAAAAGTGCAGGGGTTGTGTACAGCGCAAACATGCGCTCTGTGTGTGTTTATATTTACAATAGCAACTGTGTATATGTGTGCACGCATTGTGGATACACATGCGATCGTTTATGTGTATGTATATATATATATATATATATATATGTGTGCAAATGTGCATCAGTGTCATGGATTTATATATATATATATATATACATATATTAATATATTTATATATAGCTTTATTCAGTAACTGGTATTATTGATATTACTTCTGTCTGAACGAAGTTAAAAAATGACAGACAATGGAGTTGTTCCGATCAGAGATGGCCAGCAGATACTTGATGGAATCACAATGTAATGTAAATGCTAGTTCCTTTAGGCATACAATGATAGTCAGCCTTAGAGACAATGGTTCATTCAAAACACTCGTCTGCACCTCAGAATAGTATGTGTGTGTTTTTCAGTTACTAGTCACAGACATGTCCACAGGACTTGTCTCCCAGCACTGACCAAACCTTGCATTTTTAAATATATATATAATCTTTAAATACATATGTGTATTTGTGTGCATTATTATGTAAAGACTTTAACAGTGTGCAGTAACACGGCAGATGTACACAACCCAAAATAGCGCCGTACACAATGATATTATACTGACTACGCCAGATGGCGTCATGCAGACAACGCAAACATGGCGTCTTCAGATATTTTCAAAGATCTGATCTCAGCCAATCATCCAGCTTCGACAGTGGGAACAGCACGCTGGAGAGGGAGCACTTCACGGTGGAGGAGTGTTGGCTGGAGTCCGCCTGCATGTTCAGCATAGGGATGGACATCGGAATCTGATGGTTACTAACCACGATGTGTTTGTTCTGATGATAGTATCTTTACCATTTGTTAGTGGTGGTCCGATATTTGCCACCATTGAATGGAAATCATTCGTTGGTATTCCAATGGTTGTCTTTTTTTTATGTTCCTGATAGCTATGCCTCCCCTGGTGCCTTCCTGGTTACTATTTCTATATCAGGGCATCTTCATGGGTTTGTTGGAGGCTGCCTTTCACTCCCTGTCTGCCTCAGATGTGACCCTGCTCAGTCCCTGACTTCCTCCCCTCTCTAGGCTGCTGCTAAGTAACAGGGCACACTGCTGTCTCTGGTTGGCTGTCACGGTCTCATAGAGCCAATCATAGTGCAGCCCTCGCCCCTGCAGCAGCAGTCAGTCACTCACACACACACAGTTTATTCTGTGACTTGCTTCAGTAAATTCATTACTGCTCAGCTCTCTTTTGTCACAGATGAATAGGGGGTATAAGAAGGGTAATACCCCACTAGAGCAGTACCCTTTGATGAAGTCTGGAGATGAAACGCGTTAGAGAGGTCTATTTCTCATTTGCCAAACCTGAACTGAACCTTTCCTGAATGAAAGCTAAACTTTTTAATATATTTATTCTCTAATTTTGCTGCTTTGAAAATAACATCACATATTTAGCACTTTAGCAGTGCATGGACTATTCATTGTGTACTTTTACCCATTATTTAGTTTATTTATTTTGCATATTACTTGCATACTGTGTCATTTAATAAATTGTACTCCCCTTTTTTATATATTTATATGGTGGATTGCACTACTTTATTGCACCAGCACTTTATATTTCTACATAGTATTTTACACTGATATTTTCAGCCGGTCACTATATACCCGTGCTATTTTTGGTATTTAGCTGATGCCTTTTGTATTAGGTATTGCTGTTTGTTGATCTGAGTGGTGCTAGGGAATATTCCCGATTCTGTTGGATATATTTATTTGGCGCTTTTTTACACACATTTTATATATATATATATATATATATATATATATATATATATATACACACACACACACACACACACACACAGTGCATCCGGAAAGTATTCACAATGCTTCACTTTTTCCACATTTTGTTATGTTACAGTCTTATTCCAAAATGGAGTAAATTCATTTTTGGCCTCAAAATTCTACACACAATACCCCATAATGACAACATGTAAAAAGTTTTTTTGAGATTTTGCTAATTTAATTAAAAAGAAAAAATGAAGAAATCACATGTACAAAAGTATTCACGGCCTTTGCTCAATACTTTGTTGATGCACCTTTGACAGCAATTACATCCTCAAGTCTTTTTGAATATGATGCCACAAGCTTGGCACACCTATCTTTGGGCAGTTTTGCCCATTCCTCTTTGCAGCACCTCTCAAGCTCCATCTCAAGCTCACATGCCTATTTGGATGATATCATTAAAATAATCCTCAACCATTCCGTATCAGGTGGAGTCACGGTAGAGATTCATTAATTATAAGCAATTCTTTTAGACCAAAGCAGATGTCAAAAGGTTATGTTAATTCATCTGCATCAACAGTGGGTCTCCTAGGAAAACTGAGTTTTTTCCTGGCAGCTGCACTTGCCGAAGCAAGGAGGAGCCATTGCTGCGTCACGTGCCGCTTGAGCTGACAGTTTGCTCACCAAATGCGCTTTGCTTATCTTCAGATCTGTGTTCATTGGGAAGAAAGACATGACTTATCCCTAGGATTAAGCATGGCCTCCAAAATGTATTGATCCGATTTGAAGATCTGACAACCCTTGGATCCTGGCAAGGCGAATGAAGGACTTGATCTACATGTCCGACATACTTAGCTTTGTTTCAGCTCATCCTTCAGTTTCTCGAGCTGCTTTTCCAACAGTCTATTTAGGGGAATTACGTGACTCAAGCTGGCAGTGTTTGAACTCACTTTACAGATGACTACTTCAAAGGGTTTCAGCACTTTGCACAACACGGAAAGTATTTTCCACTGAGGATGAGTAAGGTACATTCCCCTCCTCTCCATATGTCATAGGTTATTGTGTAGCTTTGGGTTGCTTTTTGCTATTCCTCCATCTGCTGAAGCATATAAAGGGTGGAGTTCCACCTTGTTACTACCTCTTGCTTCAGCTGGTGGCAAGGCAAATTCAACAGTTCTTGCAGATGCTGCAATGTTCTACATGCACCTGCTGAATGGCGAAAATGTCCCACAATTTTTCGGTCCGCAGATAGCATTACCTGCACAGCCCTATCATTTTTAAAACAAAAATTTGATTGTGTTAGCAAAATTTGGGATGTGTTGGAATTCACCCAGCTGTAATATTGGTGGCACTGTTAGAAATCACAAATCCCAAGGAGACTCCAAGCAGGGTAAGCCATTTTGCAATGCACTCAGCACCCCCTTCAGACTATAAATATATAAATTTGCACCCTCTCTCCCTTTTTTCAATAAAGGGACAATGTGCACAGTAGGTCGCAAAAATGGGAGTGGTCTTAAAAGAAAAAGACACAATAGTATCCCCAATTCAAATTACTTCACACAGTAGCACAATCTTATTAACATTACACCACATAGTAGTGTCCCTCATTCATTTTATGACACACAGTAGTGCCCCTTTTACACAATGCCCACAGTAATAGTGCCCCTTACACATAATGCCCACAGCAGTAGTGCTCCTTACACATAATGCCCACAGCAGTAGTGCTCCTTATTCAATGCTCCCAGTAGTGGTGCCACTTATGCAGTGCCCCCAGTAGTGGAGCCCCTTATGCAGTGCACCCAGTATATGCAGTGTCCAGTGGTAGTACCCCTTATGCAGAGCACACAGTGTGGTGCCCCTAATGCAGTGCTCCCAGTAGTAGTGCCCCTAATGCAATATCCCATTAGTAGTGCCCCCATTAGTAATACCACCATTAATAGTCCCCCCAAGTAGTAGTGCCCCCATTAGTAGTTCTCCCAGTAGTAGTGCCTTCAGTACTAGTGTCCCCAGTTGTAGTGCCCCCATCAGTAGAGCGCCCAGTAGTAATGCCCCCATTAGTAGTGCCCCCAGTGGTAATGCCCCCATTAGTAATTTCCCATAGTAGTAACGCCCCAATTAGTAGTGCCCCTTACACAAAAAGAAACACACAATACATACCTTAAGCCCTGCTCCTGCGTCTGCTGCCATCCAACTGCTCCTCTGAACTATGGGAGAGACGTCATGATTTCTCTCCCTTCAACCACTGCGGTAGCTGGAAGGTTGAGCTCAGGAGTGATCTCCAGCCTCCAGCTGCTGCTGTAGGGAAGGAGCCGGGTGCTCGCTAGTAACAAAATCTCATCAGGTACCCGGCAAATGGAGTAGGCAATAGTGGTGACTCTCCAGCCTGGTGCATTCCTGCGGCGCAGGCCTGGCTGAACGACTGACTGGGTAAGGTGGGCTGGAGGAGGCAGAAATCGTTACACTTCCAAATAGAAATGACGATACGCAGTTCTGCCTCCTTCCTGCCCACTTTAACCCTGATCAACGGTATGTCTCTAAGTGAAACAGGTGATACAGAGTAACCTGTGTCCGAATGAGCTGCTGTTTGTTAGATGCTGCTGCTGTTGTTGGTGCTGCTGAAGGCAATACAACCACCCAGTGGGCTGTCACAGTCATGTAATCTCAAGTTTGATCTGTTCCACTTGTCCACATATCTTTGATTAAGTGGACAGTGGGAACAACGACATCTTGGAGGACACTAGTTAAGTTTTTTTTATTGTCCCTGTGCAGACTGGAAATTGGTGTTCTAGTGAAGTGGAATCTATATGGGAATTGGTAGCGGGGACACAGGACCTAAATTAACTGTCTAATACCCACTGCATTAATGGCAGATGTTGGAGGCACATCTGATACCAGTATACATGTTATGACATCAGTGATCCACTGTGCAAATGGGTTACTGCTGTCATACTTGCTCCCCCGTGCAAAGGATTGTTTAACAGTCAATTGTTTTTTAAACTACTACTAGTAGTCTTCTTATCACGGGCAAGAACTGCTTTTACTGGTGCCTCACTTACACAGAGAACATCCTCATCATCATCAACATTCTCATCAATATCCTCACTAGCACCTGCATCAGCTACACAAATATCCCCCTCATCCTGTTGCACTTCTGCCATAGCATCCTCAATGTCAAGGTCTGCAACTTCTTGACTTGTGCTGCTCATCCCTACATTGGCAGATGGTGCAGAAATGGAGGAAGGAGGCTTTTCTACAAGTTCAGAAAGGTGAGGCTTACACAAAGCACTCATGGATACATTTAGACTCACTTCAGGGATTTGTGACATTTCTGTTTCTGAACATACAGTTTGTTCTACTGCCTTACCGGTTTTCATTGTTTTGACATCTCTTCCATACATATCTGTCTCTCCGGGTGTAACAGCCTCCTCCGACACCTGCACGTTTCCACTATACTTGGATATGTGCATATCATGAAATACTTACTTGATTCTTGCATGAGATGTCCCTCAGGATATAAAGATCCACGGAGCAGGTTTTGATTGAGCACCAAAGCACTTTAAGTACTGGGGAGAACATTGCAATAGGAATACACGCAGGTGTGGACTTTCAAGGATTATCTCATACATTCATTGGATATTTTTATTCTTATATACATTTTTGGATCCACCACTTTAAGCAATATTCCTTTATATTGAGATATTGTCTACAAGAAAAAGCACAGAAGAGGGCTGAATGAGCAATCTAGGAATTCCACAAGCTGATGACACCTGGGAATCAGGTATTGTTGATTGTGTATTGTTGATGTATGCTACTAAACACCCCCTGCATGCTGATTGGCTGCCATTGATGTAAATACTTGTCCCATGCGTCTTGTAGGCCAGCCCTCTGACTATGTCTGGTGACAAAACGCATTAGGGCATGGCCGACAGACACTTCACTTGTTCCATCCAACGTCTCCTCCTGGCTCCCAGACTCACGGTGTTCCCGACACGCTGCTGCCTCGTGGAGTCTCGCAGCGTGTGGTGCAGGTTCCCGGTGGTGTACAGAGGATGGTTGGAGTATTGCCGGGATGAGGTTTTTTACTTTACCATGTGGTAACCAGTCCACAGAGTCATCTTTTGTGGTACAAGCATACCGTTGTCATTCCTTATTAACTGTTTTATGCACTATGGAGTGCCCTCTTCTGTTCTTTTTTTTTGTAGATCATTCATCCTGAGGGATTCGGGATCATTTTTATTACAGAAGGGGAGCAGCGGTTCTTATATGCACTTTAGTGCCATTATATGTACATTTCTGTTGGTGAGTTGTGTGTACCCTCACATTCTGTGTTTACTTAGAGGGATCAGCACCTGTCATATGCTCTATTGTTGTATCTATTGAGATTTTGTGTTTAATAATTATATAGTAATACTGTCATTGTGAGTGTTTTATATTTTTGTCAGGACTGCGACTATATCAGTACATAAAGATAGACTACTTTTGCCAAAGTTCCATTGTGGTCATTGGAGGAGCTATCCTGCTTGCTGGCATGCTTTTCATTCAGGGGATAGAGTGTTAAAGTGATTATCTGTTTCCCAGGTGTCGTCAGCTTGTGGGATTCCTAGATTGCTCATTATTTCAAACCTGATTCCATTTGGGTAACATGTTCTGAAACTTCCAATGGATTACAGACCTCTAGTATAAAGTCTGTTACTAACTGTATCTCAGTGTCTGTGCAACGTTGCTTTCAGGTCTTTTCTTGGACTCCTGCCAGATCCCCGCTGTGCCTGTGGATTGCTGTTGTATTCCAGATGAACGTCTGATGTCAGTCACCCGCTGCACTACAGGGCCCAGCATTCCTATTGCCTAAGTATTGCTAATTGCTCCATCACTGCAGTTTCACCATTTTGCTGAACTATTTACTTTGCCTGTTGTTTTTCCATTCCTGTGGATATTGAACTCATCCTTGTTACAGTTGTCAACTGCACCATTACAGTGTCATCTCTGCATCACGGGGCTCAACCCCGCTCCGAACCCTAGCCACACTACAGGGCCCAATCCCGCTACAATCTTCTATGCATTATGGGGCTCAACCCCGTTCCGAACCCTAGTTACACTACAGGGCCCAACCCTGCTACAATCTTCTACACATCACAGGGCTCAACCCCGCTACAATCTTCTCCGCATCACGGGGCTCAACCCCGCTTCAATCTTCTCCACAACCCGGGGCTCAACCACACTACAATCTTCTCCGCATTACATGGCTCAACCCCGCTACAATCTTCTCCGCATCACGGGGCTCAACCCCGCTACAATCCTCTCTGCATCACGGGGCTCAACCCTGCTCCAAACTCTAGCCACACCGCAGGACTCAACCCTGTCCTGGAATCTCATTGTCTTACAGGGCTTAATGCTGCTCCGACTTCTCTACTCCATAAGGCTCCAGTTTGCTTCATCTCTCACTGCACCACAGGGCTCGGCCCTGTCCTGGAACTATACTATTCTGCAGGATCCGCTCTGCTCCAGATTTCCATTACTACAGGGTTCTACTCTGGCAAAGGTCCTTAATGTCATCCTGAAGTGTTAGCCTCATTCTGGACTCGGGGTTCCCTACCACGTTAGTTCTTATATGCTAAAGACTGCTTATATATACTTGGGGATTCTCTCCTATACTTATTGTTGCATATATGAATCTCTGTGCTGTTTGAGACTTTATATGAGACCTTGCTGATTATAATTCTTTTGTGAATAAATTCTATTTTACTTTTATCCTTTGCTACTGACTTTCATGGAAAAGTCATTCCTAAGACCACCCCAGTTTATTGTGCCTAGTAGGCCTGCCTCCCTCCTGGAGTCTCAAGTGTCGGCAGCCGTGACATTTATATTTGTATTTTTTATTTATAGTTACTGGTCAACCAAATAATTATTAGTAAAATTATTCTTATACATTGTGTCAATTGTATTTCATCTACATCGATCTTCCCATAAATATAATTAAGCGCAGAGATCTACATTATTTAAATTTTATGTTTTTCTTTACTAAACTTTCCCTTTGTTAGAGGTGTTTTTATTCTTTACCACTGTAAAATATAGTTTTTTTTATTTTAGATGTCCTGATTGAAAACCTCTATACCCATGAACATCGGCTTTAGTAGATGACATTGAAGCAGTATCGTCATGATGACTGGTGGTGGAAGCAGCTGCAGCACTAGTGCTAAGTTGCTGTTCTGTTGATTGATTGTCATGGCTTTAAATAAAAGCCCGCCCACCGACTACGACACATTGTGTGGTGGCCCTTGATGTACTGACTGTTACTGACTTATATCTCACACGGACAGTATAATGATCTGAATTCTATCACAAATAAAATAAACAATATTTTTTTCCACAAGAAAAACGTACCTACCGACTGTGACACACTGCGTGATGATCCTTGACCTACTGACCATTAGTGACAGCTATATCTCAAAGGGACAGTATCATGGCCTGAATTTTATTTTTATCACAAACTGTTACAAGCCCAGTCCAGGACTTGTCTCCTGCCAGTATTCCTCCTGCTCCTGACCATGCTTCTAGGTTGCCCGTTGCTAGGAGACCCAGACGTCAGAGGATTTCACGTTTCCTCCTAGTGTTGCCTGATTGGCAGCTGATCCTATTTGAACTTCCTGGGCTGTCGCCGCCCTGTCGGCTATAGAGTTTTCATGTGGAACTTTTGGTTATGCAATCTGCTTTCTGTGCATCCAGACTTCCAGCTATAATTTGTACATGCTGCGTGTATTCTGCTCACCGGCTTCTAAGTGACCCAAGTACCCTGGGTTAAAGCATCACTGTCTACTAGGCCCTCCAGGCCATACAGCAATCCTGCTTCTACACCACGTTTCAAGCACCGCTGTCAACTAGGCCCTCCAGGCCGTATAGCAATCCTGCTTCAACACCACGTTTCAAGCATCGCTGTCTACTAGGCCCTCCAGGCCATACAGCAATCCTGCTTCAACACCACGTTTCAAGCATCACTGTCTACTAGGCCCTCCAGGCCAAACAGCAATCCTGCTTCATCACCACGTTTCAAGCATCGCTGTCTACTAGTCCCTCCAGGCCATCCAGCAATCCTGCTTCTACACCACGTTTCAAGCATCACTGTCAACTAGGCCTCCTGGCCATTTAACAACTTTAGTTTGGACTGTAAGTCTACAGTATATTCTATTGACTGTCCTATTGTTTCAGCTCCTTATTACAATATGGACATGTTGTGTTTGTACTGGTCCTCTTGGTCCACCATATCATTTATTAAGTAAACTGCCATTATTCTAATATTCTGCTTGTGACTGTTCTTCTATGTGCCACGTATCTCCAATACCTCCATCTCGGTCCTAGCAAATTGCTACAGGATCGTAACATTATAGCCGACCAAATCTTTGGACTACGATGGAGCATACGCAGAATCCAGCACAAATTCTGGCAGCTCAAATTCAGACTCTTACTCAAAAAGTTAATGAACTCTCACTTCAAGTTGAAGATGTCCGTACCTCCTCATTACAAGCTGCTCTTAAAGAGCCCAAAATGAATTTGCCTGATCGATTTGCTGGGGACAGAAACTTGTTTGTGAATTTCTGTGAGAGTTGTAAACTTTATTTCCGCATGCGTCCAGTCTCTTCTGGTTCTGAGACACAAAGAGTTGGACTTATTATTTCCCTGCTTCAGGGTGATCCGCAAACATGGGCATTTGGACTGCCTTCCTCGCATGTTGCTGCTTGTGTACCCATCATGAGATGTTTCTTGTGTGACATATAGACCATCAGTTGGAACTGAATAATTTGCACTGACAAAGACCGGGATTGCTTTCTAATTACTAATAGATTTCAGATGGTGTCCTGGCTTTCCATGCCTTTTTGCACCTCCAATTCTTCATGTGTGCAATACTTTTTCCCTGTGTCATTTCATATTATTACACATTACGGACATCTATGGTTTGATTTCTTTGCATGTGTGGATTGCATGGGTTGTTGGTGACATTTGGTGAAAATGTCATTACAATAGCCGCATTAGAAATATATTTACTGAGAACAATGTTGGTGTATTCAATACATTTTACCCGCTGTGTATATATATATATATATATATATATATATATAATTTTATATATATATATATATATATATATATACACACACACAATGTCATGTAGTCCGGCACTCCAAACAACAAGCCACTTAGTTGCAAACGGTGCCTTCACATAAAATGTGTCTTAGGTGTGGCATTCATCTATAAAAAACACTCCAATCGTCATATAAAATCCATCAGCGATGGATATAAAAGAGAAATACACAGCTGTGTGGTGTCTATTTTTTATATATCGTACTGCATATGGAATACATCTTTCTAGCTGCTCTATTGTGAAATTGCTGCTGTTTGGTATCAGTGTTTGTTTGTATTACCTTATGGAGGATTTTTTCTATTTTTCCTATATTTCTTCTGCACAGTGACACTTTCTCCATTTTTGCACAGAGACACTTTGAACTTTGGTGGTGATATGGCCGAGAGATCTACCCAGGAGGGTGGGATACCTTTTAACCCACTATTGTTCTTGGTAGGGGATATTTTCAGCTTCTCTGAGTCAGAGGCTGAAAACATATTAGAAAAAGAATGGCTATATGAACAAGCCGAATTGCTACCTCCTGAATATATTTTTAGAGATCTACTGAAACTTAAAAAACAGGAAATTGATTTCCAGTATCTTGGAATCTGTTTAAGTGACTATTACAGGTCCAAAATGATTCCCGGGGGTTTCAGAATGGAAAACTGCCCGACCTTTGGCAGATATGACCCACAATTTTGTAAAAAATGGATAGGGATATTAAATAAATGTTCCTTCGATCTGATGCTCCTAGTTATACAACAATCAAAAAAAAATAATTACAGTCAAAGAGAAGATTACATCTTTTGAAGAAAATCATCTACTAGGCCTGCAGATTGATACAGAGACAGATTGGGGGTCTAAACTGAATAATCAGATCTCAAAATATAAACGTGACTAATTGAAATTCAAGAAGGAGAAACTCACTAAGGTGGAAACTGATTATGTGCAATATTGAGTATATCAGTGGTTGGCAGGAAGTAGACCAAATATGCCAAAAAAACCCTTCTTTAGACGCGACATCTTAAATCTGCTTTTGAAATGGATTCTTCGGTAGAAGCTATTAGTACTTCAAGTGATACTGAGCCATCTTCCAGTAGAAAGACCCCTTTAGGGGCACGTGCCCGGTAAAAAATACAGGAGAGGCGCTAAATACACCAGACGAGGAGCACAGTCAAAAAGGAAAAGATCATGGAAAAACGCTACCACTTCCCAAGAGGAAATAATGTTTAATCTATCCTCTTATGAATTTACAAAGGCTGAGATTAGATTACTAAACAAGGGACTTTCATTTATTCCCAATATGCCTTTCAGGGATTTTCAATGACAGAATCTAAAGAGCCAATTAAACAGGCATCTCAAATTGAAAGAATTCTTTAACAACAAGCCACCTAGGAAAGATCCAACCCCATCTTTGATTCCACCACAACTAAAAAAGATCCTCAGATTCTCTAATTTTGAGCCTATGTCGAACAATATGAGAATTAAAACCTATATGCGCATTCTTGAGGATGAGACTAATGCTATCACTAAATTACCACCCCAAGTATACCCTAACTTGTCACCAGATGAAAGAATGGCCATTAAGTTGTTATCAGGAAATACCAACTTAATCATACGGCCAGCTGATAAAGGTGGCGCAATTGTTTTGCAGGACCTTGGAGATTACAGACTAGAGGTGCTGAGGTAATTGTGTGATACTAGGACATATTGCAAATTTCAGGGAGATCCCACAGCTATATTTAAAACGGAATTTACAATGTTATTGACTTCAGCCCTTGACAAAGGCATTATCGAGAAAGAACTTTTTGACGCCTTAATTCCTGAATTTCCATTGACTCCATTATTTTACACTCTTTCAAAGGTGCATAAGGGCATTAACCCCCCATCAGGTCACCCGATTATTGAGGCCAGAGGTTCCCTATCACAACCTTCTTCCTTTTTTTGGATGCTATATTACAACCAGAGCCGTAGCTAGACATTTTGGTGCCCTCTGCGAGAAAGTTCATTGATGCCCTCCCCCCAACTTCCTATATAACAAAAATCACTTGCAAAATCATGCACAACCACAAGTAAAGGGAATAAGCCACTTGGCACATTTATTAAAACAAAGTCCAGATAACTTTTGGCTTAATAACCGGTTGACAGTGGGTACTGTCTGTAAACATTTTTTCCACAATGGAAAGGGTGAAAATGTGACTATTTAAATATTTATTAATATTTAAAATAACAACAATAGCACACATGCTAAACAATTGAATTTTCTGTTTGCACTTTATTTAGCAAAGAACACTTTATAGAGGTGCTCTCCGAGCCTTTATACTTGCAAATTCATCTATCACAGCATCAAAGTTAATGGAATTTGTAATTAAGTGTTCAATGGAAAGAATGGCCAAATTTGAAAGCCGTTGTTGTCCAATTGAAGACCTCAAGTAGTTCTTCACTAATTTTAGTTTGCTGAAGCTCCGTTCACAAGATGCTACTGTCACAGGAATACTCAGGAATACTCAGAAAGATTCTCAGAGCTATTTTGATATTAGGGTAGGCCAAACTTAGTTTCCAGACATGTATAAGGTTCAAAATTTCCTCTGCTGTTGCTTTGCTACAGTCTGGGAGGATGGAAACTGCTTGAAATTTAAAACTCTATCTCTTCCACAATGTCTAATGCATTGAGATCACTTGAGTACTTTATTGCCAAGTCAGCAGCACATTTCTTCATGTCATCTAGTGGCATGTTTGAGAGGGTAGGCCCAGTAAGGAACTCAAAATCAGAAGAGATTTCTGTCAGAGTTTCATTATGCCACTTCAGTTGCGCAATCAAAGTATCAATTACTTCAAAGAATAGTCTTTGGAAAACCTGCAGAGTGGTCATATTGAAACCTTCATCTGGAGCTTCATCGTCAAGTGTCCTTCTCTTGCTTTGCCTCTTCATAGGAAATTCTTGAGGAAGATCCATTGACTGAGCAATAATGCCTGCATCTTTAAGTATTGCATCAACCCCTGCTTCACGCATATGCTGTAGTTGTTTCAGGAGTCCACCTATCAATTTTGCAGCTTGGTTAATTGATAATCCCTTCTTTTGCAATGTTTGGTTGACAAAGTCGATATTATTTAATATTTTATACCACATAATAAGAAGGGAAATAAATTTAAAATCAATACGCTGTATCAGGCTCTCAGGTGTGAATTTTGTTTCTAGACATATAGTATTGCATACTTGGTGCAGTGCCTCAAGAACCCCTGGCAATTGGGTACTTAATGATTTTACAGCACGTGCTTTTGATGACCATCTGGTGTTACTATGACCTTTGAGGATGATTTTGAGAATATTGGTCATTGTGTCCCATCTAGTTGTTGAACCCACAAAAAAAGTAAAAAATTTTTGAACAGTTGTAAAGAATGTCACCATTTCCACAGAAGAACAGGCTGCATGAATTCCTACTAGATTGAGCGAATGTGCAGCACAAGGAACAAATCTAGCCAGATTATTCACTTGGTTCAGTCTTGCTTGCAAACCATTATATTTTCCTGCCAAATTTGCTCCATTGTCATAACCTTGTCCACGAATATTATTTGGATCTAAACCATCCTTACGAAGCTTCTATTCTATTTCAGCAGCAAGACCACTGCCTATTTTCTCTGTTGTTTCAATGAAGTCTATAAAGCTCTCTTCCACACTGCATCGTTCTTCTGAAATCCTAACATACCTGATAACTTCACACAGTTGTTCCTTGTGTGCAGTGTCTAGAGTGCAGTCAAAGATAATAGAATAATATTTTGCCTCTTTATTCTATTAATTATTTGTGGTCTCACTGTGTTTCCAACCTGAATGCATTTATTTTGGATTTGTGGCAATAAATAGTTAACACTGCCTCTCTTATGTTTTTTAATATGAGCTGCTAAATCAGAATTGGATTGACTAATAGCATAGAGGAAGCTAAGGAATAATCCTGAGTTGGGTTGGCCAAAAGTTTCACATGAACCACGGAGAGCTAAATTGTTTGTGGCACAGAAAATAATGGCATGGAGAATTATTTTTAAAATTGCTCTCCACTTCTGTTTTTCTGAAGCGATGGCAGTTTGAAGTTCATGGTCAACTCCATGACCAATCTTTAAATGCATTTCTAAAGCTCTCCAATTTAAATAATTCTGACGATGATCAGGAGAGTTTTCGTGTTCTCCTATTATGGGAGTCAAATGCCTCCAATCAGAAAAGCCTTTCTGAGGATTTGCAGTATTTGGAGTTAATGGGGATCTATTTCCAAAAAGCATACAGGGAAAACAAGACTGCTCTCTGCATCTCAGAATACATTAGCCATGATCGCTCTACTATTTCACCATTAGGTTGAGTTATGTAGAACCAATCACGACTAAATCGCCTTCCGTCACTAGTGGTCGAGTGGGTGAAATTTAAATCTTTCTGTTGCTGGACCATGTTTTACTAAATAGCACCTGATTTTATGTGAGGCCATGAATTCGGATCTTTAAAATTAAGTCCAGACAGTTCAGGCTCTTTACTAATAGTTGTTGCATCAGTGTCAATTTGTAAACTTTGACCCTCGTCACCAGTTACACTGGTTGTATCATGCTCTTCCTGAACCTCTACTTCTAAATTAGAAATCTCTGGCAGTGGTAACTCCGCTGCAGAGGTTCCTGCACCATCATCACTACCTGGCTTTGTAAGCCATTTCTGAAAATTTTTAGAAAGCTTGCGTGCTTCCTCTTCTCTCCCTCGCCTCTGCTTTCTAAATTCAGCACCTGATGGTTTCTTTGCAGGACCTGATGTTTTTGTTGGGAGCATGGTTGTTAACTATAAGAAACAAAATTCTGACTTTAATGTTGTGATTAAATAAATTGACCTCTTTCTTACGACAGTATTTATAGTATTCTTAAAGGTTATGTGTAGGGCGACACAATGGGTCCAAAGCACCTTATAAGAAGCATCATGTGCTTCTCCTTCACCTTACTCATACTATCATCTATTCCTAACTCCCCATAAGGGTACCTAACACTTATGCTTACGCCCTGCTGCTAATTTGAGTATTATGATTGCACATGCAGCAATGTTTATAACCTCTGTCCTTGTCCTGCATTGTTTTGTACTGAGTCACTCTTCTCTTGTTTTGCTAATTTATAAGGTGCTGTGGAACCCTTGTGGTGCCATAAAAAGAAAGGTTCATTATAACAGCAATGTCCAACATATAAAAATAGTAATCAATTGTGCTTATTAAAACAAGAGACCAATATAAAAACTAATAATGTATCAGTTAGAAGCCCACATAAGTAGGATCTGCACCAGGCAAAAAAACATTGAAATCGATATTGAGGATGTTTGTTCCAGAGTACAGTATTTTTTTTATTTACATTTAGATTTATAATATACTGCATATTGTATTATCAGTGTGATGTTTATATTTTTTTAAAATTAAATTAGGATTTTTTAATGGATACTGACTCCCTCTCCTATTAGCGTCGCTCTCATTATCTATTTTGTCACAGTAGCTAACAAGGCTTTAGGGTCCAGCAACTGACCAAACAAATGAGTAATTTAACACAAAAGCAAGATGTAATTAATGCCAATCGTCACACATGAAGAACAGTTGACATATTGTTACAAGTCCAGTCCAGGACTTGTCTCCTGCCAGTATTCCTCCTGCTCCTGACCATGCTTCTAGGTTGCCGGTTGCTAGGAGACCCAGACATCAGAGGATTTCACATGTTTCCTCTCCGTGCATCCAGACTTCCAGCTATATTTTCTACATACTTCGTGTATTCTGCTCACCGGCTTTTAAGTGACCCAAGTACCCTGGGTCCAAGCAACGCTGTCTCCAGGGCCCTCCAGGCCATACAGCTATCCTGATTCTATACCACGGTTCAAGCATTGCTGTCTACAGAGCCTCCAGGCCATACAGCTATCCTGCTTCTTTACCACGGTTCAAGCATCGCTGTGTACAGAGCCTCCAGGCCATACAGCTATCCTGCTTCTATACCACGGTTCAAGCATTGCTGTCTACAGAGCCTCCAGGCCATACAGCTATCCTGCTTCTATACCACGGTTCAAGCATCGCTGTCTACAGAGCCTCCAGGCCATACAGCTATCCTGCTTCTATGCCACGGTTCAAGCATCGCTGTCTACTAAGCCCTCCAGGCCATACAACTATCCTGCTTCTATACCACGGTTCAAGCATCGCTGTCTACAGAGCCCTGCAGGCTATACAGCTATCCTGCTTCTATACCACGGTTCAAGCATCACTGTCTACAGAGCCCTGCAGGCCATACAGCAATCCTGTTTCAACACCACGTTTCAAGCATCGCTGTCTACTAGGCCTTTCAGGCCAAACAGCAATCCTGCTTCAACACCACATTTCAAGCACTGCTGTCTACTAGGTCTTCCAGGCCATACAGAAATCCTGCTTCAACACCACGTTTCAAGTATCACTGTCTACTAGGCCTTTCAGGCCAAACAGCAATCCAGCTTCAACACCACGTTTCAAGCACCGCTGTCTACTAGGCCCTCCAGGCCATACAGCAATCCTGCTTCTATACCAGGTTTCAAGCATTGCTGTCTGCTAGGCCCTGCAGGCCATCCAGCAATCCTGCTTCAACACTACCTTTCAAGCATTGCTGTCTACTAGGCCTCCTGGCCATTTAACAACTTTAGTTTGGACTGTAAACCTACAGTATATTCTACTGACTGTCCTATGGTTTCAGCTCCTTATTGCACCATTGACATGTTGTGTTTTCACTGGTCCATCATATCATTTATTTAGTAAACTGCCATGATTTAACTACACTTCTTGTGTTTGTTCTTCGATGTGCCACGTATCTCCAACACCTCCATCTCGGTCCTAGCAATTGCTTGAGGATCGTAACACATATACAAATGGCTAAACTCTCAAAGGGAAAGTCACAAAACATATTGTCGAAGCCGGATAGTTGGCTGAGACAGAGGCCCTCATTCAGAGGCGGTCGTAGGATGCAAGCGGTTGCTCAGAAACTGGCCGCCTCTGTTTCGGTCATTAGGCTGTGGGTTTACACCCACAGCTCTAACGACCGCTAGGGTGATGGTCGCGATGCTCATAGACCATCGCAACCATCGGGGCTTACGACGAGACCCTAGGGTAGGGTCTCACTTGTCGTAAGCCCCGGAGAGCTTCTGGCTCTGTCAGAGCCGGAAGCTCTCCACTGACATCACTAGTGATGTCAGTGGGGCCTCCCCCAAATGGCAGGCGTTCCCATGGGAACGCCTCCGTTTGGGCTGCCACCCCCCCGGCCCACCTTCCAAACGGGGCGAGCTGTCAATCAACATCGACAGCTCGCCCCCTTTGGAAAGAGACCCGCTACGACTGGCGCTGTCGGTCATAGCGGGTCTCACGCATGCGCACGAAGGAGCCAGCTCCCTCGTGCGCATGCGCACTGGACAAACATCGAGGCGGTCGTAGACCGTACGGCCGCCTCTGAATGAAGCCCAGAATCTGTTAGAATCGAAATCTGCATGACGCCATCTTGCGAATGGCAACAAGATGCCATTTTGCGAAAGGCCGCACAACGCCATTTTAACTACAACTCACACAATATAAGTACATACGGCAATGTTATTATTTAGCGTCGTACGACTCCTATGCAATAGAACACTATTAAAAGTCCTCACTGAAACCATACCCACATGTATCAAGACCCATAATAAGAACAACCCCGCAAAACACGTACCATGGTGTACTCCACAAACACGTATACGCACAATGCTAACTAGCGTCTTCTCTTAATATCCCTATACTTACACATTACACAATTATACTAAAAGGTTCCGTAGCACTGAGGTTGATATTAAAGGTTTTATTTATTATCAGTAATGTTGTGAAATACATGTTATTTGATATCTAAGGTTTAGTGCATGATAAGCAGACCGTGTTTGGTGCCATTCTAAACCACTGTGTATTTGCAGATCTCTGGTTCCATTGGCAAGATGATCACAACATGAGTCTGCAAGATATGGATCATAGAGAGATAGGCATTGAAATGTTTCATGTAATCCAATGTAAAAAGCCAGTTTAGACTTGTTTCCAGGCAGGAAAACACACAGAAAGGACTGTTGGAAGGCTGAACTACTGAAATACAAACGGACCTATGAACCAGTGGCGCAACTATGAAGAGTGCAGGGGGTGCGGTTGCTGTGGGGCCCGGCAGCTTAAGGGGCACGCCGGCCCAGCGATCGCACCCCCTGCACCCTCCATATGCCGGGCGCCCGCTGAGATTGTGTTATGACGTCACTCCCATAGTGCCGAGGAGCGGATGCCGGGGACGGAGCTCACTCCTGAGCTCCGTCTTCCGGGTTCTGCAGAGCTATATGGGAGTGACGTCATGACGTCACTCCCATAGTGCTGAGGAGCGGGCGCCGGGGCAGACGGCAGCTTTACAGGAGCGGGGATAAGGTAAGTGTTTTTTGTGTGCGTGCGTGTGTGTGTGCACACGCGCGGGGGTAGGGAGGGGGGAGGCAGCTACTGGGATCTCACTACTGGGGGCAGCTACTGGGATCTCGCTACTGGGGGCAGCTACAGGGGGCTCATTACTTGGGTCAGCTACAGGGGGCTCACTACTGGGAGCAGCTACAGGGGGCTCACTACTGGGGGTCACTACTGGGGGAAGCTACAGGGGGCTCACTACTGGGGGCAGCTACAGGGGGCTCACTACTGGGGGCATTACAGGGGGCTCACTACTGGGGCATTACAGGGGGCTCATTACTGGGGGCATTACAGGGGGCTCACTACTGGGGGCAGCTACAAGGAGCCCACTACTGGGGGCATTGCAGGGGGCTCATTACTGGGGGCAACTACAAGGGGCTCACTAATGGGGGCATTACAGGGGGCTCATTACTGGGGGCAACTACAGGGGGCTTACTACTGGGGCACTGCGTAAGGGGCACCATTACAGTGGGCATTGCATAAGGGGCACCATTACAGTGGGCATTTCATGTTTTAGGGGAACTACTGTGGTTATTGTATAAGACCTAAGTTAGGGGGGCCCCCTTAAAAATGTTGCTATGGGGCCCAAAAAGTTCTAGTTACGCTCCTGCTATGAACTGTATCGTAGCAGAAGATCCACGATGAAGAACCAATGGGATTATACCAGCTCATGCCTATTGTATTGTCTATCTCTGTGGAAAGTATATATTCAAGCGCTCTGACCCTAGCTAGTCAGTCATCATCTTCTTTCTTGTGACGTAGGCTTCATCATTGATGCCGGGATCTGGATTCAGAGCGCTTGCGTATATATCGACTGTACTATAATGAATGTAATAACCCCTTGCACTCATTGTGTAGATCAAAGTGCGTAATACCTTTTTCTTTGTGAATAATAACTTTTTGTGCTTTGGAACCACACTCAATGTCTGAAAGTGTTTATTTTATGCGCGACTATTCATAACGCTAAATAGTGACATTTAAGGTATAGAGGTTAATTAGGTATTCATAATATCCCAACTCCAAATCTACTTAAACAACTACCTAATACATCTATTTTTAATACAAGATTATATAATACTGCAAAACAAAAAGAATGCAGATAAACACATAAAGTTGAGTAAAAAATAAAAACATACAATTATCAATATCCATAATAACATGCCAAGTCTTTATTTTAGTAATTCATTATTATCAATATTTTTAAACAGCACATATAAAATCTATCCTACCTCAGATCAGGGAGTCTTATGGTGCATACACACGGTCAGATCTGTCTGATGAACGATGAGCTACGAACAATAAGCGATGAACGATTTTACCAACGATTTCATGAACTACGAACGTTGTATTAAAATGAATGAAAATCTGACAAATCTGACTGCAAAAACATCAGATGTCAGATATCGTTACCTGACAAACGGGAACGCGCTTCGTTCATCGTTCATTGTTGCAGGGACACATGTCAGATTTTAAAAATAAATCTCACCTGTAGCTCTCCCCAAATTAAGTTCAAATACGGGCACTATAAAAATCATATCGATAGCAATATTATGGATGAACTGGATATGATTTTTATAGAGCCCGCTTTTGAGCTTAATTACAATGGTGAGAGCTGAAGCTCCATATTATGAGAGATTTATCTATTATTGTTGTTCAGTTAAAAAAAAAAGCCATATATATATATATATATATATATATATTTGGGGTGTGCACCGGCCACTTTTCGTGTTTTGGTTTTGGATCTGGATCTTTCTTCGTGTTTTGGATCTGGATTGGTTTTGCCAAAACCACCCTTCCGTGTTTTGGGTTCTGGGTTTTGTGTTTTGGATCTGTATTTCTTTTTAAAAAAGCATAAAAACAGCTAAAATCACAGAATGTGTTGGTTTTTCTGCTCCTATGCTATTATTAACCTCAATAACCTTAATTTCCACTAATTTCCAGTCTATTCTGAACACCTCACACCTCACAATAGTGTTTTTATGTCCAAAAGGTTGCACCGAGGTAGCTGGATGACTATGCTAAGCGACACGAGTGGGCGGCACAAACACGTGACCCATCTAGGAGTGATACTGCAGTGGCAGACAGGATGGCAGTTTGAAAAACTAGGCCCCAAACTGTACATAATGCAAAGAAAAAAAAGAGGTGCAAGATGGAATTGTCCTTGGGCCCTTGCACCCACCCTTATGTTGTTTAAACAGGACATGCACACTTTAACAAAGCAATCATTTCAGCGCCAGGGTCTGCCACACAACTGTGGCTGAAATGATTGGTTCGTTTGGGCCCCCACAAAACAAGCTGGCAATTAATCTGTCCCTGCACAAACTGGCTCTATGGAGGCAAGATGTCATCTTCATCCTCTTCATCCACCGATTCCTCACCCTCTTCAGTGTTGTGTACATCCTCATCCTCACAGAGTATTAACTCGTCCCCACTGGAATCCACCACCACAGGTCCCTCTGCACGTTCTCGAGGCTGGTCTCCCTGGAAGAGTTGATAATTCATTTTTATGAACATCATCTTCTCCACATTTTGTGGAAGCAACCTCCTACGCCTTTCGCTGACAAGGTTCCCGGCTGCACTAAACACTCTTTCGGAGTACACACTGGAGTGGGGGCAACTCAGGTAAAATAGAGCCAGTTTGTACAGGGGCCTCCAAATTGCCTCTTTTTCCTGCCAGTACAGGTACGGACTGTCTGACATGCCTACTTGGATGCTGTCACCGATGTAATCCTCCACCATTCTGTCAATGGTGACAGTATCATATGTAGTGACAGTAGACATGTCAGAAATTGTTGCCAGGTCCTTCAGTCCAGATCAGATGTCCAAACTTGGTCCTGCCTGCCCTGCATCACCACCAGCGGGTTGCTTAGGATAGCTAAGTTTTTTCCTGGCAGCCCCAGTTGCGGGAGAAAATGAAGAAGGAGCTGTTGACGTGTCACGTACCGCTTCAGCGGACAGTGTGTTCACCAGCAGGTCTTTGCACCTCTGCAGGCTTGTGTTGGCCGGAAAGAGAGACACCACATAGGCTTTAAACCTATGATCGAGCACGGTGGCCAAAATGAAGGGCTTCATCCACAAGTCCCACATGCCGAGCGGAATCGCTCCGTCTTAGCTCCTCCTTCACTTTCTCCAGCTGCTTCTGCAAAAGCCTGATGAGGGGAATGATCTGACTCAATCTGGCAGTGCCTGAACTGACTTCACGTGTGGCAAGTTCGAAGGGCTGGAGAACCTTGCACAATACGGAAATCATTCTCCACTGTGCTTGAGTCAGGTGCATACCCCCTCCTTTGCCTATGTCATAGGTGGATGTATAGGCTTGAATGGCCTTTTGCTGCTCCTCCATCCTCTGAAGCATATAGAGGGTTGAGTTCCACTGTGTCACAACCTCTTGCTTCAGGTGATGGCGGGGCAGGTTCAAGAGTGTTTGCTGGTGCTCCAGTCTTCGGCACGCAGTCACTGAATGGCGAAAGTGGCCAGAAATTTTTCGCGGCCACCCAAAGTGTCTCCTGCACGCCCCTGTCACTTTTCAGAAAATTCTGCACCACCAAGTTTATTGTGTGAGCAAAACATGGGACGTACTGCAATTTGCCCAGATGTAATGCCCGCACAATATTGGTGGCGTTGTCAGATATCACAAATCCCCAGGAGAGTCTAAGTGGGGTAAGCCACTGGGCAATGATTTCCCTCAGTTTCTCTAAGAGGTTGTTGGCGGTGTGCCTCTTACTGAAACCGGTGATACACAGCGTAGCCTGCCTTGGAACGAGCTGGCGTTTCTGAGATGCTGCTACTGGTGACGCTGCTGTTGTTGCTGCATAAGGTGATACATCTACCCAGTGGGCTGTCACAGTCATGTAGTCCTTAGTCTGCCCTGTTCCACTTGTCCACATGTCCGTGGTTAAGTGGAAATTGGGTACAACAGCATTTTTCAGGACACTGAGGACACTTTTTCTGACGTTTCTGTACAGTCTCGGTATCGCCTGCCTAGTGAAGTGGAATCTAGACGGGATTTGGAACCGGGGACACACTACCTCCATCAATTGTCTAAATCCCACTGCACTAATGGCGGATACCGGACGCACGTCTAATACCAACATAGCAGTAAAGGCCTCAGTTATACGTTTTGCTTCAGGATGACTGCTGTCGTACTTCATCCTCCTTGCTAAGGACTGTTGGAGGGTCAATTGTTTAGTAAAAGTAGTGGTGTTCCTACTTCCTCTCTGGGATGATGAACGACTCCCAGCAGCAGCAACAGCAGCAGCGGCAGCAGTAGGCGTAGCAATGCAGGATCCACCGGAGGAATCCTGGATAGGAGAGTCATGCCAGTGACATGGCCTGCAGGACTACTTCCGATCCTGACTAAGGAGGAAATTGACGAGGAGGGAGTTGACGTTGTGGTTTGCAGGCGCTTGGATACAACAGGACAATGGGATTTAGGTGTCCCTGGACTGCTTACGGTCTTAGCCAAAGTTTCTGAACTTGACAGTAACTTTTTATGAACGCACTGCAGGTGCTGTATAAAGGAGGATGTTCCTAGGTGGTTAACGTCCCTACCCCTACTTATTCCACCTTTACATATGGTATATATGGCAAGACAGTTGTTGTCCGGATTTGGATAGAAATATTGCCAGACCAAAGAGGTGGAATGTTTGGTCTTCTGCCCAGGCATGACCGTGATGGGCTTTTTCATCCCACGGACAACAACTGTCTCTCCCGGAGCCTGATTTACACAAACCACATCACCATCAGAATCCTCCTCGCCAACTTTCTCCTCAGCGCCCGCTGCACCAGTATCCTCATCCTGTTGTACTTCAACAGTGACATCTTCAATTTGCATATCAGCAAGTGGACTGTGGGTGCTCCTTTCAGCACTTGCAGGGGGCGTGCAAATGGTGGAAAGAGCCACCTCTTCCCGTCCAGTGGTGGGAAGGTCAGGCATCGCAACCACCACCACACTTGGACTCTCCTTGGGGATTTGTGATATCTTCTTAGAATGCACAGTTCTTCGCTGTGCTTTTGCCAGCTTAACTCGTTTGATTTTTTTAGTGGGAGGAGGGCTTCCATCGTCATGTGAAGCTGAACCACTAGTCATGAACATAGGGAAAGACCTTAGCCAATCCTTGCCACTCCGTGTCGTAAATGGCATATTGGCAAGTTTACGTTTCTCTTCAGATGATTTAAATGTTTTTTTCAAGGTCATTTTCCTGAACTTTGTCATTTGGGATTGTATGTGCCCTCTACTATGGCATTGGGCATCGGCCTTGGCAGAAGACGTTGATGGCATGTTATCGTCTATATCATGACTAGTGGCAGCAGCTTCAGCACTAGGAGGAAGTAGTTCTTGATCTTTCCCTATTTTATTTTTATCGGAGAAAGTTTGGTCCACCATTTATGTTATATTGATATATACGTGCGGCTAAGGCGCACACAAACACAGAAAATAATTTTTTATTTTGTTTGGAGTGTATTTTGGGGGTTACAGCACCCTTTAATGGACAAGCCAGCCGGCCCTTTATTTATGGGACACAGGTGCACGCTTGGCACTACTTTGTTGATGCACGTGCGGCTACTGCGCGCACAATTCACAAACACAAAAAAAAAATTTTTTTTTATTTTGTTTGGAGTGCCCTTTGGGGGTTACAGCACCCTTTAGCGGTCAATCCAGCCGGCCCTTTATTTATGGGACACAGGTGCACGCTTGGCACTACTTTGTTGATGTACGTGCGGCTACTGCGCACACAATTCACAAACACAGAAAATATTTTTTTATTTTGTTTGGAGTGTACTTTGGGGGTTACAGCACCCTTTAGCGGTCAATCCAGCCGGCCCTTTATTTATGGGACACAGGCGCACGCTTGGCACTACTTTGTTGATGCACGTGCGGCTACTGCGCACACAATTCACAAACACAGAAAATATTTTTTTATTTTGTTTGGAGTGTACTTTGGGGGTTACAGCACCCTTTAGCGGTCAATCCAGCCGGCCCTTTATTTATGGGACACAGGCGCACGCTTGGCACTACTTTGTTGATGCACGTGCGGCTTCTGCGCACACAATTCACAAACACAGAAAATATTTTTTTATTTTGTTTGGAGTGTACTTTGGGGGTTACAGCACCCTTTAGCAGTCAATCCAGCCGGCCGTTTATTTATGGGACACAGGCGCAAGCTTGGCACTACTTTGTTGATGCACGTGCGGCTTCTGCGCACACAATTCACAAACACAGAAAATATTTTTTTATTTGGTTTGGAGTGTACTTTGGGGGTTACAGCACCCTTTAACGGTCAAGCCAGCCGGCCCTTTACTTATGACACAGGCGCACGCTTGGCACTACTTTGTTGATGCACGTGCGGCTACTGCGCACACAATTCACAAACACAGAAAATATTTTTTTATTTGGTTTGGAGTGTACTTTGGGGGTTACAGCACCCTTTAACGGTCAAGCCAGCTGGCCCTTTACTTATGACACAGGCGCACGCTTGGCACTACTTTGTTGATGCACGTGCGGCTACTGCGCACACAATTCACAAACACAGAAAATATTTTTTTATTTGGTCTGGAGTGTACTTTGGGGGTTACAGCACCCTTTAACGGTCAAGCCAGCCGGCCCTTTACTTATGACACACTACTTTGATGATGCACGTGCGGCTACTGCGCACACAATTCACAAACACAGAAAAAATATATTTTTTTTTAGCACTTGGGGGGAGCACCCCTGATGGATAGAGCACCCCCTGGACAACAGTTCAGCACCCCTTTAGGACTGGGACACTGCACAGGACTTTGGAGTGGACACAGCCCCTATGGACAACTGACTGCACAACACAGTCCAGCCAGCCCCTATGGACTTTGAAGTAGTGGACACAGCCCCTATGGACAACAGCAGCACAGCACAACACAGCCAGCCCCTATGGACTTTGAAGTAGTGGACACAGCCCCTATGGACAACAGCAGCACAGTGCAGCGCAGCACAGCACAACACTACTCTGCACAACACTACACTAAACTACACAGCCCAGCCAGCCCTAACTCCCACCCTCCCTCTTCACTGTCCACAGCCGAGTGAGAAAATGGCGCCGACGCGGGTACCTTATATAGGATCCAAAACCCGCGAAATCCGGAAGGCGGGATGATGACGTTTTGCCTCGATTTCAGATCCGAGTCAGGCGGGTAAAGTCGAGCCTGACTTGGATCGGCCTCGGATCGGGGGGGCTCGGGGGGGTTCGGATTTCAGAAATCCGAACCCGCTCACCTATAATATATATTAGGGGTGTGCACCGGCCACTATTCGTGTTTTGTGTTTTGGTTTTGGATCTGGATCTTTCTTCGTGTTTTGGATCTGGATTGGTTTTGCCAAAACCACCCTTCCGTGGTTTGGTTTCTGGGTTTTGTGTTTTGGATCTGTATTTTTTTTTAAAAAAGCATAAAAACAGCTAAAATCACAGAATTTGTGGGTTTTTCTGCTCCTATGCTATTAACCTCAATATCCTTAATTTCCAGTCTATTCTGAACACCTCACACCTCACAATAGTGTTTTTATGTCCAAAAGGTTGCATCGAGGTAGCGGATGACTATGCTAAGCGACACGAGTGGGCGGCACAAACACGTGGCCCATATAGGAGTGACACTGCAGTGGCAGACAGGATGGCAGTTTGAAAAACTAGGCCCCAAACAGTACATAATGCAAAGAAAAAAAAGAGGTGCAAGATGGAATTGTCCTTGGGCCCTCCCACCCACCCTTATGTTGTATAAACAGGACATGCGCACTTTAACAAACCAATCATTTCAGCGCCAGGGTCTGCCACACGACTGTGGCTGAAATGATTGGTTCATTTGGGGCCCCACAAAACAAGCTGGCAATTAATCTGTCCCTGCACAAACTGGCTCTACGGAGGCAAGATGTCGTCCTCATGCTCCTCATCCTCCGATTCCTCACCCTCTTCAGTGTTGTGTACATCCTCATCCCCACAGAGTATTTATTGGTCCCCGCTGGAATCCACAACCACAGGTCCCTCTGTACGTTCTGGAGGCTGGTCTCCCTGGAAGAGTTGATAATTCATTTTATGAACATCATCTTCTCCACATTTTGTGGAAGCGACCTACTACACCTTTCGCTGACAAGGTTCCCGGCTGCACTAAACACTCTTTCGGAGTAAACACTGGAGGGGGGGCAACTCAGGTAAAATAGAGCCAGTTTGTACAGGGGCCTCCAAATTGCTTCTTCTTCCTGCCAGTAAAGGTACGGACTGTCTGACATGCCTACTTGGATGCTGTCACCGATGTAATCCTTTAACATACAGACGCATGCTTGTCGCTGTTGCTTTGAGGATGCAGGTGCGGCTACAGCCCACACAATTCACAAAGACAGAAAAAAAAGAATTTTTTATTTTTTGTGGAGCGCACATTGAGGGTTACACCACCCTTTAACAGACAGACGTACGCTTATCGCTGCTGCTTTGAGGACAGTATCATATGCAGTGACAGTAGACTTGTCAGAAATTGTTGGCACGTCCTTCAGTCCGGACCAGATGTCCAAACTGGCCCTTGACTTATGACACAGGCGCACGCTTGGCACTGCTACTATGTTGATGCACGTGTGGCTACATCACACACAAGTCACAAACACAGAAAAAAAATTGTTTATTATTTTTTGGAGCACTTTGGGGGTTACACCACCCTTTAACAGAGTTATGGGACACAGGCGCACGCTTGGCGCTGCTCCTTTGTTGATGCACGTGCAGCTACAGTGCACACAATTCACAAAGACAGAAAAAAAAAAGAAATTTGTATTTTTTGTGGAGCGCACTTTGAGGGTTATACCACCCTTTAACAGACAGACGCACGCTTGTCGCTGCTGCTTTGAGTATGCAGGTGCAGCTACAGCCCACACAATTCACAAAGACAGAAAAAAAAAGAAGAATTTTTTTATTGTTTGTGGAGCGCTCTTTGAGGGTTACACCACCCTTTAACAGACAGATGCACGCTTGTTGCTGCTGGTTTGAGGAAGCAGATGCGGCTACAGCCCACACAATTCACAAAGACAGAAAAAAAAAGAAGAATTTTTTTATTGTTTGTGGAGCGCTCTTTGAGGGTTACACCACCCTTTAACAGACAGATGCACGCTTGTTGCTGCTGGTTTGAGGAAGCAGATGCGGCTACAGCCCACACAATTCACAAAGACAGAAAAAAAATGAATTTTTTTATTGTTTGTGGAGCGCACTTTGAGGGTTACACCACCCTTTAACAGACAGACGCACGCTTGTCGCTGCTGCTTTGAGGATGCAGGTGCGGCTACAGCCCACACAATTCACAAAGACAGAATAAAAAAGATTTTTTTTATTGTTTGTGGAGTGCACTTTGAGGGTTACACCACCCTTTAACAGACAGACGCACGCTTGTCGCTGCTGCTTTGAGGGTGCAGGTGCGGCTACAACCCACACAATTCACAAAGACAGAAAAAAAAAGAATTTTTTTATTGCTTGTGGAGCGCACTTTGAGGGTTACACCACCCTTTAACAGACAGACGCACGCTTGTCGTTGCTGCTTTGAGGATGCAGGTGCGGCTACAGCCCACACAATTCACAAAGACAGAAAAAAAAAGAATTTTTTATTTTGTTTGGAGTGCATTTTGGGGGTTACAGCACCCTTTAACAGACAAGCCAGCTGGCCCTTTACTTATGATACAGGCGAACGCAGTCGCTGAATGGCAAAAGTGTCCAGAAATTTTTCTGGGCAGTCTCCTGCACGCTCCTGTCGCTTTACAGAAAATTCTGTACCACCAAGTTTAGTGTGTGAGCAAAACATGGAACGTGCTGCAATTTGCCCAGATGTAATGCCCGCACAATATTGGTGGTGTTGTCAGATATCACAAATCCCCAGGAGAGCCTAAGTGGGGTAAGCCACTGGGCGATGATTTCCCTCAGTTTCTCTAAGAGGTTGTCGGCGGTGTGCCTCTTACTGAAACCGGTGATACACAGCGTAGCCTGCCTTGGAATGAGCTGGCGATGTAACCCCCAAAGGGCATTCCAAAGAAAATAAAAAAATATTTTCTGTGTTTGTGAATTGTGTGCACTGTGGCTGCACGTGCATCAACAAAGGAGCAGCGTCAAGCGTGCGCCTGTGTCCCATAAGTAAAGGGCCAGCTGGCTTGTCCGTTAAAGGGAGCTGTAACCCCCAAAGGGCACTCCAAACAAAATAAAAAAATATTTTCTGTGTTTGTGAATTGTGTGCACTGTGGCTGCACGTGCATCAACCAAGGAGCAGCGCCAAGCGTGCGCCTGTGTCCCATAAGTAAAGAGCTGGCTGGCTCATTTCTTAAAGGGTGGTGTAACCCACAAAGTGCACTACTCTCCAGCAAAAATAAAAAAATATTTTCTGTGTTTGTGTGCGCCTTAGCCGCACGTATATATCAATATAACATAAATGGAGGACCAAACTTTCTCTGATAAAAATAAAATAGGGAAAGATCAAGAACCACTTCCTCCTAGTGCTGTTGCTGCTGCTGGGAGTTGTTCATCATCCCAGAGAGGAAGTAGGAACACCACTACTTTTACTAAACAATTGACCCTCCAACAGTCCTTAGTGAGGAGGATGAAGTACGACAGCAGTCATCCTGAAGCAAAACGTATAACTGAGGCCTTGACTGCTATGTTGGTGTTAGACGTGCGTCCGGTATCCGCCATTAGTGCAGTGGGATTTAGCCAATTGATGGACGTAGTGTGTCCCCGGTTTCAAATTCCGTCTAGATTCCACCTGCATCCTCAAAGCAGCAGCTACAAGCATGCGTCTGTCTGTTAAAGGGTGGTTTAACCCTCAAAGTGCTCTCCACAATCAATAAAAAAATTCTTCTTTTGTTTTCTGTCTTTGTGAATTGTGTGGGCTGTAGCCACACCTGCCTCCTCAGAGCAGCAGCGACAAGTGTGCGTCTGTCTGTTAAAGGGTGGTGTAACCCTCAAAGTGCGCTCCACAAACAATAAAAAAAATTTCCTTTTTTTTCTGTCTTTGTGAATTGTTTGGGCTGTAGCCGCACCTGCATCCTCAAAGCAGCAGCGACAAGCGTGCGTCTGTCTGTTAAAGGGTGGTGTAACCCTCAAAGTGCGCTCCACAAACAATAAAAAAATTCTTCTTTTTTTTTCTGTCTTTGTGAATTGTTTGGGCTGTAGCCGCACCTGCATCCTCAAAGCAGCAGCGACAAGCGTGCGTCTGTCTGTTAAAGGGTGGTAACCCTCAAAGTGCGTTCCACAAACAATAAAAAAATTCTTCTTTTTTTTTCTGTCTTTGTGAATTGTGTGGGCTGTAGCCGCACCTGCATCCTCAAAGCAGCAGCGACAAGCGTGCATCTGTCTGTTAAAGGGTGGTGTAACCCTCAAAGTGTGCCCACATACAATAAAAAAATTCTTCTTTTTTTTCTGTCTTTGTGAATTGTGTGGGCTGTAGCCGCACCTGCATCCTCAAAGCAGCAGCGACAAGCGTGCATCTGTCTGTTAAAGGGTGGTGTAACCCTCAAAGTGTGCCCACATACAATAAAAAAATTCTTCTTTTTTTTCTGTCTTTGTGAATTGTGTGGGCTGTAGCCACACCTGCATCCTCAAAGCAGCAGCGACAAGCGTGTGTCTGTCTGTTAAAGGGTGGTGTAACCCTCAAAGTGTGCTCCACAAACAATAAAAAAATTCTTTTTTTTTCTGTCTTTGTGAATTGTGTGGGTTGTAGCCGCACCTGCATCCTCAAAGCAGCAGCGACAAGCGTGTGTCTGTCTGTTAAAGGGTGGTGTAACCCTCAAAGTGCGCTCCACAAAAAATAAAAAAATATTTTTTTTCTGTCTTTGTGAATTGTGAGCACTGTAGCTGCACGTGCATCAACAAAGGAGCAGCGCCAAGCATGCGCCTGTGTCCCATAAGTCTGTTAAAGAGTGGTGTAACCCCCAAAGTGCTCCAAAAAATAAAAAGCTATTTTTTTTCTGTGTTTGTGACCTGTGTGCGATGTAGCTGCACGTGCATCAACACAGTAGAAGCACCAAGCGTGCACCTGTGTCATTAGTCAGGGGCCGGTTTGGACATCTGGTCCGGACTGAAGGATGTGCCAACAATTTCTGACAAGTCTACTGTCACTGCATATGATACTGTCCTCAAAGCAGCAGCGACAAGCATGCGTCTGTCTGTTAAAGGGTGGTGTAACCCTCAAAGTGCGCTCCACAAAAAATAAAAAATTCTTTTTTTTCTGGCTTTGTGAATTGTGTGGGCTGTAGCCGCACCTGTATCTTCAAAGCAGCAGCGACAAGCGTGCGTCTGTCTGTTAAAGGATTACATCAGTGACAGCATCCAAGTAGGCATGTCAGACAGTCCGTACCTGTACTGGCAGGAAAAAGAGGCAATTTGGAGGCCCCTGTACAAACTGGCTCTATTTTACCTGAGTTGCCCCCACTCCAGTGTGTACTCTGAAAGAGTGTTTAGTGCAGCCGGGAACCTTGTCAGCGAAAGGCGTAGGAGGTTGCTTCCAAAACATGTGGAGAAGATGCTGTTCATTAAAATTAATTATCAACTCTTCCAGGGAGACCAGCCTCCAGAATGTACAGAGGGACCTGTGGTGGTGGATTCCAGCGGGGACGAATTAATACTCTGTGAGGATGAGGATGTACACAACACTGAAGAGGGTGAGGAATCGGAGGATGAGGACGACATCTTGCCTCCGTAGAGCCAGTTTGTGCAGGGACAGATTAATTGCCAGCTTGTTTTGTGGGGGCCCAAACGAACCAATCATTTCAGCCACAGTCGTGTGGCAGACCCTGGCGCTGAAATGTTTGGTTTGCTAAAGTGTGCATGTCCTATTTATACAACATAAGGGTGGGTGGGAGGACAATTCCATCTTGCACCTCTTTTTTTTCTTTGCATTATGTACTGTTTGGGGACTAGTTTTTCAAACTGCCTTGCTGTCTGCCTCTGCAGTGTCACTCCTAGATGGAACATGTGTTTGTGCCGCCCACTCGTGTTGCTTAGCATAGTCATCCAGCTACCTCGGTGCAACCTTTTGGACATAAAAACACTATTGTGAGGTGTGAGGTGTTCAGAATAGACTGGAAATGAGTGGAAATTAAGGTTATTGAGGTTAATAATGGCATAGGAGCAGAAAAACCAACACATTCTGTGATTTTAGCTGTTTTTATGTTGTTTTTTTTTTAAAATGCAGATCCAAAACCCAGAACCCAAAACACGGAAGTGGCCGGTGCACACCCCTAACATATATATATATATATATATATATATATATATATTGTAGTAGAATGAGGCGGTACTCAGACGACTTTCACAAAATGACTGGTCATACTGCATATATATGTGTAAATATATATATATGTATATACTACACCGACATATATACACATACATTTGTAGGTATGTGTGTATATATATATATATATATATATATATATTGTGACACAGTTAGGTTAGGGGGTCCCTCTCCTGGGTAGAGGACTCCTTCCTTACACACACACACACACACACAGCAGCAGCAGGGAAGCAGCACACCAGTCTGGATGCAAGTACAAGCTGGTCGGCGCCAGTCTTTATTGTACAATGTCAGAAATAACATAAAGAAAACATAAAAATAAATCCTAGCCCTGTCGGGGCACTAACTTCACAGGTAGTTCCCTCACTACCAGAACCTGGCAGGGCCTAATACCCTCGCCAGCAACAAAGGCACAGCACAACACTCACAGTTAGGTTTTCAAGTGTCTCTGAGCAAACTCCCTGTCTGCTCTCCCAGGTGAAACACTCAGCCCTAAACACACTAGGCTTATATTGGCCACTCTCAGGTGGGAACTCAATCAAGCCTATTACCAGGCTGCGAGAACCAAAACCTGGAGTGGCCGTGGGTGGAGCCCTCCCTCTCCTCTCACCCACAACCCCCAGGTCCCAAACCGGCTTTTCAAAAAGCCGAGACTCAAGCCTGCTACACTGCAGACTTTCTCCTGGAGGTTTAAAACACATAAGACAGGAATCTGGGACAAATGTACCTGCCACAGACCACTTTACCAATGATCCTATCACATATCCCCCCCTTTGTTTCGACCTGTGGGGCGGAACAACTGAAGCCCCCAAACAATGAACGCGTGACAACGCGTCAGCATTGGCCAGCTGGCTTCCTGGCCTGTGTTCCACTGAAAATGTAAACGTTTGTAACGCCAAGAACCATCTCGTAATTCTCGCATTACTGTCTTTATTTTCGGACATCCACTTCAAAGGGGCATGGTCAGTGATCAATTTGAACTTTCTTCCAACCAAGTAGTACCTGAGAGCCTCTAACGCCCACTTTATGGCCAACGCCTCCTTCTCCACTGTGGCATAGTTTCTCTCATGTACATTCAACTTTCTGCTTAGATAGAAAATAGGGTGTTCCTCACCCTCCTTGTTCTGGGACAGGACCGCTCCTATACCTACTTCTGATGCATCGGTTTGTACTATGAATTCCCTGTCAAAATTAGGAGTCATCAGGACTGGTTTGGAACACAACGCTACTTTCAAGTCCTGAAAAGCTTTCTCCGCCTCAGGACTCCATTCTACCATGACTTTTTGTTTGTCTTTGGTCAGGTCAGTCAGTGGGACTGCCATGGTGGCAAAGTTGGGTATAAACCTCCTGTAGTACCCCGTAATTCCCAAGAAGGCTCTCACCTGCTTCTTATTCAGAGGCCGTGGCCAGTTTTGTATGGCATCAACTTTATTGAGCTCAGGCTTTATCAGGCCTCTGCCAATGATGTATCCCAGATATTTTACTTCCTCCATGCCTAGACAACACTTTTTTGGATTGGCTGTCAAACCTGCCTTATAGATGGAGTCCAAAACTGCTTGTACCCTGGGTAAGTGAGACTGCCATTCAGGACTATGAATGACCACGTCATCCAGATAAGCAGCCGCATACCGTCTATGGGGCCTTAGAATCCTGTCCATCATTCTTTGGAAGGTAGCAGGTGCCCCATGTAGCCCGAAGGGCAACATCTTGTACTGAAACAAGCCCTCTGGCGCTGAAAAAGCTGTCTTTTATTTGGCGCTCTCAGTTAACGGTACTTGCCAATACCCTTTGGTTAGGTCAAGAGTGGTTAAATACCTTGCCGTCGCTAGTCTCTCAATCAATTCATCCACTCTTGGCATCGGGTAGGCATCGAATTTTGAAACACTGTTCAACTTTCGGAAGTCATTGCAGAAATGCACACTCCCGTCGGGCTTTGGAATCAACACAATGGGACTTGACCATTCACTATGTGATTCTTCAATAACCCCTAACTCTAGCATATTTTTAATTTCTTTCGACACCGATTCTCTTTGTGCTTCTGGCAACCTATAGGGCTTTAGATTAACTTTAACCCCTGGGTCAGTGATGATGTCATGTTTAATGACCGAGGTTTTCCCAGGTACGTCAGAGAACAGCACCCTATTTCTGATCAGAAACTCCTTGACCTCTTGTTGTTGAATTGCCGACAGGGTTTTTGCCACTGTCACTTCGGGAACTAAGGGCCCTGGATTTACTGGAGGGGCTCGGATGGCCGACAGTGCTTTAACAGATTTATATGGTATATCTGTTCCGGCTTTCTTTTGCCCGGCTGGTAAACTTTGTAATTGACCTGCCCCACTCTTTCTAAGATTTCAAAAGGCCCTTGCCATTTAGCCAAAAGTTTATTTTCCACAGTGGGAACCAATACTAACACTCTGTCCCCAGGTGCAAAGCTGCGTAACCGAGCATTGCGGTTGTATACCCTCTGCTGTGCCTGTTGAGCCTGTTCCAGGTGCTCTCTCACTATCGGCACTACCGCAGCAATTCTCTCCTGCATTTGAGAAACATACTCAATCACGGTTTTGTAAGGACTAGACTGCCCCTCCCATGTCTCTTTGGCAATGTCTAGTAACCCCCTTGGGTGTCTCCCATACAACAAGTCGAAGGGTGAAAACTCGGTGGAGGACTGGGGAACTTCTCTTATGGCCAACAATAAATACGGCAATAAGTAATCCCAATCCCTACCATCCTTGTCGACCACTTTCCTAAGCATGTGTTTTAACGTCTTGTTAAACCTCTCGACCAGCCCATCGGTTTGGGGGTGATAAACCAAAGTTCTTAACTGTTCAATTTTGAACAGGCGACATAACTCTTTCATGACTTTTGACATAAACGGTGTACCCTGGTCAGTTAGTATCTCCTTGGGTATACCCAGCCTGCTAAAGACATGAACTAGCTCTCTGGCAATGGTCTTGGTTGATGTATTGCGCAACGGGATCGCTTCCGGGTACCTGGTAGCGTAATCCATTATGACCAGAATATACTGGTGTCCCCTGGCAGACTTCATTAAGGGTCCAACCAAATCCATCGCTATTCTTTCAAACGGCACCTCTATAATAGGCAATGGAACTAGTGGACCCTTAAAATGTGGCCTGGGAGCATGATACTGACACTCAGGGCAGGATGCGCAAAAGTCAGACACCTCTTTATGAAGCCCGGGCCAGAAAAACCTCTGCATTATTCGCTCAGTGATTTTCTCTACCCCTAGATGGCCTGCCGTTATATGACCATGGGCCAGATCCAACACTGTTCTTCTGTAGGCTTTGGGAACTATTAGTTGTTCCACAATATCTTCCCCCTTCTTAGTCACCTGATATAACAAATCCTGACACATTGCCATGTGGGGATAGGACAAAGTACTATCAGGGTCTACGGGTTTACCATCAACTACTTTTACATTCTCCCTGGCTTTTACCAAAGTAGGGTCATTCAACTGCTCCACGGCATAGACCTCTCCTCTGACCTCTAAATCAGGCAGACGATCACTTGGCCCAACAACACTTCCCACCTCAATGGGAGGCACATCAGTTGGCGGGCCACCGTCACGTTCCGCATTCTCTAGTTCGCCAACCATAGTAGAAAAAGGGAATAACTCTGACTCAGAAGAAACTCCCTCCTCCACTACATCGACAACCTTCTCAAATGGATCGGGGTTGTTCACCTCTGGAACAAAACGGCTTTCCCACAACTTCCAGAAGTGAGCAAAGTCTCTCCCCAATATTGCATCGTACACCAGACCATGCACCAAAACCACAGAAACTATAGCAGAGCCACATGGTGTCTCGATGTTCACCTCGGCAGTAACATAATATCGAGTATCCCCATGTATGCAGGTCACACCAACAGTTTTCCCTGTATGCCTCAAGGGGTTCACCAGCTCAGCTTTTATAAGTGTCACCAAGCTACCAGAGTCTAACAGTGCCTCTACTCAGTTGCCATCTACAGTGAGTACACACATGTGCTTATCAGTCTCAGCCTGCCGGTCAGCCGTACAGGCTGTCTGTGCAAAGAAAGACCCCCTGCGGTAGACATGAGCAGTATCACATTGCATAGGTTCAGTTGTAAGTGAACAATTAGCGGCAATATGGCCGAAGCCACCACATCAGAAACACTGAGTCATATTAATGTCTAGTCGTTTACGGGGCAAGAACCTTCCTGGCCTGGCAGGCCTGTCTCCAGGTTCTACACCCTCAGTCTTAGGTACATTCCACCGCCCAGCACCCTTCTCCCCTGGAACAGTCTTACCAGTGTCTGTGGGAGTTTGCCGGTGCGCCATCGTGGCTCGGTGGGGCATACTCATCAGCTCCTCAGCTGCCACGTACCTCTCCACCAGCTCGACCAACTGGTCCGTGGACTTAGGGTCTGCATGGCTCACCCACTTGCGCAGAGTCACAGGTAATGAACGCAGGTACCGGTCCATCACGACCCTTTCCACGATCTGTGGTCCCGTCAGTGTCTCGGGCTGTAGCCATTTTGAGGACAGATGGACGAGGTCATGCATCTGTGAACGTGGAGGCTTGTCCCTATGGAACTCCCAGCGATGGACCCGTTGGGCACGAACAAAGGTGGTGACTCCCAAGCGAGTTAGGATCTCCTGTTTTAGTTTTTTATAGTCCTTGGCATCAGCCAGGCATAAGTCAAAATATGCTTTTTGTGGCTCCCCAGACAAAAAAGGTGCCACCAGACTTGCCCACTGCTCCTTGGGCCAACTCTCCCTTTCGGCCGTTCTTTCAAATGCAGCGAGATAGGCCTCCACATCATCGCCCGAAGTCATCTTTTGAAGGAAGTGACTGGCTCGTACGGAGTGAGTGGGGGTGGGAGGACCAGTAGCAACATCTCTGGGCCGGGCGACCAGGTGCTGTACCACCTCTCTTATGGCCTGGCTGTTTTCCGCTAAGGCCTTGTGGGTTTCCTCAATGGAGACCTGTTGAAGTCTGTTAGTCTCCTGCTGAGCTGCTGTAGCTTCCTGCTGAGCCCTGGTAGATTCCTGCTGAGCTGCTGTAGCTTGGAGCAAGGCCTTAATAATGTCCTCTATTTTGTCCTGGGGTGTAGGTTGGAAGCTGAACCTTGCCTCTCTGAGCATTGGCTGACGCCTCCTCTATGGGACTCCAAGGACACAGTGTTATTCCACACTCACAAATTGGGTGTCTGTCCCTTTAATTTTTAAATGGAAAGTTTTCCTCTAGCTGCAACTTTAGTGTGTGTGGTTGCCCGCATTCTCCACCATATTGTGACACAGTTAGGTTAGGGGGTCCCTCTCCTGGGTAGAGGACTCCTTCCTTACACACACACACAGCAGCAGGGAAGCAGCACACCAGTCTGGATGCAAGTACAAGCTGGTCGGCGCCAGTCTTTATTGTACAATGTCAGAAATAACATAAAGAAAACATAAACATAAATCCTAGCCCTGTCGGGGCACTAACTTCACAGGTAGTTCCCTCACTACCAGAACCTGGCAGGGCCTAATACCCTCGCCAGCAACAAAGGCACAGCACAACACTCACAGTTAGGTTTTCAAGTGTCTCTGAGCAAACTCCCTGTCTGCTCTCCCAGGTGAGACACTCAGCCCTAAACACACTCAAGCCTGTTACCAGGCTGCGAGAACCAAAACCTGGAGTGGCCGTGGGTGGAGCCCTCCCTCTCCTCTCACCCACAACCCCCAGGTCCCAAACCGGCTTTTCAAAAAGCCGAGACTCAAGCCTGCTACACTGCAGACTTTCTCCTGGAGGTTTAAAACACATAAGACAGGAATCTGGGACAAATGTACCTGCCACAGACCACTTTACCAATGATCCTATCACAATATATTATATACATTTATTTATTTAATAAAGTCAGCACACGAGCTGTAATGGTGGGGCTGCTGTGCTGGGCTGGCCATTACTTTTAATACTGCCAGTGCCACTGCCAGTCACAGTCAGACCTCACCCAGCAGTACCAGCTCTTCGGTCCTGTATCATCTGGTTTCCAGCCCTGCTGTGTGCTGCCTGCTGTGTCCACACTCTGTGCCTTTCCTTGCCAGCCACCCCCAGCACACAGGACAGCAGCCAGCAGCTCCTCTGTCCTCTGGGAGCCTTGGGCGGGGAGACGTCATGACGTCATCAAGTCTGCATCTCTCCTGCCCGGCTGCCCTAACACTGCGGATGCCAGAGCCGGAGGCTTTATGTCATAAGGAGGCGGGGAGGCAGCGTCTGCCTGCCTTTTCTGTGCTGGGCACAGCGGACACGCAGCAGCGGCCACCCTGCACTAGATGAAACAATAGAGAGAGATGGTGGGCGGTCGGTGTTCCGCCCTCAGCAATGTTGCGCTTTGTGCGGAGGCACTGACCGCACCACCCTAGCTACGGCCCTGATTACAACCACTGGTCCAATAACATAAAAAATGTTTACTGGACACTATGATATACCTTAATAAGTTAAGTAATTTAGAACAAGTGTCTAATGAGAGTTGGATGGTGTGTGCAGATGTAACCAGTCTGTACACTGAGGGGTTGCGGTGTGTTAGACTGGTACTACAGAATAGTTGTTTAAATGACATGTCATTTGTTGAACTTTGTCTTTCATTGCTAAAGTTTGTTTTAACTAAGAATTTTTTCTTGTTCGATGGATGTTACTACTTACAACTAGAGATGTGCGCCGACCCCCGTGTTTTGGCTTTGGTTTCGGATCTGT
Organism: Taudactylus pleione; assembly: GCA_031769625.1. NCBI lineage: Eukaryota > Metazoa > Chordata > Amphibia > Anura > Myobatrachidae > Taudactylus > Taudactylus pleione. The sequence goes on along the minus strand of JAUIMM010000079.1, from coordinate 2,550,066 downwards.
ACCTCCTCTGGTTTTGGATCTGGATTGGTTTTGCCAAAACCGCCCTTGCGTGTTTTGTTTTTGGATCTGTATATTTTCTAAAAAAAAATCATAAAACAGCTAAAATCACATAGTCTGTGCCTGTTTCTGTTCCTACAGTATTATTAACCTCAATACCATTTATTTCCACTCATTTCCAGTCAATTTTGACCACCTTACAGCTCACAATATTGTTTTCATCCAGTTTAGGCCTAAATTTGCACCATGCTAGCTGGCTGACTAAGCTAAGTGGCAGCAGTGGGTGGCACAAACACGTGGCAGTTCAACTTCCAACATGGTACATCAGGAAACAAATGTTTTTATTATTCAAGAGAGGCCTGAGGGAGTTGGAGTATGTATGTAGTTGAAGGCAGGGACAGGGAGGGTTCATTGGTAGTAAATTGAATTACATTTTTTGATTCCGAAGTAAATTTATGAGGGAGAAGGGAAGGGGAGTCATTTACAAAAAAACATTTGACTCATTCACATCAATCCTTTCCCCCAGAAGAATCCTTGCGCACCATGCGTGCTGCTGCTGGGTGTGTATTTTTTCATCCCAGAAGGGGACCAGGAAGACTTCTAGTAGTGCTTTCCAAAACAATTGACTTTTAAATAATCCTTTGCAAAGCTTCCACATGAAATGCATTTCCCAACCTCCCAACCTGTACAGGGACATTAAAAAAATATAGGGGGTCATTCAGACCCGCTCGTGAGCGGCAGGACGCTCGCAAGCGGGTCGATATTCCCCCACTGCGCATGCGCACGATGGAGGGAACTCCGTCGTGCGCATGCGCGAGACCCGGCGAGCGACGGGCTCTCCATCGCTCCAGGTCTCGCACCAAAGGGGGCGTGCTGTCGATGTTGATTGATAGCATGCCCCCTTTGGTGGGCGTGCCGGGGACATGCCTGCCAGATGAAGGCATTCCCATGGGAACGCCTACCGTCTGAAGCTGGCCCCACTGACATCAGTAATGATGTCAGTGGGAGTGATTTTGGCTCTGATAGAGCCAAAATCACTCCTGGGCTTGCGGAAGTGAGACCCTACCTCAGGGTCTCATCGCAAGCCCGATGGTCGCGATGGTCTTTGACCATCGCAACCATCAACATGGACGCTCGCTATAGCTGTGGGTGGTAACCCACAGCTATACGAGCGTCCACGAGGCCGCTCCAAAAACAGGTAGGAGGGCCCTGATTCAGAGCGAGCGCTCTGGTCAGAGCATTCAGCTCTGAAACAGGCCTTAAGTTAGTTAATGGCCTCCAAACTGCTGTTGTACCCACTGTCCATTTAACCAGCACAGATATGTGGACTAGCGGAACAGAGCAAATACAAGATTTCAAATTTAAGGTCTTACGTTGTGTCTTTCTTGAGAATCCTGCACCTGCTTCTGCTGCTAGAAGTGGATTTTCATCCCAGAAGGGGACCAGGAAGCGTGCTTTCCAAAAATAATTGACTGTTAAATAATCCTTTGCAAAGATTCCACTTGAAACTTTTCCCCAACCTGTACAGGGACATTAAAAAAACATACTGTCCACTTAACCAGCACAGAATCTGTGACAGATATGTGGACAAGCGGAACAGATCAAATGCAATATTGCAGGTTTAAGTCTTACATTGTGTCTTTCTTGAGAATTCTTGAGTGCCATGCCTGCTGCTGGGAATGGATTTTCATACCAGAAGGGATGAAGACATTGTTTCATCTTCCCAACGGAGGGATGAAGACATTGTTTCGTCTTCCCAACGGAAACAGATCTGAAGAACTACTGGCAGGAAAAAGAGGCAATTTGGAGGCCCTTACACAAACTGGCTTTGCTTTACTTGAGCTATCTACCCTCCAATATGTACTCAGAAACAGTTTTCAGCACAGCAGGGAACCTTGTCAGTGATCGGCCTTAGACTACTTCCCCAAAATGTGGAAAAGATGATGTCCATCAATATGAACTACAAATGCTATGAAAAAGACCTTTACCGTCAATTACATGCAAAAATTACAGAGGCACCTGTAATGGTGGATTCCAGCAGGGACAAATTAATATCGTGTGAAGAAGATGATGTATACATCACCCCAGATTATAACATCACCCAAGCCTGTATCGTCATCCCATTCTGTGTTGTGTATAAATTACAGCTGCGCTCCTTGTTAGATTGGGGACTCATTGTCAACTTTGCTGGATGTGAGCTCCATTTTAGTCCATATCACCACCACACCCCCTACACATCTTCTGACCTGGGCTACAGGAAGAGCAGCTGCACTCTGGAATATGGTTGCATGGAGTTGCCCCTCTGACTCACTGAAATTCAGGTAGAGGGGTCATGGGTAGGGAGTAGGGACACTATAAGTCACCCATAGTTTTATTATTCTACCATACTTAACTTAAACTTACTCAACTAAAATAACGACACTGACAACGATATAGATTTGCAAAAAAGAGGTCGCAGACAAATTTATTAAAATCGGATCAGAAATTGAAATTGTATAATCGAGCATGGTGGCGAAAAAGCAGTGCTAACTCGGCTACAGCCCATATGAGAGTCTTGAGTAGTACCATCCCCCCTTAATCTAGCACAGTGCTGATCCCTCCTTAAGATGGAGACCTGGTCCTCCCCTAAGGCAGTGACCAATTCGCCTCTCTCATAGGGGGGATGCTAGCCAAGTTCAGCTGCACTAAATTGAGCTGCCGAGGAGCACTTCTTTCCGCCAAAAACGGGGTCCACTGACAACATACCGCCACCAGCTAATAGAACCAATACCAGACAAAAGAGCTGAGACAAACAAAGCCAAACCTTCTCCTGCCAAATGCACTCCATCCGGTCTATAGAAGTCAACCTCTTCAAAACGGATACGGGGGTGTTTCATGACACGCCTTCCCAGACCTGCTACATAACGAGACACTGCGGCATTCAGCTTTCTCCTCACCCTATCTAAAGCCGCTCCACCTTGCTCCCCTCTCCAGAACCTACGAGGAATAACTTCCGACCACACTAACTGCACCTGCGGCCAACGCTCAGCTATTGTTTGAAAATCCCTTTTCATGGCAATGATGATCTCAACACCTTTACACGTGCCCAAATCATTGCCGCCTAGATGGATGATCAAGCAATCCGGGGCACCCCATTTCTTCTCTGAATCCCTAAGAAGAGACAACAGGCCACTCCATCTAAAACCTTGCACCCCAATCCATTGCACATTACCGGGGCTATCACGGGCAAGGGGGTGTCTGCATGCCCAATACACGTACGAATGCCCCACAATCCACACCCTATCGAATATCCTACCACAATCTGTAAGGGAAAATTATTAAAGGAACATTAGTGTATATATCCAAGATAAAGTAACCAACAACGAGGGCGGGGAAAAAATTGAGTTGTTTGAGTGACCCAGATGGAGGTGAACAACACCAAATCCTCAATTGAGGGCAAAAGGTGAAAAGAACTCCAACCCCCCCTAGCGGTGGGTAGCTTAAGGCACTGGGTTTCCCAAAAAACAAACTCACATGAAGCCCTGTCTAATTAGGCAGCATGTCGCCTCTAACGTAACCTTTATAAGCCGAAGACCTCCAACGACCCAACCATTTGATTGCGTCGCTGGAAGAACCCGCTGCTGCCGCACAAGTAGCCGTGCCAATCCTAAACGAGTGTGTGCCATAATGCTCTACTGGCAAATCAAGCGCTATCAAACACCGTTTAAAAATTGCAGAGAATTGAAAACGCGTCAGCGGTGAAAGGTCCTGGTTTATTAGCCATTGCAAACCACCCTGCGGACGCTGGAGATTGTAACACTTAGCTATGCTTACGGGGCATATGCTCGGGTCAGGATGCGCAGGGATCGACAACCAATGCCCCCTACCTAATTGGTCTTTTTGGATCTCTGAATTTTGAACAAGATCAAATCTGATTTAACCATCACATTATCCAAAAGAATCCCCGTGCTCGTTGACTTCTTACTAGCAGCCGCCAGCTCGCCTACCCGCATTGCCCCAAAAAATGCCAAAACAAAAGCTAAACTGAACAATCCCGCTTCATACTGGCCTAGGGCTACTCCTGCCACCGCCACCAGGAGATTCTTCAATAAACCGGTGTCGACCGGCCTCCGAGAGTCACCTGGGCCCGCCTGCTCTCTAGCCCAACCTTTCAATGCTTTGGCAAGAATAAATGACTTGGTTGGGTCTAGCAAGCCGCGCAAGCGCGAAAAGTACGAAATGCCAGCTAAAGCACCGGACATTGCCGCCTTAGACCGGCCCCGCTCATGCCACGACCAAACGAACTGTAACATGTTGTCCTCCATGGTCTTACCCCGATCTACTTCAGCTAAGAAGGCCAGCCACGAATCCCATGCAGCCGTATAGGACCTTAAGGTGCTCGGTGCCAAAGCTCTCATGGCGAGTCCATCGATGCCGGCCCGATGATCTGCCAGACATGAGCAGGACAAGGTAAGCCATGAACGCTGGCTGTGGGCGCCAATGACCTAAACCTAGACCATTGAAAACGAGATAAAGCATCCGCTATCTCGTTTTCAACACCCGGAACGTGCCTGGCCCTGAATTCAATGTTCCCCCTTAGACATAAAAGTATCAAATGCCTAAGTAAACTGAGGGCCTGAGGCAGACGGCCCTCTGGTTGTTTATGGCCTGAACCACTCCCAAGTTGTCGCACCAGAAACTTATGCTACGATTACTAAGCTGCGCAGCCCAAATCTCTACTGCCACCACAATTGGGAAGAGCTCCAAAAGGAGCATATTGGTTGTAAAACCGGCGCCATGCCAGCTTTTCGGCCATGCTTCCGCGCACCATTGCCCCTCGAAAAAGGCCCCGAAACCGCAAGCACCAGACACATCGTATAAAGCTGGAGTTCAGAGTTGGCCACCGATTCGGGTAACCAAATCCTCACCCCGTTGACATCCCGCAAAAAGGCGCACCACAAACGCACGTCGTCCTTAAGCTCCCTAGTCAAACGAATGAAATGGTGCACCTTTTTAACGCCTGCCGTGGCCCTCTCCAACCTACGGCAGAAGATCCTACCCATAGGGATCACCCGGCAAGAGAAATTAAGCAGGCCGAGTAATGACTGCAACTGCTTCAATGACATCTTCTTTGCAGAGAGGCAGAGCCCTAAATACTCCCGCATCTTAGCGACTTTATCGTGTGGCAATCGACATAAACCCATCACGGTATCAATCTCGATACCTAAATAGGACAAAACTGTGGTAGGCCCTTCTGTCTTCTTCACCGCAATGGGAACGCCCATAACGCGAAAAAGAGCCTGCACTGATAAAAGCAGCTCGCTGCAAACGTCGCTATCCGCTGGACCAACTAATAAAAAATCATCTAAATAATGGGCTATCCCAGTTTTTCCCGAACCCGCTCGAATGCACCATTGCAAGAATGAGCTAAAACACTCGAAAAAGGAACAGGAAATGGAGCAACCCATTGGCAAACATTTATCAATGAAATATGAACCGTCAAACTTAAAACCCACGAACTTAAAAGACTCGGGGTGCAATGGAAGTAACCTGAAAGCAGACTCTATGTCTATTTTCGCCAATAGCACTCCCCTACCAAACTCCTGCACTATCCGGAGGGCGTCCCCAAAAGATTGGTAAGCAACGCTGCAATCGTTTGGATCCAGCGCATCGTTGACTGACCCCCCATCCGGATAGGACAGGTGCTGGATCAACCGAAATTTACCTACTTCCTTCTTGGGAACAACGCCCAAAGGAGATATGCACAAATCCGCTAAGGGAGGAGACGGGAAAGGGCCAGCCATGCGGCCCAAATCCACCTCCGCCATCACTTTGTCCCTCACAATATCAGGGTAATCCCTGGCCGATTTAAGGTTCCTTTTTGCTAACACAAAAACTGGCCTAAGTATTGGCAAACGAAAACCCTCCCAAAAACCCTGCACAAAATGCCGCCTCCGCCCTAAGCGGATAGCGGCCCAACCACCGCTCAAGAACATCTATTTGCACTGGTGAAAAGGCTCTATTTAGCACTACGCTGCTCGCTTTGCCCAGCTGCTTGCCCACCTGTACGCTTGCACTCCTTAACTGTGTGACTACCTCCACACCACAGACAGGCATGCTTAAAACGGCAGCTGGCTCCTCTGCTACACTGTCCGTTATTAAATGCAAAGCATTTACCCTTTCCTGCTGTGTTGAAACCCGAACGGGCAACAAAGGGCTGTTTACGGCCAACTGGTGTCTCAGAGGTGGGTTTGTTTTGCTGGGTGACCTCAAGCCAAACCTCCACGTCCTTATAACCGAAGCTAAGAATTTTTTGGCCATCCTGCTTCTTACGGAAAGCCTCGTCATATTAACGCTAAACGTTATGTCTAGCGGACAGCTGCATGCTATGAACCAGGTGTAAATACTCAAGGATGTTCAAAAACTCGGCAGACCTAGTTTCAGTGTAACAAGCCGCTAAAATGTACATCCCACAAAGCCAATTTGCATAGCTGCGGCGAGTTTCCTCAGCCGCTGCCCCCCCAGCTTTAGCTAGATCCAAAGTTTTTTTGGCGTCATGCGTAATAGAAAACATGTCGACGTACTTGCCTTTCCTAATACACTCCCTAACTTTCGATCTAACGCCTCTTAAAATGGCAGTGTTAGAGCAGTGCACCGCATCGCCCGTCGCATCCGGAACCGAGCTCCCAGCTGAACTACGGGCTCTACTCGGGCTTTTACGCTTCCCTTTCAATTGTTGAACAAAATAGCGCATTAGCTTATGCGGTTTCTCAACTGAACTGGATGAGTCGGACGAATCCTCCGAGTGTGACAAATCAACGGTGCTTTAATGCAATGTTGTCTCACCTGCTCCAGAAGTCGACGGGGTAGCGGGCCCCACGGCGGAAGCTGCATCTTGACTCGCGTTGCGCGGTGCGCCCACTGCGGTTGGAGTTGACGATGCCTGGACATCCACTGTGGTCGCAGCATCTTGAGCCAGAACGGCTGGAGTCGATGGACCCTGTGAACTAGGAACAACAGCTGCTGCGGGGGCTTGAGGTGGGTCCAATGCGGGCGGGGAAGCCAATGTTTGCACGTGGCCCAAGCGGGGCAGTGTGGGTGGCCTAACCGGAGGAGGGGCCGCTGGCAGAGGGGGTTGCGGGATGGGATCCTGTCACAAAAAATAGCCCGGCGCCTTGTGGGAAACTGGATGCTGAAGGTGGAACCACGTAGGAGTGGTATAAAAATGTTGGCCCGCATAGGGCGGCACCGCCTGCTGCACGAAATGACCCGACGCCTGAGACAACTGCGGGTCAAAGTACCGCTGCGTGAATGCCGGAGGGGCGGGTGGGAGCACCTGCTGCCCGAATCCATGGCCAAAATAAGGGGACCATTGCGTTCCTAATGCAGGGCTGTACACAGGCAGGTTATGCTGCGCGGGACCACAAACAGTAACACTGGGCACCTGCGGCAATGGTGCCGTGACAGGTAACAATAACTGTGGCGTAACAGGGGTGCTGCGAGCGGAGACACTGCGATGTCCATCCGCAGCAGCACCGCGCCTTATAGGGGAAGCCTGCAGCCCAACCGGGCTGGAGAACAAAGAATTGCCAGAGGGGGATTGTATTTGAATAGGGCTGTAGAGGCCCCACCCTCCCTGCCCCTAAAGCAGTAGAGGGCCACGATGAAGGGCTGCGCAGGCGCTGGAGGTCAGCAAGCGCCTGATTTATTGAGGGGTTAGGGCCAGGGACTGGGGTCAGCGACCCCACCCTTGCCGCTTCCTGACTGCCGGCGGCCATTAAAGCAGGGCTCTGAAGGCCCTGCACACTTAAAATGGCTGCCGCTGTTTGCTGGGCGGGGCCAACGGCTGGAGCCACGGTGACCGCGACAGCGCTCCCGCCGCCAACCCCCGGAGACTGAGAGGCTCTTGGAGAGGCCGCTGTAAGCGGTCGCCGCTGTAAGCGGTCGCCGCTGGCGCCCTGGATGACACACGTGCGGGCGCGGAGAGGCGGCGGCCACCACAAGCGGCCTGGCTGCATCGACCAGCCGCTGGGGGGGGAGCATTGCGGCGCGGGCGTGGCATAACGGATGGGGCACAGGAGGGGGGTATCAATAAATGCAAAGGGAAAAGAGCAGGCAGAGGGAGGTGAGGAGCATGTGGGGGGGGGATCCACGGGAGGGATGAAAGATAGAGGAGATGCAATACAGGAGAGGCAGAATATATGGGATAGTAAATGAAGGTAAAAACAAACAGTGGCAAGAATAACTGATAAGTATTATGACACTGAGGTACTTATCCAGAGGAGATCACAACTGGAAAAGAGAAAGCTGACTCCTCCCAGCACCCTAATATTCCTAAAAAGAGCCCGCCCAAACAGGTCCCTGATAGGCTGTCAGTACTGACTGGTCCATTAACTTAACCTATAACGAGACTGCAACCCTAAGCCAGTTCTAACCAGTATTAGCACAATAAAAAACAGGGTGCTTATATCCTCTCATGCTTATTCTAGCATTCGCGTGCTTTAATCAGAGAACACAGTTTTCTGCTTTATTCTGTTTTTTAAACCATATCCTCTATTTTCACCTTTTAAAATGTTTATGTAAATCTCAGCTGAGGAATTTGTGATGTCATTATGTTTAATATATATAATGCATGCTATTTAGCACTTTGTTGTGGTCTTGTAGTCGACATTTATTCATCATATATTAATCATTTATTCATGATTGAGGAAAGAAGTGAAAAGTTGCATTTTTTTTATTGTTAACTGTGTGTTGTTAAATTGTAAAATTGTGAAGTTTTCACTTAGTGTCACAAGATTTTTTATGAAAAAGAAAAGAATAACACACTGCGCTACCACTTACACTATGACAATTGTTTTTCCGAATACACAGCCTTTTCCACTTACAGTGTGACAATATTTTTCCGAAAACACTGTGTTTTGCACTTACAGTGTGACAATATTTTTTACGAATACACCCCTGCAGCCCCTGCCACTGGATGGACACAGCAGCCCCTACCCTGGATGGACACAGCAGCCCCTGCCCTAGATGAACACAACAACCCCTGGATGGATACAGCAGCTCCTGGATGGGCACAGCAGCCACTTCCCCGGGATGGACACAGCAACCCCTGGATGGACATAGCAGCCCCTTGATAAATGATGCAGACAGCACCCCTGTGCAGCTACTGTATGTAGCTGATAAGTGTGGCTAATGCGCGCACACACAGGAAAAAAAACACTTTTATTAGTTTATAATTTTTTGGGGCACTTTGGGGGAGAGCACCCCTGAACGAGGCAGCAGCCCCTTGATAAACAACACAGGCAGCACCCCTGCACAGCTACAGCACACACACAGAAAAAAGACACTTTTTATTTTCGTTTTTTTCACATTGGGGGTGAAGAGCACCCCTGATGGACAGAGCACCCCCTGGACAACACAGCAGCACCCCTATATAGACTGCAGTGACACAGGAACCACTGAAGCCCCCCTCTTCTGTCTGCAGCACAACTCCTATAGAGTATAGACAACACAGCCCCTATGGACAACAGCAGCCAGTCCCTTTGGACAACAGCCAGCCCCTATAGACAACAGCAGCGAGCCCCTATAGACAACAGCAGCCAACCCCTATGCACAGCAACAGCACAGCCACACAGCCCCTCCATTGCATCCTCTTCACTCTCCACAGCCGGAATGAAAATGGCAGCGAGCGCGGGGAACCTTTATACAATCCAAAACCCGCAAGAATCCAACAGCGGGATGATGACGTTTTGCCTCACTTTGAGATCCGAGTCAGGTGGGAAAACCCGAGCTGATCTTGGATCTGACTCGGATCTGCAAAATTTGGGTAGGTTCGGTTTTATGAGAACCGAACCCAATCATCTCTACTTACAACTAACCGGGTGTGCCATGGGTTCGGCAGTGGCAGTGGGGTATGCAAATATTTATATGTTCAGCATCGAACGGGAAATTTTCTTTAAGGATATTTCTTCTAAGATCATTTTTTATACTAGGTTCATTGATGATCTGTTTATCTTATGGGGTAACTCTGAAAATAGGTTAATGGAGACAATTGAGAAATACAATGAGACTGATTCTCCTGTTAAGTTAACAGTCAGACTGAATTAAGAAAGCATAGACTTCTTAGATGTAATAATTCTAAAATAAAATAATGTTCTGTCTACTACAGTACATACAAAGACCACAGATCATAATACATTATTACACATGCATAGTTGTCACCCCAGGAATCTAAAATTGGGTTTATCATACTCACTGATGGTAAGGATACTAAGGATTATTAGTATAAAAGAAGTAGCAATTACACAGATTGATGATTTGATCCTTAAGTACTCTAGCAGGGGTTATCCCATTAAATTACTAAAGAAGCCAAGAAATGTGCACTAAGATTGGATCACAATGATCTTCTTATAAAAGTAATAAACAAGTCAGGAGGAAAGTTTTGCCACGGGTCAATGTGTTATCACCTAATATCAATAGGGTGGCAAAGAAACATTGGCATTTGATTAAATCTGATAAAACACTACCACTTTTATAATACTGATTTAATGCGAGTTATTCTTGTGGCCATAATTTGTGTAATTTCTTAGTAAATGCAGACATCTCCAAGAAACCCAGTGACATGGCCCCTAAACATTTTTTATCTAACAAAAAGAAGCGGTGCTTTAAATGTTCATATGTCACCTGCAGATATTTATTGATGGGGGATACTTTTTATCAGCCCCTCTCTGGAACAAGTATTTGTCAGGATCTGTGGTTAAGCAGATCATGTTGTTTGCAGCTTCCACTGTATTAATTAGTGTGCAGTGTCAGGTGCATGCTAATTAATTCTCCTGTCTGTGCACAGCACAGGTGCATTGTTAAGGGAGGCTTGCTCTGGTTGGGCCCTCTTTCTGTTAAATTCCAGCCAGCCCTTCACTCCATGCCGATGATAGAGTTTTTTGTACTTACGGTTTCCAGTCTCCTGCTTGTCAGTCGAGTTCCTGAGCCAGTCAAGCCGTGTTTTGTTGGTGCCGTTTATCCCATCCAGGCGGCTCCACCTGCATCTCGTTCATGTGTGCTGCTTGTACCATCTGGGCAGCACAGTGCACTTCCTACCTCAGAAGCATCTGTCGCCATCCGGCGGCTTGTGTCAACCCGGCGGCACCTGTCTCAATTTAGCGATCCAGGTGTGCAATCTAGCACACCATTGCCAATGTCATCCCGGTGGCACTGTTAGCTACTCTGCATTCCAGGTACACAATTTAGCACACCATCGCCAGTGTAATTCCAGCGGCATTGGTAGCAACTCTGCGCTCCAGGTGCACAATTTAGCACACCGTTACCAGTGTCATCCCAGCGGCTTTGCTAGCAGCTTTGCATTCCAGGTGCGCAATTGAGCACACTGTTGCCAGTGTCATCCCGGCGACACTGGTAGCAACTCTGCATTCCAGGTGAGCTATTAAGCACACCATCACCAGTGTCATCTCAGCGGCACTGGTAGCACCCCACATTCTTGTTGCATACCTCACCGGAGTCTCATCAGCCCAAAAGCTGCAACATCATCAGTCCCTTGGCCATAGCTATAAAGGCCACAATCAGCCCCCAAGGCTGCTGCAACAGCCCAAAGGCTGCTCCACATCATCAGTCACTTGGCCATGACTATAAAGGCCAATCAGCCCTCAAGGCTGCTCCTACAGCCCACAGGCTGCATCAAATCCTTAACCCTTGGCCACGTATAGTACTATACATTCCAGCCCTCAAGGCTGTCATCAGTTGGCTCTACATTATATCGTCGATTCCCTCCAGGAATCACAACAGTATTATTTTCAAAAAAATTTAAATTGCAACAGTACATTCATAGTGTACCAGATTATATATCCATATATAGGGAAAACACAATGTAAATTCAAGGAGCGAATGGCGATGCATTGCTCTAATATTAGAACTGCCCTAATTAATGGTACTAGCGAGTTTTCAGTAGCTCGACATTTTGTAGATAAGGGACACACTCTAACAAGCTTACGATACCGAATGATTGATCACGTCCCGCAACCTCTTAGAGGAGGTGATCGGGGACGGTTACACCTTCAATGCGAAGCTCGGTGGATTCATCGTCTGGGGGTAATTGCACCCCGGGGTCTGAATGAAAATTTATAATTTTCTTGTTTTTTATTTTTTTGGGTACATTTAATTAATTGGGTATGGTGCATTAACCTTAAAGTTTGAGGTACATTTATCAAAAACAGCTATTATATATATTAATAGATTATGTGAATACAATCTTTATTATATTTCTGTGATTACTGTGTATCTTGTTTATGGGTGATCTGTTCACCTGTATATAACCAATTGTTTGTATTGTTTGTATTGATAGGTGTTTCATTCAGTCGTTTTAATGTCCGGTTATTCTTTTGATTATCTTTGGAGTTTATGTATTTACTATTGTCGCGGTGACGTCATCGACCAGGGAAGCTGGGCGGGTGCGTGGTCTCGTCTCAGGCATGGCCATGCACAGGGGTGAAGTCTTTATAAGGTAAGCTGTGTATTTCTCTTTTACATCTTGAAGATAGTGCATTAAGCACTGAAATGTTGATGGCATTTATATGGCGATTGGAGTGTCTATTTTACAGACGAGCGCCGCACCTTTGACACATTATTCATATATATATATTGTGATAGGATCACTGGTAAAGTGGTCTGTGACAGGGACATTTATCCCAGATTCATGTCTTATGTGTTTTAAAATCCCCAGGAGAAAGTCTGCAGTGTAGCAGGCTTGAGTTTCGGCTTTTTGAAAAGCCGGTTTGGGACCTGGGGGTTGTGGGTGAGAGGAGAGGGAGGGCTCCACCCACGGCCACTCCAGGTTTTGGTTCTTTTAGCCTGGTATCAGGCTTGTTAGAGTTTTCCACCTGAGAGTGGCCAATATAAGCCTAGTGTGTTTAGGGCTGATTGTCTCACCTGGGAGAGCAGACAGGGAGTTTGCTCAGAGACACTTGGAAACCTAACTGTGAGTGTTGTGGTGTGCTTTGTTGCTGGCGAGGGTATTAGGCCCTGCCAGGTTCTGGTAGTGAGGGAACTACCTGTGAAGTTAGTGCCCCGACAGGGCTAGGATTTATATTTATGTTTTCTTTATGTTTCTGACATTGTACAAAAAAGACTGGCGCCGACCAGCTTGTACTTGCATCCAGACTGGTGTGCTGCCTCCCTGCTGCTGTGTGTGTGTGTAAGGAAGGAGTCCTCTACCCCCTAACCTAACTGTGTCACAATATATATATATATATATATATATATATATATTAGTAGGGGTGTGCACCGGCCACTTTTTGTGTTTTGGTTTTGGATCTGGATCTTTCTTCGTGTTTTGGATCTGGATTGGTTTTGCCAAAACCACCCTTCCGTGTTTTGGGTTCTGGGTTTTGTGTTTTGGATCTGTATTTTTTTTTTTAAAAAGCATAAAAACAGCTAAAATCACAGAATTTGTGGGTTTTTCTGTTCCTATGCTATTATTAACCTCAATAACCTTAATTTCCATTCATTTCCAGTCTATTCTGAACACCTCACACCTCACAATAGTGTTTTTATGTCCAAAAGGTTGCACCGAGGTAGCTGGATGACTATACTAAGCGATACGAGTGGGCGGCACAAACACGAGGCCCATCTAGGAGTGGCACTGCAGTGGCAGACAGGATGGCAGTTTGAAAAACTAGGCCCCAAACTGTACATAATGCAAATGCAAAGAAAAAAAAGAGGTGCAAGATGGAATTGTCCTTGGGCCCTCCCACCCACCCTTATGTTGTATAAACAGGACATGCACACTTTAACAAACCAATCATTTCAGCGCCAGGGTCTGCCACACGACTGTGACTGAAATGATTGGTTTGTTTGGGCCCCCACAAAACAAGCTGGCAATTAATCTGTCCCTGCACAAACTGGCTCTACGGAGGCAAGATGTCGTCCTCATCCTCCTCATCCACCGATTCCTCACCCTCTTCAGTGTTGTGTACATCCTCATTCTTACAGAGTATTAACTCGTCCCCGCTGGAATCCACCACCACAGGTCTCTCTGTACGTTCTGGAGGCTGGTATCCCTGGAAGAGTTGATAATTAATTTTTATGAACATCATCTTCTCCACATTTTGTGGAAGCAACCTTCTACGCCTTTCGCTGACAAGGTTCCCGGCTGCACTAAACACTCTTTCGGAGTACACACTGGAGGGGGGGCAACTCAGGTAAAATAGAGCCAGTTTGTACAGGGGCCTCCAAATTGCCTCTTTTTCCTGCCAGTACAGGTACGGACTGTCTGACATGCCTACTTGGATGCTGTCACCAATGTAATCCTCCACCATTCTGTCAATGGTGACAGTATCACACTACCTCCATCAATTGTTTAAATCCCACTGCACTAATGGCGGATACCGGACGCTCGGCTATCACCAACATAGCAGTCAAGGCCTCAGTTAATCGTTTTGCTTCAGGATGACTGCTGTCGTACTTCATTCTCCTCGCTAGGGACTCTGGGAGGGTCAATTGTTTAGTAAAAGTAGTGGTGTTCCTACTTCCTCTCTGGGATGATGAACGACTCCCAGCAGCAGCAACAGCAGCAGCGGCAGCAGGAGGCGTAGCAATGCAGGATCCTCCGGAGGAATCCCGGATAGGAGAGTCAGTCATGCCAGTGACATGGCCTGCAGGACTACTTCCGATCCTGACTAAGGAGGAAATTGACGAGGAGGGAGTTGACGGTGTGGTTTGCAGGTGCTTGGATACAACAGGACAACGGGATTTAGGTGTCCCTGGACTGCTTACGGTCTTAGCCAAAGTTTCTGAACTTGACAGTAACTTTTTATGAATGCGCTACAGGTGCCGTATAAGGGAGGATGTTCCTAGGTGGTTAACGTCCCTACCCCTACTTATTTCACCTTTACATATGGTACATATGGCAAGACAGTTGTTGTCCAGATTTGGATAGAAATATTGCCAGACCAAAGAGGTGGAATGTTTGGTCTTCTGCCCAGGCATGACCGTGATGGGCTTTTTCATCCCACGGACAACAACTGTCTCCCCCGGAGCCTGATTTAAACAAACCACATCACCATCAGAATCCTCCTCGCCAACTTCCTCCTCAGCGCCAGCTACACCAGTATCCTCATCCTGTTGTACTTCAACAGTGACATCTTCAATTTGCATATCAGCAAGTGGACTGTGGGTGCTCCTTTCAGCACTTGCAGGGGGCGTGCAAATGGTGGAAGAGCCACCTCTTCCCGTCCAGTGGTGGGAAGGTCAGGCATCGCAACCACCACCACACTTGGACTTTCCTTGGGGATTTGTGATATCTTCTTAGAACGCACAGTTCTTCGCTGTGCTTTTGCCAGCTTAACTCGTTTGATTTTTTTAGTGGGAGGAGGGCTTCCATCATCATGTGAAGCTGAACCACTAGTCATGAACATAGGGAAAGACCTTAGCCATTCCTTGCCACTCCGTGTCGTAAATGGCATATTGGCAAGTTTACGTTTCTCTTCAGATGATTTCAATGTTTTTTTCAAGGTCATTTTCCTGAACTTTGTCATTTGGGATTGTATGTGCCCTCTACTATGACATTGGGCATCGGCCTTGGCAGAAGACGTTGATGGCATGTTATCATCTATGTCATGACTAGTGGTGGCATCAGCTTCAGCACAAGGAGGAAGTGGTTCTTGATCTTTCCCTATTTTATTTTTATCGGAGAAAGTTTGGTCCTCCATTTATGTTATATTGATATATACGTGCGGCTAAGGCGCACACAAACACAGAAAATAATTTTTTATTTTTGATGGAGACTAGTGCACTTTGTGGGTTACACCACCCTTTAAGGAATGAGCCAGCCGGCCATTTACTTATGGGACACAGGCGCACGCTTGGCGCTGCTCCTTTGTTGATGCACGTGCAGCCACAGTGCACACAATTCACAAACACAGAAAATATTTTTTTATTTTGTTTGGAGTGTACTTTGGGGGTTACAGCACCCTTTAATGGACAAGCCAGCCGGCCCTTTACTTATGACACAGGCGCACGCTTGGCACTACTTTGTTGATGCACGTGCGGCTACTGCGCACACAATTCACAAACACAGAAAATATTTTTTTATTTTGTTTGGAGTGTACTTTGGGGGTTACAGCACCCTTTAGCGGTCAATCCAGCCGGCCCTTTATTTATGGGACACAGGCGCACGCTTGGCACTACTTTGTTGATGCACGTGCGGCTACTGCGCACACAATTCACAAACACAAAAAAATATATTTTTTTATTTTGTTTGGAGTGCCCTTTGGGGGTTACAGCACTCTTTAGCGGTCAATCCAGCCGGCCCTTTATTTATGGGACACTTTGTTGTTTGGCACTACTTTGTTGATGCACGTGCGGCTACTGAGCACACAATTCACAAACACAAAAAAATATATATTTTTATTTTGTTTGGAGTGCCCTTTGGGGGTTACAGCACCCTTTAACGGTTAAGCCAGCCGGCCCTTTACTTATGACACAGGCGCACGCTTGGCACTACTTTGTTGATGCACGTGCGGCTACTGCGCACACAATTCACAAACACAGAAAATATTTTTTTATTTGGTTTGGAGTGTACTTTGGGGGTTACAGCACCCTTTAACAGTCAAGCCAGCCGGCCCTTTACTTATAACACAGGCGCACTCTTGGCACTACTTTGTTGATGCACGTGCGGCTACTGCGCACACAATTCACAAACACAGAAAATATTTTTTTATTTGGTTTGGAGTGTACTTTGGGGGTTACAGGACCCTTTAACGGTCAAGCCAGCCGGCCCTTTACTTATGACACAGGCGCACGCTTGGCACTACTTTGTTGATGCACGTGCGGCTACTGCGCACACAATTCACAAACACAGAAAAAATATATATTTTTTTAGCACTTGGGGGGAGCACCCCTGTCGGACAGAGCACCCCCTGGACAACACTACAGCACCCCTTTAGGACTGGGACACTGCACAGGACTTTGGAGTGGACACAGCCCCTATGGACAACTGACTGCACAACACAGTCCAGCCAGCCCCTATGGACTTTGAAGTAGTGGACACAGCCCCTATGGACAACAGCCGCACAGCACAACACAGCCAGCCCCTATGGACTTTGAAGAAGTGGACACAGCCCCTATGGACAACAGCAGCACAGCACAGCACAGCACAGCACAACACTACTCTGCACTACACTACACTACACAGCCCAGCCAGCCCTAACTCCCACCCTCCCTCTTCACTGTCCACAGCCGAGTGAGAAAATGGCGCCGACGCGGGTACCTTATATAGGATCCAAAACCTGCGAGATCCGGAAGGCGGGATGATGACGTTTTGCCTCGATTTCAGATCTGAGTCAGGCGGGAAAAGTCGAGCGTGACTCGGATCGGCCTCGGATCGGGGGGGCTCTGGGGGGTTCGGATTTCAGAAATCCGAACCCGCTCACCCCTAATATATAGTAAATTTTTGTTGGCACTCCTTGGGATAATGAAAAATTAATAAAAACTGCTCCGGTGCTCAATCAAAAAATTCACAGATTCCAAAGCAAAAATCGGCACTCAGAGACTTCCATAGATACAAAATATATTGAAGGCAACGTTTCGGGGTGCAACCCCCTTTATCAAGCCACAAGAAACAATGAAAATCATAGATCATGCACTTACCCCTTAAATAGTGACATACAAGTCCGTCCATGTTTCCACCTCCACGAGACTCTCAGCTGGAAGCCGTAGGAAGAGTCACATCTGGCTCCTGCGTTCCAGCGTCTCCTGGCAACCTCATGCCTGCGTTCCACTGGGACCTCCCCTGTAGCGCACGCGCAGTAGCCCAGAGTGCGGCAGCCGCAGGAGTCCCCAACTGCAATCCTCTGCCCTCCAGACTGGGTCCGCTGTGTTTAGAAAACTGGAAGGATAAACAAAAAGTGAACACCCATCACCACTATAATGTACACATGAAAAAAGACAAACAATAAAACATAAACTAAAAAAAACTTACAACATATTCAAATATACACCCAAATATACCCAAATATACACCCAGAAAAAATATCAAGAAACTATCCAATAATCAACTGACTATCAAAAGAATAAATAAATATAGGATTCAATAATAATTCAAGATAGAGTGTTCCAATTAATCCTGTCATTTAGCCGTTAGGACTGATAGTATCCAATTTAAAGATCCATTTTGTCTCTTTATTCAGAAGGATCTTGGCTCTGTTTCCTCCTCTCCTTAATTCTGGTACATGGTCAATTATAATATATTTCAGTGATGACAATGTATGGTTGACTTCCTTAAAATGGCGTGCCACTGGTTGTTCACAATCCTTGCCAGAAAGTATGTTTAATAGCCGAATGGTGGAGCGCCATCCGTTCTCTGAATTTTCGCGTTGTCTGCCCAACGTAGTACAAATTACATGGACATATGATGATGTATACTACATGAGTGGTGGTGCACATTACCACTTGTCGAATATCATAGAGGATGTCCTTATGGGGATGTTTAAACGTTTTGCCACTAAGAATAAAGGTACACGTAACACAATTATAACATTTGTAACAGCCTGCTGGTTTGTGTGTACATTAGGGATCCGTGGAATATTCATATCCGTAATGTCCATTCGTACCAGCATGTCTCTTAGATTTTTACCACGTTTAAAGGCTGTAATCGGTCTGATCTCTTTTAGCCCAGGCAAATCTTTGTCCGAGGAGACAATTGGCCAAAGAGCTTTGGTTGCTCTACGATGATAGGACTTGCCACAGTAAAGTCATTTGTCCATGGTAGAATTTTGTCAGAGTTCTTTTCTTTAACTTTCAATAAATCATCTTGAGACATCTGTAGTACTTTGGATTTCTGTTGTAATAATTCCATCTTGTTATAACCCCTGACTATAAATTTGTCAATGAGTTGATCCAGAACCTTCGGTAAATTATATTAGTTAGTTGATTATTGGATAGTTTCTTGATATTTTTTCTGGGTGTATATTTGAATATGTTGTAAGTTTTTTTTAGTTTATGTTTTATTGTTTGTCTTTTTTCATGTGTACATTATAGTGGTGATGGGTGTTCACTTTTTGTTTATCCTTCCAGTTTTCTAAACACAGCGGACCCAGTCTGGAGGGCAGAGGATTGCAGTTGGGGACTCCTGCGGCTGCCGCACTCTGGCCTACTGCGCGTGCGCTACAGGGGATGTCCCAGTAGAACACAGGCATGACTTTGCCAGGAGACTCTGGAACGCAGGAGCTGGATGTGACTCTTCCTACGGCTTCCGGCTGAGAGTCTCATGGAGGTGGAAACATGGACGGACTTGTATGTCACTATTTAAGGGGTAAGTGCATGATCTATGTTTTTCATTGTTTATTGTGGCTTGATAAAGGGGGTTGCACCCCAAAACGTTGCCTTTAATATATTTTGTATCTATGGAAGTCTCTGAGTGCCGAATTTTGCTTTGGAATCTATCTATCTATCTATCTATCTATCTATATATATATATATATATATATATATTAGGGGTGTGCACCGGCCACTTTTCGTGTTTTGTGTTTTGGTTTTGGATCTGGATCTTTCTTCGTGTTTTGGATCTGGATTGGTTTTGCCAAAACCACCCTTCCGTGTTTTGGGTTCTGGGTTTTGTGTTTTGGATCTGTATTTTTTTGAAAAAAAGCATAAAAACAGCTAAAATCACAGAATTTGTAGGTTTTTCTGCTCCTATGCTATTATTAACCTCAATAACCTTAATTTCCACTCATTTCCAGTCTATTCTGAACACCTCACACCTCACAATAGTGTTTTTATGTCCAAAAGGTTGCACCGAGGTAGCTGGATGACTATGCTAAGCGACACGAGTGGGCGGCACAAACACGTGACCCATCTAGGAGTGACACTGCAGTGGCAGGCAGGATGGCAGTTAGAAAAACTAGGCCCCAAACTGTACATAATGCAAAGAAAAAAAGAGGTGCAAGATGGAATTGTCCTTGGGCCCTCCCACCCACCCTTATGTTGTATAAACAGGACATGCACACTTTAACAAATCAATCATTTCAGCGCCAGGGTCTGCCACACAACTGTGGCTGAAATGATTGGTTCGTTTGGGCCCCCACAAAACAAGCTGGCAATTAATGTGTCCCTGCACAAACTGGCTCTACGGAGGCAAGATGTCATCCTCATCCTCCTCATCCACCGATTCCTCACCCTCTTCAGTGTGTACATCCTCATCCTCACAAAGTATTAACTCGTCCCCACTTGAATCCACCACCACAGGTCCCTCTGTACCTTCTGGAGGCTGGTCTCCCTGGAAGAGCTGATAATTCATTTTGATGAACATCATCTTCTCCACATTCTGTGGAAGCAACCTCCTACGCCTTTCGCTGACAAGGTTCCCGGCTGCACTAAACACTCTTTCGGAGTACACACTGGAGGGGGGGCAACTCAGGTAAAATAGAGCCAGTTTGTACAGGGGCCTCCAAATTGCCTCTTTTTCCTGCCAGTACAGGTATGGACTGTCTGACATGCCTACTTGGATGCTGTCACCGATGTAATCCTCCACCATTCTGTCAATGGTGACAGTATCATATGCAGTGACAGTAGACATGTCAGAAATTGTTGCCAGGTCCTTCAGTCCGGACCAGATGTCCAAACTTGGTCCTGCCTGCCCTGCATCACCGCCAGCGGGTTGCTTAGGATACCTAAGTTTTTTCCTGGCAGCCCCAGTTGCGGGAGAAAATGAAGAAGGAGCCGTTGACGTGTCACGTTCCGCTTCAGCTGACAGTGTGTTCACCAGCAGGTCTTTGCACCTCTGCAGGCTTGTGTCGGCCGGAAAGAGAGACACCACATAGGCTTTAAACCTAGGATCGAGCACGGTGGCCAAAATGTAGTGGTCTGATTTCAACAGATTGACCACCCTGGAATCCTGGCAAAGCGAATGAAGGGCTTCATCCACAAGTCCCACATGCCGAGCGGAATCGCTCCGTCTTAGCTCCTCCTTCACTTTCTCCAGCTGCTTCTGCAAAAGCCTGATGAGGGGAATGACCTGACTCAAGCTGGCAGTGTCTGAACTGACTTCACGTGTGGCAAGTTCGAAGGGCTGAAGAACCTTGCACAACACGGAAATCATTCTCCACTGCGCTTGAGTCAGGTGCATACCCCCTCCTTTGCCTATGTCATAGGTGGATGTATAGGCTTGTATGGCCTTTTGCTGCTCCTCCATCCTCTGAAGCATATAGAGGGTTGAGTTCCACCGCGTCACAACCTCTTGCTTCAGGTGATGGCGGGGCAGGTTCAAGAGTGTTTGCTGGCGCTCCAGTCTTCGGCACGCAGTCGCTGAATGGCGAAAGTGGCCAGAAATTTTTCGGGCCACCCAAAGCGTCTCCTGCACGCCCCTGTCGCTTTTCAGAAAATTCTGCACCACCAAGTTTATTGTGTGAGCAAAACATGGGACGTGCTGGAATTTGCCCAGATGTAATGCCCGCACAATATTGGTGGCGTTGTCAGATATCACAAATCCCCAGGAGAGTCTAAGTGGGGTAAGCCACTGGGCGATGATTTCCCTCAGTTTCTCTAAGAGGTTGTCGGCGGTGTGCCTCTTACTGAAACCGGTGATACACAGCGTAGCCTGCCTTGTAACGAGCTGGCGTTTCTGAGATGCTGCTACTGGTGACGCTGCTGCTGTTGCTGCGTAAGGTGATACATCTACCCAGTGGGCTGTCACAGTCATATAGTCCTTAGTCTGCCCTGTTCCACTTGTCCACATGTCCGTGGTTAAGTGGACATTGTGTACAACGGCATTTTTCAGGACACTGAGGACACTTTTTCTGACGTTTCTGTACAGTCTCGGTATCGCCTGCCTAGTGAAGTGGAATCTAGACGGGATTTGGAACCGGGGACACACTACCTCCATCAATTGTCTAAATCCCACTGCACTAATGGCGGATACCGGACGCACGTCTAACACCAACATAGCAGTCAAGGCCTCAGTTATACGTTTTGCTTCAGGATGACTGCTGTCGTACTTCATCCTCCTCGCTAAGGACTGTTGGAGGGTCAATTGTTTAGTAAAAGTAGTGGTGTTCCTACTTCCTCTCTGGGATGATGAACGACTCCCAGCAGCAGCAGCAACAGCAGCAGCGGCAGCAGTAGGCGTAGCAATGCAGGATCCTCCGGAGGAATCCCGGATAGGAGAGTCAGTCATGCCAGTGATATGGCCTGCAGGACTACTTCCGATCCTGACTAAGGAGGAAATTGACGAGGAGGGAGTTGACGGTGTGGTTTGCAGGCGCTTGGATACAACAGGACAACGGGATTTAGGTGTCCCTGGACTGCTTACGGTCTGAGCCAAAGTTTCTGAACTTGACAGTAACTTTTTATGAACGCGCTGCAGGTGCCGTATAAGGGAGGATGTTCCTAGGTGGTTGACGTCCCTACCCCTACTTATTTCACCTTTACATATGGTACATATGGCAAGACAGTTGTTGTCCGGATTTGGATAGAAATATTGCCAGACCAAAGAGGTGGAATGTTTGGTCTTCTGCCCAGGCATGACCGTGATGGGCTTTTTCATCCCACGGACAACAACTGTCTCCCCCGGAGCCTGATTTAAACAAACCACATCACCATCAGAATCCTCCTCGCCAACTTCCTCCTCAGCGCCAGCTACACCAGTATCCTCATCCTGTTGTACTTCAACAGTGACATCTTCAATTTGCATATCAGCAAGTGGACTGTGGGTGCTCCTTTCAGCACTTGCAGGGGGCGTGCAAATGGTGGAAAGAGCCACCTCTTCCCGTCCAGTGCTGGGAAGGTCAGGCATCGCAACCACCACCACACTTGGACTCTCTTTGGGGATTTGTGATATCTTCTTAGAAAGCACAGTTCTTCGCTGTGCTTTTGCCAGCTTAACTCTTTTGATTTTTTTAGTGGGAGGAGTGCTTCCATCGTCATGTGAAGCTGAACCACTAGTCATGAACATACTAGGGATCGACCTTAGCCGTTCCTTGCCACTCCGTGTCGTAAATGGCATATTGGCAAGTTTACGTTTCTCTTCAGCTGATTTAAATGTCTTTTTCAAGGTCATTTTCCTGAACTTTGCCATTTGGGATTGTATGTGCCCTCTACTATGACATTGGGCATCGGCCTTGGCAGACGACGTTGATGGCATGTTATCGTCTATGTCATGACTAGTGGCAGCAGCTTCAGCACTAGGAGGAAGTGGTTCTTGATCTTTCTCTATTTTATTTTTATCGGAGAAAGTTTGGTCCTCCATTTATGTTATATCGATTTGATATATACGTGCGGCTAAACACAGAAAATAAATTTTTTTTTGGTTCGGACTGGAGTGTACTTTGTGGGTTACAGCACCCTTTAACGGTCAAGCCAGCCGGCCCTTTACTTATGACACAGGCGCACTCTTGGCACTACTTTGTTGATGCACGTGCGGCTACTGCGCACACAATTCACAAACACAGAAAATAATTTTTTTTTGGTTTGGACTGGAGTGTACTTTGGGGGTTACAGCACCCTTTAACGGTCAAGCCAGCCGGCCCTTTACTTATGACACAGGCGCACGCTTGGCACTACTTTGTTGATGCACGTGCGGCTACTGCGCACACAATTCACAAACACAGAAAATAATTTTTTTTTGGTTTGGACTGGAGTGTACTTTCGGGGGTTACAGCACCCTTTAATGGTCAAGCCAGCCGGCCCTTTACTTATGACACAGGCGCACGCTTGGCACTACTTTGTTGATGCACGTGCGGCTACTGCGCACACAATTCACAAACACAGAAAATAATTTTTTTTTAGGTTTGGACTGGAGTGTACTTTCGGGGGTTACAGCACCCTTAACGGTCAAGCCAGCCGGCCCTTTACTTATGACACAGGCGCACGCTTGGCACTACTTTGTTGATGCACGTGCGGCTACTGCGCACACAATTCACAAACACAGAAAATAATTTTATTTTTGGTTTGGACTGGAGTGTACTTTCGGGGGTTACAGCACCCTTAACGGTCAAGCCAGCCGGCCCTTTACTTATGACACAGGCGCACGCTTGGCACTACTTTGTTGATGCACGTGCGGCTACTGCGCACACAATTCACAAACACAGAAAATAATTTTTTTTTTGGTTTGGACTGGAGTGTACTTTCGGGAGTTACAGCACCCTTAACGGTCAAGCCAGCCGGCCCTTTACTTATGACACAGGCGCACGCTTGGCACTACTTTGTTGATGCACGTGCGGCTACTGCGCACACAATTCACAAACACAGAAAATAATTTTTTTTTTGGTTTGGACTGGAGTGTACTTTCGGGGGTTACAGCACCCTTAACGGTCAAGCCAGCCGGCCCTTTACTTATGACACAGGCGCACGCTTGGCACTACTTTGTTGATGCACATGCGGCTACTGCGCACACAATTCACAAACACAGAAAATAATTTTTTTTTTGGTTTGGACTGGAGTGTACTTTCGGGGGTTACAGCACCCTTAACGGTCAAGCCAGCCGGCCCTTTACTTATGACACAGGCGAACGCTTGACACTACTTTGTTGATGCACGTGCGGCTACTGCGCACACAATTCACAAACACAGAAAATAATTTTTTTTTGGTTTGGACTGGAGTGTACTTTCAGGGGTTACAGCACCCTTTAACGGTCAAGCCAGCCGGCCCTTTACTTATGACACAGGCGCACGCTTGGCACTACTTTGTTGATGCACGTGCGGCTACTGCGCACACAATTCACAAACACAGAAAATAATTTTTTTTTGGTTTGGACTGGAGTGTACTTTCGGGGGTTACAGCACCCTTTAACGGTCAAGCCAGCCGGCCCTTTACTTATGACACAGGGGCACTCTTGGCACTACTTTGTTGATGCACGTGCGGCTACTGCGCACACAATTCACAAACACAGAAAATAATTTTTTTTTAGGTTTGGACTGGAGTGTACTTTCGGGGGTTACAGCACCCTTAACGGTCAAGCCAGCCGGCCCTTTACTTATGACACAGGCGCACGCTTGGCACTACTTTGTTGATGCACGTGCGGCTACTGCGCACACAATTAACAAACACAGAAAATAATTTTTTTTTGGTTTGGACTGGAGTGTACTTTCGGGGGTTACAGCACCCTTTAACGGTCAAGCCAGCCGGCCCTTTACTTATGACACAGGCGCACGCTTGGCACTACTTTGTTGATGCACGTGCGGCTACTGCGCACACAATTCACAAACACAGAAAATAATTTTTTTTTTGGTTTGGACTGGAGTGTACTTTCGGGGGTTACAGCACCCTTAACGGTCAAGCCAGCCGGCCCTTTACTTATGACACAGGCGCACGCTTGGCACTACTTTGTTGATGCACGTGCGGCTACTGCGCACACAATTCACAAATATTATTTTTTTAGCACTTGGGGGGAGCACCCCTGATGGACAGAGCACCCCCTGGACAACACTACAGCACCCCTTTAGGACTGGGACACTGCACAGGACTTTGGAACTGACTGCACAACACAGTCCAGCCAGCCCCTATGGACTTTGAAGTAGTGGACACAGCCCCTATTAACAACAGCAGCACAGCACAACACAGCCAGCCCCTATGGACTTTGAAGTAGTGGACAACAGCAGCACTACACTACACTACACTACACAGCACTAACTCCCACCCTCCCTCTTCACTGTCCACAGCCGAGTGAGAAAATGGCGCCGACGCGGGTACCTTATATAGGATCCAAAACCCGCGAGACTCGGAAGGCGGGATGATGACGTTTTGCCTCGATGTCAGATCCGAGTCAGGCGGGAAAAGTCGAGCCTGACTCGGATCGGACTCGGATCGGGGGGGCTCGGGGGGGTTCGGATTTCAGAAATCCGAACCCGCTCACCCCTAATATATATATATCTGCTCCAAAACTGCCGGCTCTCTTAGAAGTAAACTCCAACTGGCCTCGGAGCCATCACTCCATACATATGTAATCGTCCAAACAAATGAATGTGCACTCAGGAGACACGGTATGAAATGCAAAAAAATCAAGTGTATTGAATCATATCAATGTTTCAGGGCATCCGCCCTTTCGGCAGGACACATTTGCATTGCAGTAACAGACAACACAGACACATAACACTTACCCCCAATAAATACCCATCTACCAGTCTGTCCCCACGTTCAGCGTCTGCCACGAGGAAGGGAGCACCTCGTCTGAGCCGCAATTCCGAGTCTCACTAGCATGTGTTTCTAAGCAACCAAACTGCTTGCGCTCCACGGAGTTCCGGGTCCCGCCCGCCTGAGATGGACGATCTTATATATATATATATATATATATATAAAGATATAAAGTAGCGAATGAACAGCGGCACTCGGAGACTGTCAGAGCGGTTTTAATGTGATCCTTTGCAACACCAACGTTTCGGGGCTTGCACGCCCCTTTGTCAAGGTAAATAGTGGAAAAAAAGAATAGAGAAAGCTCTTACCTTATACCCGGAGAAGCCCGCCAGAGTGATCGTGACCGGACGCCGCCCGGGACCCCACATGACGCAGCCGGAGTCCCGCACTGAAGACGTCATCGCGCTGTGAGTCACTGGAAACCTAGGCAACCAGGGCGCCAGCGCGGTGGCGCGGCTTGTTGTCCTGGAGAGAGAAGAAAAAGGAAAAGAAATACAAGATGTGTCACAGTTGAGACAGTAGTGGACACATAATGCATGGTACAATAAGCCACTGGAATAAAACGAATAAATTTCTAAATGAAAGAAAAGAATAAAAGGAGAAAAAAGATAACAGGGGAAAAAAAGAACATAGAATAGTTAGGAGGAAGAAAAGAGAGTGACACTAAATGCGTGTGCAGGGAAAATAAATAAATAAATTAAAAAAAACGGGCATATTAACAAAAGCAAACAAAAATAAACCATGATCGAAACTAGGTCCCAATCAAGATGGTATAAACAGATAGTTAAACCGCCATAGGGCATAAGCATAACAAAAAATCATCGCAAAAAATCATCGCAAAAAATCACAAAGCAGGAGAGGCTTAATAGTGGATAAGAGCTGAAATGATCTTGTCCATTGATGGAATAAATGGTCTGGAAGGGAGTATTAATAAACATTGGAAAAGCTTGAATACAGGGGAAAGAACAGGGGGAAGAAAAGAACAGGAGTCAATTGAACACACTCCATGCTATCTTTTCGTTGAGGCCTCCTGGACTGATGGTATTTACGTTGAAAATCCATTTGGCTTCAACCTGAAGCAGGCGAGTTGCTCTGTCGCCACCCCTAATAGTCTTGGGGACATGGTCAATGGCCTTGTGTTTAAGGTCAGAGAGAGTATGCTTCTTTTCGGCAAAGTGCCTGGCAATCGGTTGATCCACATTCCTGCCAGCAAGGGCTCCTTTGATAGCGGAGCGATGAAGGGCCATACGCCTTCTCATAGTCCTGGTGGTTTTCCCCACATAATGCAAATTGCAAGTACAGCTAATAAGGTATATAATGAAAGATGATGTACAAGTCAACACGTGTTTGATATAGAAAACACGATCCGAGTGGGGATGCAAGAAAGTCTGACCTGTCACCATATGTTGGCAGGTGGTACATCTGAGGCACTTATAACACCCTGGTTGATTGGTCAGAAAGACCCTTGTAGTATTGCGGTCGTTCATGTCATCGTTGGTAATATCGGCATGGACTACTACATCTTTCATATTCCTGCTCCTGGTAAAGCAAGCTAAGGGTCTCTTGGCTTGTAATGAGGGGAGTTCTCTGTCAGTCATAACTATAGGCCAAAGAGCTTGAGTGGCACGCTGGACGACAGCACTAGACGTGCTATATTGGCTTTTCCATGGAATATATGTCTCAGAGTTTTTGATCTTAGGTGTAAAAAGAAAGCTACGTGGAGTTTTCAATACCTCTTCTTTCTGTTTCCGTAACAGGGAAGGATCATAACCCCTCTCTAAAAATTTATAAATGATATTGTCAAGGCTAGCCTCCAATTCGGTACTGTCACTTGTGATCCTAGCCACCCTGATCATTTGGGACTTAGGGAGGCCCTTCTTTAAAGCTGGGAGGTGGTGTCTACCTGCTTGCAACAGTCTGTTCTTATCATTTGGTTTAGAGTATACCCCTGTAGTTATGTGTCCGTTCCTGATGGAGACTTGAACATCAAGGTAATTGAGGAAACGGAAGCTGTGTTGGTAGGTAACTCTGATTGGTAAAGCTCTAGAGTTAATATCAGTCATGAGCATTTCAAACTCCTCCTCGCCCCCGGACCAAAGCATAGAGTGTGTTCAATTGACTCCTGTTCTTTTCTTCCCCCTGTTCTTCCCCCTGTATTCAAGCTTTTCCAATGTTTATTAATACTCCCTTCCAGACCATTTATTCCATCAATGGACAAGATCATTTCAGCTCTTATCCACTATTAAGCCTCTCCTGCTTTGTGATTTTTTGCGATGATTTTTTGCGATGATTTTTTGTTATGTTTATGCCCTATGGCGGTTTAACTATCTGTTTATACCATCTTGATTGGGACCTAGTTTCGATCATGGTTTATTTTTGTTTGCTTTTGTTACTATGCCCGTTTTTTTATTTTTTTATTTATCTATTTTCCCTGCAAACGCATTTAGTGTCACTCTCTTTTCTCCTCCTGACTATTCTATGTTCTTTTTTTTTCCCTGTTATCTTTTTTCTCCTTTTATTCTTTTCTTTCATTTAGGTAACTTTTCATTCTATACTCTACCTCCCTTCTGCGTTCCCCTTCATTTCTTTTCTTTATACTCTGTTTCATCCCACTCAGCATGTTGTTTTCTGTACTATGTGGTAACTATATTCGGGCAATGTTAAGATCCAATGTTTATATATGTGTTTTATTCCAGTGGCTTATTGTACCATGCATTATGTGTCAACTACTGTCTCAACTGTGACACGTCTTTTATTTCTTTTCCTCTCTCTTCTCTCTCCAGGACGACAAGCCGCGTCACCGCGCTGGCGCCCTGGTTGCCTAGGTTTCCAGTGACTCACAGCGCGATGACGTCTTCAGTGCGGCACTCTGGCTGCGTCACGTGGGGTCCCGGGCGGCGTCCGGTCACAATCACTCTGGCGGGCTTCTCCGGGTATAAGGTAAGAGCTTTCTCTATTCTTTTTTTCCACTATTTACCTTGACAAAGGGGCGTGCAAGCCCCGAAACGTTGGTGTTGCAAAGGATCACATTAAAACCGCTCTGACAGTCTCCGAGTGCCT
This sequence comes from Taudactylus pleione, assembly GCA_031769625.1. NCBI lineage: Eukaryota > Metazoa > Chordata > Amphibia > Anura > Myobatrachidae > Taudactylus > Taudactylus pleione. The sequence continues at coordinate 2,520,897 of JAUIMM010000079.1, read as the reverse complement.
CTGTTCATTCGCTACTTTATACTACTACACTGTCGGCACAGGAGCAGGTTGTCCAAATCGTTTAGCAGAGTGCTGGTCCATTGAGAGTCTCTCTCTCTCTCTCTCTCTATATATATATATATATATATATATATATATATATGTATATATATACTGCATATATGCGCCAAAATGAAATTATTATTATATCTTGGCTCCCCAAACCTATAAATGTTGTGGTGTCAAACGCATACGTATAAAATGTATTCCAGTCTTCATGCTTTTAGAAATATAGAGCCTGATTCAGCGGATCGCAATTGCACTACATACACAAATCGAATGATTATTAGCCATTGCACATGCGTATGCACTGCACTGCGCATGCATAAATTAGCCACTGCAATTGCTAACGCAGCTTGAGTACTCACTGCGTGCAATCTCTGGGACAGGTCAAAGCTGCTGTAATTGTGCGTGAGAGGCCAATGTGCTTTGATGTTACCGATGTATACGCAGGCCTGCGAGGTATTACAGATGTGAGAAAGCAGCAGTGGGCGTCTCTATGCTGGCTAAGCTGTGGCAGGCATTAGCATATTTTTGCAGCTGCATTGCGTGCAATTACAAAGCTGCGATCGCAATTGTGATCCATGCTGAATCAGGCCCATAGTCAGAACTTGTAATATAAGTCCTTTTGTCATCATATCAGCAACATTTTCTTTACAGACAGACTAACTTTCCACTAACTCTCGGATGAAGTGATGTCTGATAGTTATGTGTTTAGACCATCTCTGGTGCTTTGTACTGCAGGACAAGTCTCTTACACCTCTATTGTCACACCCTGTGATGATGAAGGTATCATCCTGTTCCAGAAGACAAAATTCACAAAGTCTCTTTTAGGTATAAGGCTTCCTCAGCTTATTCTGTCTCCAAGGTTTGCAAGATTCTTAAGCCTAACCATCATAGAGTGTTTTCACCGTCCTGACCCTCATTTGCAATTCTTAAATCCCTCTTCTAGATAACTTTAACAGATTACTGTGTTTTTAGGGAACCTAAAAGTGGCATTCCCTTTAACAACATTAAACAGCACCTGAAGTGGCTAAAAATGGGTGTGGTGCTTCCAGAGCGGCGCAAGGTTTCTGGGTGCCCTAGGCAAAATTTCACCTGCCGCCCTGCTCTCTCTAATTTATAATATACTGAATCCTATATTCAAAATATACTGTATAGAAATGCCCCAATTAATATGCCACACAGCAGAGCCCCAAAATCATAATGTGTCTCATAACACTGCCCCAATTCATAATATGCCACACATCTGTGCCACAAATTCATTATATGCCACACAGTTGTATCCCTACTTCATAGTTATGCTACACATCAATGCCTCCAATGCATAAAACATGCCACATATTTGTGCCCCAATACATATGTCACACATATGTGCCCCCAATACATAATATGCCACACAGCTGTGCCCCAAATTTATTGTATGCCACATAGCTGTGAATTATGCCACACAATGCCCCCAATACATATGCAACACATATGCCCCAGATTCTTGAAGCTGTGCCCCCAATACATTATGCAACACATCCGTGCCCCAGTACATATTTATGCCACACATATGTGCCCCAATATATGTCAGCACCCATTACGGCTCCTTCCCACACACACACTCTCACCCTGCCAGGACTCGTTACACACACACACACACACTAAGCCTGTCTGAACTCATTAACACACACACAAGCCTCCCACTCCCTACACACACACACACTCACCCACCCATTGATCCTTCCTCCTCAGCAAAAAGTCAAAAGATACCTTACCAGGCTCCATTTAGCTGCAGCAGTTTTTCATGTTGTCTAGGTAGGCGGAGTTACCTATGTGAGAGACAGGCTGGCACCCAGAGGAAAGGAGAGGATTGGAGATTGCTGACTTTACCGCACTGACAGGTGTGAGACTGAGACATCCTTCAATATTTTTTGTGTGGACACAGCCGTGCCCTTAGGCAGCTGTTTAATAATAGCACCAGCCCTGGGTGCTTCTTGTAGAAAAGAACCACAATCAGCACATTTTCTGCAAAAATCTGGGTCTCTTTGAGCCCTTTCTCAACTTAGATGTTAGGAACTGAGTGTTAGGCATTTTAAAAATTAGTAACATTTGTCTTTGCTACCACTACATTTACTGTATAATAAACATGGAGTTATATGACTTCTGTCCACTATATCTAAATAATTAACACAATAAACCTATACAGGTTTAAAATAAAACTTTATTTGGACAAAAAACACATACATCTCATTCTTCCTCATCCAACCTGCTACTCACTAGTATTGTCCAGTACTAAATGATATACACAGAAAAAGAAGCTTGCAGATGCACTGTGCGATCATTACTGTTCACATTTAAATGTATTTTGTAATTAAATATAATTTCAGGTTGTTAGTTAGCATATCAGTGGCCAATGATACAGGCCTGTCCACCAGCATCAAGGTCACCTCATTGAGCAGGTCCCTAACACTCTGGGGTTCACATCTGGGATGCAGGGCACCCCAATAGACAGCCCAGCCAAAGACCTCCACAGGGCACCACACCAAAAAAAGAGTGACAGTGAAGTGTTATAAAGTATCAGGTGTGTAAAAGTCTTTTGGGGTGCCCTTCGTCCCAGGTGTGACCCTCGCTGGACCTCTATCTAGTAGAGATGAACGGGTCCGGTCCCTGAGAATTGGACCCACCCGAACTTTCGTGGATATGGGGCGATCCGAGGCACCCCTCGGATCTCTCCTCCTGCCCCGGATCCCTAATCGAGGCAAAACCTCGCGATCCTCTGAGGTTTTGCCTCGAGCGGGTATTTTTAAAAATCTCTTTGCCTTCAATGGGCAAAGTGCTGATTGGCTGACAGAGCTGTCTTTTTCACATCTCTCAGCCAATCAGCGTTAAGCCAATTGAATGCAGGGAAAAAGTACAAAAAGAAGATGGCGCTGGTTCCCGTTGCCAACACACCCGCAGCCGGCTCCCCCCTACTGCCAACACCCCCCCACTGCTGACACACCAGCTGTCGGTACCCCCCACTGCTGACACCACCGGCAGCCCCACTGCTGACACCACTAGCTCCCCCATGCTGCTAACACTGCCGGCACCTTGCAATGAGAACTCCCCTGCACTGCTGACACAGTCAGCAAACCTGCACTGAGGACGTCACTTTCACCCCCGCTCTGCCGACACCGCCGGTACCATGCACTGAGGACACTGCCAGCACCGCAGCACTGCCATTCCATGTACTGAGGACACCATCAGCAACCACCTGCACTGCCGAAACAGTCAGCAAACCTGCACTAAAGACACCGCTGGCACCCCCGCTCTGCTGACACCGACGGTACCCTGCACTGAGGACACTGCCAGCACCGCAGCACTGCCATTCCATGTACTGAGGACATCGTCAGCAACCCCCACACTGCCGAGATAGCCAGCAAACCTGCACTGAAGACACCGCTGGCACCCCCGCTCTGCTGACACCGCTGGTACCCTGCACTGAGGACACTGCCAGCACCGCAGCACTGCCATTCCATATACTGAGGACACCGTCAGCAACCCCGGCACTGCCGACACAACCAGCAAACCTGCACTGAATTCACCGCTTGCACCCCCGCTATGCTGACGCTGCCGGTACCCTGCACTGAGGACACTGCTAGCACCGCAGCACTGTCATCCCATGTACTGAGGATGCCATCAGCAACCCCGCTCTGCCGACACTGCTGTCACAGTAAGTGCACTATTGGTGTATCCAGCCCACACTGTATAACACATGTTAGTGCCGCCCACTGTGTCGCTTAGCTTAGTCAGCCAGCTAGCTCGATGCAACCTTTTGGCCTTAACTAGATGAAAAAAATTATATTGTGAGGTGGTCAAAATTGATTGGAAATGAGTGGAAATAAATGTTATTGAGGTTAATAATACTGTATGGTTATGTGATTTTAGCTGTTTTTATAATTTTTTAAGAAAAAATCCAGATCCAAAACCAAAACCTAATAACAAAACACGGAGGTGAGGTTTTGGCAAAACCAATCCAGATCCAAAACCAGGGGAGATCCAGATCAAAAACCAAAACCAAACCACATCTCTACTTTCTAGCACATTTTGTTACTCTTAGGATGTGCAATCTAGAGCCTCTCCCTATACCCAGTACTAAATGAGTAATGTTGAAAAACCCATATTCTCCCTTCTGTTTGTCAGAAGTAAATAAACAGGTATATTCTTGGGAATTAGCTTGCATTTTCTTTTTTCTATTTCCCAGGTATTTAAGTAGTAGAAACTGCAGTGGCGGTTTTGCAACTAGACACATGAAGCATGTGTCTTGGGGCACCACAGCAGACTTACCCCTGCATATAAATCCATCTTTAACTGTTGCCTGCAACATTGCAGTGATCGGCAGGGCTCAGGCATGTACAGGCACCACCGGTGCAATAAAGTTTCTTTGTTTATTGCGGTGCTTGCGCACGTGGCATTATGACAGAGGAGCCACAGTGAGAAGAGGAGCAGCAGCCAGAGAAGCCACACAAGAAGGTAAGTGACTGGAACTGGAGCTGAAGGATGTGGTGGCAGGAGCTGGAGAGAGTTGCAAAAGCACAAGGGAATGAGCCTGGATAGACACTGGGGTGCTGGAGGCTGTAGTTGCAGAAACATGAGGGAATGATGCTGGAGAGACGCAGAGGGCTTTGAGCTGTAGAGACTTTGAGGAATGAGGCTGGAAAGGCACAGGGAGGATGAGGATGAAGAGAACTGGGGGGAAGTGACTGGAGATCATCCACAACTGGCAGGATTAGAATAAAAAGGGTCAGGGACAGTTATCAGTAATTTACTGTATATGTGCGGTGAGCAATAATGTTGTGCCTAGGGGGCTGCTTGTCCCTTAAATTCACCACTGAGGAATGCCAAATCACTGCTTAGTAATATGTATCCAGCCAGATACAACTTAAAGTCAGATGCTTCAATCTGTCTTCTGCACTTATGAGATCTGATAACATCATAAAAAAAAACATAATTTTGTGGTGTTTTTTTTTTTATAAAATGTACTGTATATTTTACAGCAGGGGTTAGCATCTTGTATTTTATGAAGGCTTTTACTATAATTTACTTTGGTGATTTTATAAATTAAACCGCATATATAACTGGGATGGTTACGACATGCCGGCGCTCAAGATCTCAGCGGTCAGAATCCCAACATCGGCATCCCGACAGGGTTAGGATACTGACACCTCTCACTAGGTATCCTAACCCTCCCCCTGTCCCTACCCTAACCCTCCCTCCCTGGTGCCTGAACCTAACCTTCCCTTTCTGCACCCTAAACATAATCCTCCCCCTTAGTGCCTAACCCTAACCCTCCCCCTAGTGCCTAACCCTAACCCCTAAACCTCCCCCTAACCCCTGTATTTGCCTTCGGGATCCTGGTGGTCGGGAAGCTGGCTCTGGTATTCTGACTAGTCTTGGGATTCCGGTGTCGGCATTCTGACCGCCAGAATCCCCGCAGTTAGGATATTGACAGCATCCCATATAAGTATACGATTTGTTTATAATGGATAGGTGTCATGCAAAATTATTGCTTCTTATGTGCCAAATATTGTACTTATTATAAAGACCCCCCAAACAATTTGCGCTGAAAGGTGAGCGTGATTTAATAGGAGCTGAAAATGCATCACATGACCACTCTTATCCAATGATGTGCTGACCTCATTAAGCCAGAATAATAGCCACTGTTTTTCACTTTATCAGTGTCACAGGTTGCCATGTTAAATATAGTGAGCAGCTCCTTAGAGCAGGTAGACAGTAGAATCTGGACAGTTGGCAGACTGCTTTCTCCTTCCTGTTCTTGCAGCTGTCACTACTGTACTGTACATACAGCTTCCAGTGTATTAAGCTCATTTAAACTCTGATAATGATTTTCAGGATCCTGGAAAGTTGGGGCACTGTTTGGAAAAAGGATACAGTAGGTACATAATATAGTGTATTGAAAGCCCAGCAATGAGATAACATTAACGGTCATACTTATCAATATTATTTTTACTACAATATTGTGAAAACCGGTTAAAATTGCAATCCTACGTATACTAACTGTAATGGGTTTATATTAAAAATCAGGTAACCGCATCATACAGTAAGCTACCACAAAGGTGACCAGAGACTGATTAATGATCACTGTACTATTCCATGCATTATTCATACTCCGTTGTTCCTCAGAAACACCTGGACTGGCAAATCACTAAGGGGTCCCTGGAGTTCTCTCAGCTAAATTACAGGGACCCAGGAATTCTACGGATATATGCACCCTAAACTAGCCTACTAACCTCCTGGGCCACTCTCCGGCTGCAGTCCCATGCTGCATTATATATACATTTATATTGGAGCACTGTGTCTCCTATTATTTAATAATTTCATTTAATTTTATACATCTGGGAGGTATACTATATTTATGTTTATTCATTTATATTCTTATAATACTTGAGACAATGTTACTCTTACACCTAGAGGTGAGTGCTCTGTGTATCTTATTTGAATTGCATAGACATTATTTAGAGACTGGACATCTCTAGCACTCAGCAGCTCCCAACACTGGGTAGTCCTAGATGCGTGCGGATCACACCAATTTATTATCCGTTGTTAATGGAATTGAAGATTTAAACCTATTCATCTTCTGTAAATTACAGTTTGTATATCCAACGACCACCATAGATATTATATACTTGTGATGGGTTAGCTGTAAATTAAAAAAGAATGGTTTTCTCTCTGTTTTCTTACCTCATTTACTGTATCAAAAGAGAAGAAAGGGTGAGAATCGCACAGGACTGGTTCTAATTACCTTTCCCAGGTCCCTTGGGGCCGGTGGAGGTAAATATAGTAAGGTTTAATCTAAACTAACTTATGTTTTATAGCCACAAAGTGGAGTACTTAGTATGTTGGTGGTGTTCCCCGGAGTCAGAAAAAAGCTCAAATGGGTCAAAAGAAAACTCTTTTGGGGGCACTGCTTATTTGAATAGTTAAGACATTAAAAATTAACTTTTGATATTATACTTCTAAAACATAGTTGGACATACAAAACACAAAAGAAAAAGTTATCATTATAAAAGGAACAACATATATGGAAATCCTCCTATATGTGATCCATGCCCTGCTGCGACATTACAATATTTCATAGCAGGTTTATCAAATGAAAATTACAATTAGATAGATTAACAATTATTTACAGCATGATAATATATTTAAAAAAACACACAAAAAACACACTGCACATGCAATTAAACCAGCTCATTCGTTGGTTACTGCCATTGTAAATATAAAATCTTAGATATAAAGCGGTAGCCTCCCAGCACACAGTGGTCTCAAATATTGACACAATTAGGCTAGTTGTACAGTTAGGGGGTAGGGGGGGATGTAAGGTGCGCTCTCCCTGCTAGTAGTGGTGATGACTTGTGTGTGTTTGTGAGTGGTGTTAATTGGAATGTTTCTTCTGGTGGTGGTGGTGTTTTGGGAGTGAGAAGGAGGGTGTGATTGAGTATGGAGTGTAGTTTGGAGTAATGTGAAAAGGTGAATAAGATAGGATCAAAATGAGGCCAGCAAGACACAGTCGTTTGGGGCAAAATATTTTTTTGAGTAGTCACAATGCTGCTCTGTTGAGATCCCAGGCAGGTGGGTGGGGTTCAATGATGAGCGGTGATGAGACTGGGGAGGTAGGTGGACCTTTCAGGGAGCTCCTTCCCGTGCGGTTCAGTGACCTTGCACGTCACCCCTGCTGGACCTATGGTCGACAGTCTAGGAAGTCTCAGGGGGTGGGGGGACATGCAGAGTGGGTTGGGACACCTGTACGGCGTCCCGCGTGTTGGTGCGAGTCTTGGCAGTACTTACCTACCGGTAGGTTTTTTGTTGTAGTGATGTAGGTCGACGTTGCGGCCGTTGCAGATAGATTGGAAGCTGCGGCTTTGTTGGTGAGCTGGATCAGCGTGTTGCTGGTGTGCTGTAGGTGCACGGCTGTTCTGATTGGTCTGCGGAGGTCAGCGACCGGAGTGTGCAGCTGAGGTTGGCTCTTGGTCGTGCAACTGGTGGTGTGGAGCCAGAGGTGTGGATGAGTTAGCCGCTGGGAGGCTGGGTTGCAGTGTGTGTGCTAGGACCATCCCTGGGAGGGGGGGTGGTCTGCCCAGGATGCTGATAGTAAAAAAGCCGGGGAGGAGGGGAGGATGTGGAAGGTGTGACTGGGATGGAGCTGGTCACTGGCGATGTTGACTGTGCGGACTTGCGGCCGGATGTGCGGGGTGCTCTTTTCACTGACGGTCCCACTTGGAAATGGGGATTGACGGTGGAGACAACCCTGGCCAGGAGTCAGTTGCTGAGCACGCCTGGGAGGGGGGGGGATAGAGGCTGGTCCGGGGTGGAGACGGTCACTGGATGTGTGAGCGGTGCGGACCAGCGGGCGGGTGGGCTGAGAGCTTTCTGCACTGGCGGTCCCTGGTGGGGATGGGGATCTTTAGTGCAGGTCAGCCTGGATCGGTGTCAGGTTTGATGTGAGGGTCTCCAGTACAGTAGTTGTAGAGTTATCAATTGCACGGTATATCTCCTATATGTCTCCTCATTAATGAAAGTTTGATAATTATAGATTGATTGCATAAATCAACAAGCATTGTATTTGCAAGTAAGCACACCTTAAGCCAAATTATTATTAACTTATCTGTAGTGCCTGCATATATAGGGCCATATTCAATTTGGAGCGAAAAGTCCGTTATCGGCTATAATTTATCGCAGGTAATGTCATTTTTGCCATTTTCACTTATCCCCATATTCAATTTCAAAGACTTTTTGCAGGTGCTAAGTTTTCATCACTGTTTGGGTGGCAAAAAAAAGTGCAGAATTGGGATTTTGGGGTGCAGAATAAAAAAATATAGCCTGCAGCCTTTAGAATGTCCCCTTAATGTAAAATATTAAAAAAAACTTCCTTAGGACACCCCAAGAAAAGGTATTTTCAGTTTGGGGGCAAAAGAATACATGTTAGGGAACAAACTTAAATACTAGCGAAATAGCCTCAGGGGGGTCCCCATGTATGCGGCAGGTGTTTTCTAGAATGCGACTGGTTGCGGCAGGTGGATTTTTGAAGTATTTTAAAAAAGTCATTTTAGGGACTTAAAAATATGCTTGCACCCATTTTCATGTACCCCAAATTTGATGGGCATAGTTATTTAAAAAAAAAAAAAAGATAAAAGCTATTCTTCACCACTTCTTCACAGGTGCATTTATGCACCTGCCGCGGCTATTTAAAAACCCTGAATACCTTCAGCAGGCCAAATCGGGGGTACCCATAGTGATCCCCCGTCAGACCATCTTCTAGGTGGTGACAGGCTGTTTTCCCCAAAACCTACAGGACTTTTCGATACTTACTTTTCCATCGGGTCCCGTTTTAGCCAATTCCTAATTGAATAGGGGGATAAGCAGGCACGCGCCCGATACTTTACCCCAGCGAAAAACGGTGATGATGGCGAAAAGTCCGACCTCTGACTTTTCGCCTCAAATTGAATATGGCCCATAATAGCAATCAATATCTTATCCCCTTAAGAGATAAATGTCTCTCAATAATCCCAATTATTATAGTGAGATTCCTCAAACTTTATCTATTCAACAAGTAACATGAATTATCACAAATCCATTCAAAATACCATGTAACAAAGGTCGTTACATACTCAACTCTAAATCCGTCCGGGCACCTTCCTGAGATGCAGCGTGGAGGGAGACCCCCGCTGCCTTAGCCGTCTGCGACTGTGCCTCACACACCCAACTGCTGCATTGAGTAGCAGCATGGTTAATCTGCACTTACCAACATCCCAGCACAAGCTAAACTGTGTTTTGCAACCTGCACCCAGAACTGCCCTGCAATGTTTTATACAACAGGGGGAACTGTGGCAGGCTAGCGCTGACAGCAGAAGAGTTCTCTCATCCCTCTTCCTGACGATGTGACATCTGAAACAGGGTAATCAGCTACTGTGTACACCTTTTACAGGATTTAGAATTGAATATGTAACTACCTTTGTTACGTGGTATTTTGAATGGATTAGTGATAATTCATGTTACTTGTTGAATAGATAAGGTTTGAGGAATCTTTCTATAACAATTGGGATTATTGAGAGACATTTATATATGCATACACTACAGATAAATTAATAATACTTTGGCTCAAGGTGTGCTTACTTCCAAATACAGTGCTTGTTGATTTATGCAATCAAACTATGTTTATCAAACTTTCATTAATGAGGAGACATAGGAGACAGAGCCATAACTAGACTTTTTGGTGCCCTGTGCCACAGGGCTGTGTTAAAAGCAGTGCGGGCCCTGGGCAAAGCAATGCACTGGGGCCCCTACCCACCCATGATATGGTATTATTGCAGCAATAAGCCCCGTCATAGTGAGATTTTGTCCAGTTATAATTATAGGATTGCGCAGTGACTTGATTCATGCTGCGTTCTCAGCCCTTTCTTTTGCGGTGCGGATGGTGACACCCCAGATACATTACTCTACCCCCAGGTACATCACTCTACCCGCCAGGTATATTACTTTACCCCCCAGATACATTACTCAACCCGCCAGGTACATTACTATACCCCCCAAGATACATTGCTATACCCTCACAGTGGTCGCGCTGAGCGGTAAAAAATGTGGGTCCTAGGGACCCCTCACTTTTAAAAATTGGGGTCCTACTCCATAGTTTCTGGGTCCCATCACACATTATGGGAGGTGAGGGTAGGCAGCAGTTGGGGTTAAGTAGCAGTTGGGGTAGAGGGGGTTAAGGGCAAGCACCAGTTGGAGTAGAGTTGGGGGTATAGGCAGGGAGAAGTTTGGGTAGAGCTGTGGGGAACGGTGAGTAAGGACAGGCAGAGCTACGGGTAGGGAGAGGTAAGTGGAGACAGCAGTTGTGACAGTGCTGGGGGCAAGGAGGAAGCTAGGACAGGCAGTGCTGGGAGTAGGGAGGGGCAGCAAGGGAATATAGCAGCTGGTGCAGTACTGGGGGGCAAGGAGGGGGTTAGGGGCATGCAGTACTGGGGTAGGGAGGAGGCAAAGGAGAAGGAGAACCTTCCAGAAGGACAACCATCTCTGCAGCAATCCACCAATCAGGCCTGCATGGTAGAGTGGCCAGACAGAAGCCACTTTTTAGTGAAAAGCACATGGCAGCCCGCCTGGAGTTTGCCAAAATGCACCTGAAAAAATTCTCTGGTCTGATGTGATAAAGATTGAACTCTTTGGCATGAATGCCAGGCGTTATGTTTGGAGGAAACTAGGCACCGCTCATCACCAGGCCAATACCATCCCTACAGTGAAGCATGGTGGTGGCAGCATCATGCTGTGGGGATGTTTTTCAGCGGCAGGAACTGGGAGATTAGTCAGGATAGAGGGAAAGATGAATGCAGCAATGTACAGAGACATCCTGGATGAAAACCTGCTCCAGAGCGCTTTTGACCTTAGACTGAGGTGACTGTTCATCTTTCAGCAGGACAATGACCGTAACCACACAGCCAAGATATCAAAGGAGTGGCTTCAGGACAACTCTGTGAATGTCCTTGAGTGGCCCAGCCAGGGCCCAGACTTGAATCCGATTGAACATCTCTGGAGAGATCTGAAAATGCCTGTCCACCAACGCTTCCCATCCAAGCTGATGGAGCCTGATAGGTGCTGCAAAGAGGAATGGGCGAAACTGCCCAAAGATAGGTGTACCAAGCTTGTGGCATCATATTCAAAAAGATTTGAGGCTGTAATTGCTGCCAAAGGTGCCACAACAAAGTATTGAACAAAGGTTGTGAATACTTATGTACATGTGATTTCTTTTTTTTTTTTTTAATTAAATTTGCAAAAATCTCTAAATAAACTTTTTACACGTTGCCATTATGGGGTATTATATGTAGAATTTTGAGGAGAAAAATGAATTTATTCAATTTTGTAACATAACAAAATGTGGAAAAAGTGACGCGCTGTGAATACTTTCCGGATTCGCTGTATATACACACTAATATACACATACATCCACACTAACACATATATATATATACATATACACACTAACATTCATACACATAATTACACTCTAACACATACATACACACTAACACTAGACACATACATACACATGCTAAAACACATACAGTACATACTTATTACTGACACTTAACACAACAGCAGGATGCACCTCACATGAATAGGCTCCGCCCCTCCATAATGCAGCAATTAGCTGGTGTATGGGGCGTGGCTTGTCGCATTGGCTCCGTCCTCATTGTGGTCAGCATCAGCGACTGAAAAGGAGAATCGGGTAATCGGTCCATGGGGGGGGTTTCCCAGGTTGGAGCAGGCACATTCCTCCTTTTACTCCTATAAGTGCCGGCCGGCAGGAAGCAGTGGTAGGAGAGGGCCCCCTCCCATTCTGCCTGTGTCCGGGCCTGCAGTCCCCCCTGATGGCGGCCCTGCATAGAACACACACAACGCATCCTCAAGGATCCACTCTGTTTTAAACAACAGCTGCAGGGGGTAGGGTTAGCGGGCTCCTAGAAGCTTCTGGCTCTTGGGCAACTGCCCAATAAGCCCAATGGAAGAGAGAGCCCTGCTGTGCCAGAAAGAGCATTGGCGCCCCCCTATTTTTTAAATAGGGAGATAACACAACCGAAAAAGGGCCATGGCCTCATGGGGAAGAGCCAGGGAAGAGATTGGGTGGCTAGTAGATGCTGGGGATTAAATAAGAGGAAGCTACAAGTGAGAATGATAATAAACAGAAAATTGACTGGCCCAAACAGCGCCCCCTGTCCTCCAGTGCCCTGTGCCATGGCACAGGCTGCACTACCCTAGTTACGGCCCTGATAGGAGATATACCGTGCAATTGATAACTGTACAACTACCCTAACTGTGTCAATATTTGAGAACACTGTGTGCTGGGAGGCTACCGCCTTATATCTAAGATTTACTATTTACAATAACCAAGGAATGAGCAGGGGTAATTGCATGTGCAGTGTGTTTTTTGTGTGGTTTTTTTCAATATATTATCATGCTGTAAATGCCTAATAATTGTTAATCTATATAATTGGAATTTTGCTTTGATAAACCTGCTATCAAACTTTGTAATGTCGCAGCAGGGCATGGATCTCCCCATATGTTGTTCCTTTAATAATGATAACTTTTTCTTTTGTATTTTGTATGTCCAACTATATTTTAGAAGTATAATATTAAAAGTTAATTTTTAATGTCTTAACTATTCAAATAAGCAGTACCCCCAAAAAAGAGTCTTCTTTTTCTTTTGACCCATTTGACCAATTTACTGTATGTTCTTTTTGATGAACAAACCAGGGCTTTTCAGAAGGTAGGTTTAAATGGGTTCAAATCTACTAATCAACAAATAACCAATTCAACATGCAATGTATCCACTGTGGTGTCTTATTGTTTGATCTATCTATCTATCTATCTATCTATCTATCTATCTATCTATCTATCTATCTATCTATCTATCTATCTATCTATATATCTACCTATATACAAATACATGGGGATGGAAAGAAAATCACGATCACAACATGGAAGCTATGAGATAACATGCATTAGCTGCGGGCTTACCACGAGTGGAAATTGGCAAGTTATTGAATAGCTATAACAATAAAGAAGCTCATAAAAAATCATAATATTAAAATAGCACCATTGGTTAATTCATAGTAGACAATATTTTCACAAATTCACTAGTATAAAAGGAAGCAATAGAAGAATAGATTACAATGGCATTTCAGTTTTGTTACATAAAAGCATTGTGATCCATACATCTTTGAGGCATCCCGTGTTTGGCTTATTCATAGGTTAAGAATCCCTTAACTATGTTGCCTTAATATAGTCACTGTTGCTGTGATACAACAGAAAAGATATGGTATTGATTAATCATCCTTCTGGGACTCTCACCAAGTGATGCTTCAGAATTCTGAAAACACTTTATTGGAATCTCTTTCCCAATACCCTACAGAGCTGTCAGACAGGTCCAGGTGTGTCTCTTTCTTGCTTTTCTTCCCGATTTCTAACACACCCTCTTTGTGTGACAGAAACTCTGCAACACCTACAGGGTTTATAGATTGCTAGAAGACATTCAGTAAGAACACAGGAGCACTAACAAGGTATGTGATAGCATCACTTGTATAAATAAGCTCTAGAAACAGATAAAATGTCTCAAGTTACTAATTGGGGAATAGATAAGATGTGTTGGAATATGCTAAATGCACTAAAAAATTAGGTTTCATTTTAATATGTTAGAAATGTTTTCTTTTCCACTCTGCACATAATATTTAACTGGTATTGGATTTTCTTGTAGTTTCCAAAGAAATCATGTACAGTAAATGACTGTGGGATAGAAATTGAGAATTTATTTCTGAGAAAATTAAATGTATTAATATGTATTTATTTATACATTTGTTTTGATGGTACTGCATGAAGCAAGTAGTTACTGGCATTACTATGGGAAAACAAATAAACTTAGATTAGGAGCTACTTATATAGTGGTAGGACGTACAGTATTTAGATAATAGGTGAGAAAATGTGAGTGCAACTTTCAGATGGATGGAATCTGGATAATTGAAGATAATAATAATATTAATATAATAATTATTAGGTTAAATAAATTATAGGCGACTGAAACAAGGTTAGTACTTTAACTGCAATGTTTAACTATAAGGTGAAAAGAGTTTGAGTGATGAACCTTATGCCATTGGTGGCCATAGAACATCTCCTCATGATAAAAAGGGACAGTGAAGTTTAATGACAAAAGATATGTGCTATTGTATAAAAATTACTCTTCTCCATTGCAGACTTCAAGACACAAGTTAAAAGAAAATAAAAATGTACAATAAACATCCAGAGAGCAATAAAACCCCAAACAGTACATAAAAATGTCATAAAATAAATGGTCTGGAATCTGTAATAATTTATATAACAACTCAATATTATAATAATTGGAAAAGAAAAATGTGCTGGCAGGTTGGAATCCAAAAGATATATTTGTTTTTGGGATATTTGCTACGGAAACTATATTGCATACTTTCATGTGTTAAAATGAACCAGTTGTTATCAGAACACTCTAGTAAACCTGAGGAAGCTCTTTGTACCTGTACAAATATTGAACTTTCTTTAAAAATCTAAATATAACTGTCGCTCCCCATGGAAGTTCCTATTATACCCTGTGGAGCAATGGTGTGTTCTTGGGATGGGCCACAATATATTTTGAGCACATACATATTTAATGCAGATAGAGCTTTATGGAGGTTTTTGTGGCCACGAGTTTGGCAGCTCTTCTATATTGTAAGGAGTGTATTCTAGTAGTACTACCAACTGATAATTTCAGTTCATTATTTGTATGGCTTTGCTTTATATTCTGGTAGATTTTTCTGATTTCAAATATATATGAGCTAAAATAATAAAAAGTTTTTGCCAATTTACACATTTTACTGCACAAAACAATTTAACTTTCTGTAAGGGCGCATAATAAATATGAAATAAATCAACTTCCAGTCTTTTGAAAGAGATGAAAAAGTTAAATGTTTCCCTTTAAGTAGTACAATTAACATATGGATTTATCTACAAATAACAAACATACTCCAGTGTTATGCTCTTGACACTTAAAGAGATACCATGCATCCGAAAGCACTTACACCCTTAAGTAATATGTCACTATGTGATACCTGGAAACCTTATCCCAAGGAATATATACAACACTGTGTAAATAAATAAAATGTCATTAATCCAAGACATAAATTTATTCTTATGAATATGTCCATATATGACAATCTACAAATATCAAAATTATGCATGCAGGTCTGCTGCGAAAATATGCTAATGAATGCAATTGCAAAGCCGTCGCACAGCCATCCCACTACTGCTATCTCACATCCGTAATACCTTGCAGTCCTGCATATACATCGGGAACATTGAGTAACATCGGCCTGCACATTTACAGCTATGGGCGTAACTACCATAGGTGCAAGGGATGCGGATGTTATGGGGCCCAGAGCTGAAGGGGGCCCATCTTCCTTGTCCGAGTAACGTGTTATATACATTATTCACCGTTGGGTGGTACATAGGGGCCCTTACAAACTTTTGCTATGGGGCCTTAAAATACCTTGTTATGCCCCAATTTACAGCAGGTCTGACCTTACTCAGAAATTGCTAACCTTGGCGCATGCAGTTAGTACTCAGGCTGCGTATGCAGTCGCAGTGGCTAATTTACGCACGCCCATGCAACGGCGTTCAAGCGAACAGGCACTATTGCGTTTCTCCGACCACGCAATCCCTCTGTGCATGTGCTTACATATTATAAATACAAATGTAAAGGATACCTTCAAACCTAAAGTCTTGTGTGTTATGGCAATGTGCTTCCATACGCTCAAGACTCACTCTCTCTTTGTATTTCTGCTTACCTCTAAGGGTATCAGCATAACAGCCAGCTCTGAGGGTGTTGTGGGTGCTCTGAGAGCTTGAGCACCCACATTTCGCTATCCATAACTATGGATTGTATTCTTAATAATATAGAAGGGTAATGAGTGGCCCCTTAATCATTTTATAAGGTTGGTTCCCATGGTTATCCCCCATAGTTCAATGAATGGTTTCCTCTTCATTACATGAATCTTCCCTCATAATGACTCCTCCCATCAGCTAGAGTAATAATATGCTGCATGGCAGATGCTTGAAATCTTGCACTGCAAATCTATACATTAAAATTTAGGTGCAACTGCGCATATTGACACTTTGGCTCAGTTTTTGTCAGACCTGATCTAAGCTGTGAGGACAAAATTAAATGGCTCCTATGTCTTGCTTAAATTACTGCTTTTTAATTTTTTTTATAATTCACGTGTTCAAGCTGAAATACTATGGGCTTGATTCAGAGATGGATGCAAACTACTGTGCTAAAATATGGTAATGCTGCAGGCGGCGTCTTGTGTAAACAGATGCCTCCTGCTGGCTTCGGTAATCTAGTGCTACATGCACAGATGCAGCATCGGATCACTTGCGTAAACATTGGCCATTTGCGTGACTCTCGGGTTACTCGGGATGGCCGGGCTGTTCACCCTTCCTATATTGCTTTTGCATTTTTTTGTGTACAAGATGAGGAGTTTTTTCCTGATGTATTAGAGAAGTGTTTGACGTTTTATTAATGCCTAATAGTCACTACTTATTTTGCAAATAAAACAAATGGCTATAAGCACGGGCATAACTGTATTTGATGTAATTTGATGTATGCCTGGCATAAACTGTATGAATATACCATCTGCAGGTATCTTACATTTACAAACAATTGCAGCCTATTTACTGAAAGCAAATTGCTCTTGCACTGTAGGGTACTATTCTGGGTAACTTTGCATCAGGCCCAATATTTTTTGATAGGACTTTCCATTATGTGATTAAGGGGTCTATTTACTAAGCAGTGTTAGGAGGCAGACTGAAAAGTGATAAGAAAGTAATAAGGTGCCAGCCAATCAGCTCCCAACTGTCATCTCACAGGCTGTGTTTGAAAAATGACAGTTGGAAGCTGATTGGCTGGCACCTTATCACTTTCTTATCACTTTTCACTATGTGTCCTAATACTGCTTAGTAAATAGACCCATAAGTACTTTTAAGTGTCCCTTTACTTCTTGTTGAGTAATAGTAATATAAAGGACACTGCAAAAAATGCCTTGTCACAAATGACACAATTGACAACTGCAATGATCATATATTGTTATGCTTGCAAATAATACAAGTTGAAATGGTTTGCAAATGATAATTACATTAATGATAATTACTTTAAGATCTGCCATGCTAGACAGTCAGACAGATAGAAACAATTAATAATAGCTCTATGTGTATGTACTTAATAAAAATGTGAGTTTTATAATTTCTTTTAACAGGAACTGGTACAGACATCAGCCAAAATGGTTTGTAATAATGACGACTACGAATTCCTGTGTAGTGAAACTGCTGCATGGGGCATCGTACTGGAAACGTTAGCTGCTGCAGGGGTTGTATTCACCATTGCCCTCATGTTAGCACTCATCATTATGGTGCCTCGTATCTGTGACAATGCCAAGCGGGCACTGGTTCCCATTCAATTAATTTTCCTCCTGGGCACACTTGGAATCTTTGGTCTTACATTTGCCTTCATCATAAAACTGAACCGAAGGACTTGTCCAACACGTTTCTTCCTTTTTGGAGTCCTATTTGCCATCTGTTTTTCTTGCCTTTTGGCTCATGCCAGCAAGCTAGTGAGACTGGTTCGTGGTGGACAGGGTATATCATGGTGGTTAATGCTAGTCATTGTCATTGTCCTTTCACTTGTGCAAATTATAATAGCCATTTTGTATGTAGCAGTCTATCTGGCAAGAAATATGAGTGAATGTGATCCGTCTAACCCAAATTTGCCAGAACGTAACAGAGACTTTGTGCTCATACTCATATATGTCTTGCTGCTAATGGCTATAACCATTCTAGTGTCAATGATCAGTATGTGTGGACCATGCAAATACTGGGTGAGACATAGTGCCCATATTTATGTAACAATGTTTTTCTCGATTGGCATTTGGGTGACTTGGATTGTTATGCTGCTTAGAGGAAATTTATCTCTAAATAAAGAAAAGGAGTGGGCTGACCCAGTGAGAGCAATCGCTTTAGTAGCCAATGGTTGGGTTTTCCTTATACTGTACATGTTGCCAGAGCTTTGTTTGCTGACAAGACGCACATCAGATTGTGGTAAAGACAAATGCCAAACCCAGCCTCGTCTTCTTCGGCAAACTATTGGAGTAGACAATCGTGTATTCACTAAAGAAGATTCAATCCAAGGTAGGTTTTCATGTATGATAAAAATACTTTTTACATCCATAACATGTAAAATAATACTGCTGTGTTTTTTTTCTGTGAGGGAAACAAGCAAATATCTTGTAGGCTCTTTCTTTTGAAAAATGCACATTTCTAGCATATAGTAAGTTTACCTAAACCACTGAGGGAGATTTGTTTCTAATATTACACCCAAAAAGCCTATCACAGAGAGGTTGTATGCAGGAGAGGAAAAAGTATAGTGCCTATCCTACCTTATGAAATACGTAGACTTTGGTGCTCAAAGGTACAAAACTGCAACCAATCAGATGTTTACTTTCACTGTCTAACACACTAGACAGGTAGACGCTAACTGCTGTTTCGTTGGTACAGATGTTAAATATGTAATGAATTATTAGAATAAGTACAATGGAAGTATCATAGCTAAGTTCATTGTAGAGTGTCATAAAATTTTATATATACTGTATATACAGTATCAATTATTATATAATCAAATATGAGTTTTGAAACTAGAGAATATTCACGTTCTATGCAAAAATAAATAGTATTGTACAACAAAAACACATAATACATTCAAAAGCGTTGTTTCACATTCAAACAACCACTCACATTGTGTAGTTCCTCAAACTTGACATATACTGTAGCTGTTAGCTTTATATGCAAATCTTATGGAAGCTCAAACTCGGGAATGGGGAATTTAGACATTTTGGGGGAAATGTAATAGTTTTTGTGCAACTACAGACTCACATAATTTCGCAGCGAGTTTGTTCATAAAGTTGCATTATTTATGTAATAGCTTGCGAATTGTAGTATGCGAGTGTCATAAAAATGTAAGTCCATGAGAGTTTTTGTGGGTAAAAACTTGTAACTTGTGATATCTGTACAGACTTCTGTGCAAAAGTGAACTAAAGTGTTAAAAAAAACAGAAAAACATGAAGTGGGTTCCCCCCCCCAAAAGCACAGCCAGCACTGGGCTATATGAGCCAATCCTGGTTGTGAAAATACGGGGGGAAAAAGATTTAGGGGTTCCCCGTATTTTCATCAACCATCACCAGGTAGGCATGTAGGTATCCATGGCCTTGGTAAAATAAAAATAAAACGATTTCACAGGGCCCACGAATGAAGGGTCAGCCTCTGCATCTCCGATAGAAATGTATGGGCTAACTGTTCATTGGCTGAGAGAGACAAGCTCTCAGCCAATAAACGCTTCCCACTGGGGCCAGATTAAGGGGGGAGGGCCCCCACCTCTAGCTCATGCAGATGGAGCAACTTCCTCCCCTGCTGCTATCGTGGCAGAAGTGGGGACGGAGCCATTATGGTAAGCCCCGCCCCATATGACCCGTGAATCGCGGGATTATGGCACGAGGGGGTGGAGCCTAATGAAGGGAGCAGCAGCTGCATAAAATGTAAGTGTATATGTACTGTTTTATTGTTTATATATATGTGTATGTATGTGTTTATGTGTATATATGTGTGTGTTTATGTGTATATATGTTGTGTATATGTGTTTGTGTATATATGTTGTGTATATGTGTTTTTGTGTATATATGTGTATGTATGTGTTTGCATGTGTTTATGTGTACATATACGTGTTTTTGTGTATGTATGTAATGTATATATATGTGTATGTATGTGTTGTTGTGTATATATGTGTTTTTGTGTACATATGTGTATGTATGTGTTTATGTTAGGGATGTGCAGGCTCGGATAGGTTCGAGTTTGCACGCCGAGTTTGGATTTTTCCCTCCAAAAAAACGTAACTCAGAAAGAGGCAAAACGTCATCTTGCATGGACAAACATCATCATTCCTGGACAAAAGAACCTATCCGAGCCTGCACATCCCTAGTTTATGTGTATATACAGTATGTGTATGTGAACCCTGTTCCCGGATAGGGGCTGAGCTGGCGCTGATCTGTGTTCTGAATGCCACAGCACAGTCAGCACTGCTGCAGAGAGCGCAGAGCGGCTCCCGAGTCCCCTCATCAGCATCGCATGACACATCATGTACGTGACGCTGATCACTGACGTTGGGCTTCAGTAGCCGCTCTGTGCTCTATGTAGCAGCGCTGACTGTGCTGCTGTATTCACAACACAGAGCCAGAAGGTAAATAATCAGGAGTTGTAGGGGTAGGCTCCGTGTGGTGGGGGATGGGGGTAGGCTCTGTGTGTCTTGGTGGGGGCCCCCACAACTTAGTTGCCCCATCGCCCCCACAAGTCTTAATCTGGTCCTGCTTCCTTCATAGACTTCAGGGTATTAAATTGAATAACCCAGCAGTTCCCACATCTTATAGAAAGGACAAGTGAATTTAGCAATGTTCTTACCATACAGATGTGGAAACCATAGCACTTAGTAAAATAGAACAGTGCATGATACAAACTTTATTCTGCATAATATACTGTATAATGGAAGATGTGTCTGCTTCTGAGTAATGCCCAAACAAATACAATAACAGAATGTACAGTAGATAGGGGAAATACTGTGAGTCTAGTCAGCTGTAGGGTGATTTGTCAGCTCGTCACCAATGCAAAGGTCAGCATGACTCAAATCCAAATCTGACACATAAAAATGTAAAAGACAGGTGTAACCTTAAAAGTACAACAGGGTAGGTGTGCCTGTTTCTGGAGGTGTTTATGATACATTACAATGTTTTTTACCATAAAAATACATACTGAAGTACAAAATTATAAAATAATAAAAAGGGGTGAGCCTATTGTAATAATCCTTTACATTATTATTTATTATTGCACAATATGAGTCTGGTACACTGCCATCTCTTGTATCATACTATAATATCTGATATACTAGATATGTGCGGTTTGGAGTGTCCGAGTTGAATCGAGTCCTAGTTCGGAATCAATTTGGGGTTCCGAGTCCAACCAAGTCACTGTTCGGTTCTGCAGTCAGTTCAGAACGCGGATTTAAAAACCGAGCTTGGGTTTTGGATTGCATGTAAACAGGTCCAAATTACATGATTTTAGCTGTTTTATCGATTTAAAATTGATTTTTTTTATTGCTTTTCATCGATTTTTAAGGAATCCAAAACCGACCCAAAACCAAATCCGAACCAAAACACTTGAAGACGGTTTTGCGAAATCCAAAACACTATGATGAATTAGTACCAAAACAAAAACGCAGAGATCAGCGCACATCTCTAATGCTAACCCTTAGACATGGAGGCTCTATGCCAGTATGCAAATGACATCACAGTTAGAAGCTCACAAGTGCTACTCATGGGGCTCCCTTCCATGACCACGCTTATACACTAGTAAACCAACAAAGTGACCCATCTCTGTGGTAAAATACAATCGCATAAACAGTTACTTATTTTCATCCTACACTTATGGTGGTTACACACATGGGGGCGACAAATCCGTCGACCCAGGGATCTGCAGAGCAAGCGGCAGATTGGTAAAACAATACACACTTACCAATCAGCTGCTCAATGAAAGGAATAAAGAATATTATAAACACTCATGCAACTATTCTCATTTTTAGAATTATACTAAAAATGGATCAGAGAAAACTGTTGTCCTTCAGTGAATCTTATGATCGATGTGAGAAAAGAATATTTTCACGTTTGACAACACTACCTCTGATATACTACTGAGGGATTAGTGGGGTCTATGGACTGTTACATATCTGTGCCATATAGGTTATAATAACCATGTCCCTTTGTCTTCTCTCTCTCACCAGGCCCATGCTCTGGGAGGACTTCTCCATCATCTACACCACGGTTTGATGCAACTATACCAATGAGAGTAAGTATTGTGCAGATCACTAGTACTGCAACAAACATGCTTCCCTCTCACATTTTGTAGGTGATTCCAATTACCGGTACTCTGGCTTGTAGTATTATAAACTAAACATCTTTGCCAGTGCATGCCCTAGGTCTGTTAGTACCCCCTGTGAGTAATTTTGTAGCCATCCCAATCAAGCTACATTTACAAATAATAATTTAATTATTATTTATTTTCTTTATTAAAAAACATGCATATTGTCCCCCACGGAAAAAAAACACACACACACACACATCGTCCCCCACAGGGAATAAATAAAAGACAATGGCCCCTACAGAAAAAAATAAAACATACATTCATTATTGTCCCAGGCCTCCACAGAACACTTATCTGACCTATCGGTAGCAAAAGAGAGGAGAAAGAGGAGCTCCCAGTCCCTCTCTGTCCTCAGCCATGGGTGTCACCTGTACCCATCAGTGGCTGCAACCTCAGGGACAAAGTCACAGCTGAGCACTGTGCGCGCGGGACACGTTACCTATGACATCTTGCTGAGTCTTTATAGGTCATTGGTTGGGCCATGTCTAAGCCACCTGGAAGAGCCCAGAGCTGCCCGGGCCCAAAGTTAGAATTGACATTGCAGCTGGTGCTGTGGTTGCTGCCAGGCCCACCAGTCTTGATCTGTCCAGGGCCCTGGCGGTGGCGCACTGCTTCCCCTATGGGGTGGCACCCTCGTGTGGCTGCTCTGCTGCAACGGCCCTCAAGCCAGCCCTGATCTTTGCAATTCTCAATTATCCACCCTATATAAAATACTTTACTCAATGAAAACACTGCCATAGTGATATCCAGTATTCCACAACCTTTATATGAAATACAATAATCATATTAGTTTGAGAAACTGAATAGCATATTTTATCACTGCTTTTGAGTCTTTGCCATACTTGCCTACCTTTAGGCTGTCCCTTCTGGGATGGAACAGCCTGGACGACACTCTGTACACAGCAGGTGGGCAGAGCAGGGGGGTGTGGCGGCTCAATCATGTCATCATGGCCCCGCCCCTGCTGTGCAGAGCCCATAATACAGGCACTGTACTGCGGGGGTGGGGCTTCGATGACGCGATTTAACACGAATCGCATCATCTGATCCCCCAGACTGTATACTAAGTGGCCGGCAACGGTGGGTGCGGGCTGGCTGTGGCTGGTTCCGGGATACTTGCCTAGTCTTCCGGGTGGTCGGGAGGGGCACCCGATTTTTGGGAGGCTCCCGACCAAATCGGGAGGGTAAGCAAGTATGGTCTTTGCACATATTAAAAATAAAAATATTGTAGCATCCATCCCCACAATTTTCATAGTGTATCTTGCATGATTCGCTGTGCGCATGCCCAGGTAGTGGACACACCCCGGCCCTACCGGAGTGATTCACCTGCTTGTGTCTGAAGAGGCGGAATGGGGAGGGAAGCTGAGTGCAGTACTTGCGGACAAATGCAGAATATGGAAGTGAATAGATTCCCTTCAATTTCTGTACCCTAACGTCATCAGTTACTGTCCAACATCATTCCCTACCATCCACGTGGGCATAGAGGGGGAATAATAATCTTGTGCCTGAAGCGAGCCCGTGAGGGGACAAGTTTCTTTTTTGTTGGACTGTATGTGCAGGAAACCGCACTACTGCCCTCACAGACGTCACTTCCAGGGACAGAATCTGAAGGGGAATTATACCTTTCCACACGCATATACCCTGGGAAAGCCATATTATTTGTAAATGGTCAGGAGCAGGTGCAAATACTAGAAGACAATGATGACGATCATCACCACCTGCTTGTGATTGCACTACTGTCACTGATAAGTATATTATTTTTCTCAGGCTGTATTATGCTTTTTTTGTGTGTATATCAGCAAGTATGTTTGGTTTCCATACAGCGTCGTAACTCAGTGTTATTGCTGTGCCGGCCATGCCCCCCGCGCATGACATAATGGTCGGAATTCAATTGTTTTCGCGGCCTGCATCTCCCGTCTAAAGTGACAGGAGTTCGCGGGCCGCTATGCAATTGTTCTAGATATTCGTGCTGATCGCGCCCAAAGTGGTCGGGTTTAGCCGTGTAAAGCAGCTAAACCCGACCAAAGTGCTGGGCGCGATCGTGAAAAGTGATATTTGGGCGCCCAAACATGTCACTGTTCGCACATTTCAGCTGTCACCCCCCTGGGGCTGCGAGCTGAAATGTAGCGCTGTCAGCTGATCATGCCCGACAGGAGCAAGAATTGAATAGCTCCGTCGGGCGCGATGGGGGCAGGAATCAATTGAATTCCGCCCAATTACATAATACTGAGGGGGCGGGGCCGCCAGTGCCCAGATGCTCCCGGGGTCTGTATACTGTAGGCTGCAGCCAGTGTCCATGTCTGGAGCGTTCAGACACGCAACTAGTTACAGCCCTTATTCCATACATGCAACATAGAGCTGTTTCTACTGCATTTGACTGCCCTGCTGGAATGGACTGACTGCATGCAGCGTGATAATACAGTAGGTGGAGCCAGAGATTCATGAGTGACATAGTCAAACAGGATTGGGGGACAGTGTGAAGAAGCAGGCGAACATTGCAAAAGCTGGTGAGCACCATGTGCACCGGCGCATACTGCAGCAGAGCCTTCATAAGTTATTGTGATAGGCGGGCCTGGCCCTGGGACTTGGGAGGTATAAGAAAGTGAAACTAGCCAGAGGGACAATCCGATACAACACAAGATGCCCCCTCTCTGTCTGAGGCAGTGTCACCCATTCACGCAGATCTTTTCAACCCCTCCCCATTTATTTGCTGCTGGAATATATGGTAATGATTATGTAGTGAAAATGCTTAGCAGCATACTAAAAAAACATAAGTCTAAACAAAATGTGTATGATACAATAAAATTACTGTTACAACAGATGGCACTGTTCATTCTTCGTACACATTGTTAGGCCAACAGAGGGCCTTTCAAAATGTTGCTATGAGACCCAATATGTTCTAGTTACACCCCTACTCCAGCCCCCAATGTCTTTTAGCTCCAGCCTGCTTCTTTTTGTCTCTCCAGCCCCCCAGTATCTATCCAGCTCCAGCCAGCCTCCGAATGTCTCCAGCTCCAGCCATACCCATTCTGTCTCTTCAGCCCCCCAGTGTCCCCCAGCTCTAATCAGCCCCCTTCTGTCTCCCCAGCTCCAGCCAGACCCCTTCTATTCCTCCAGGTCCCCATTGTCTCTCGAGCTATCCCCGCAGTGTCTTTCAGCAGTGTGGAATGACGTCATGCGCGCTGTGTCACAATAAACAAAAAAGCTTAATTTATCTTTCTGCAAGTCTTAGTACATCTACCCCACACTGAGTCTGCGTAGTGTCAGGACATGGGCATTTTTACTGACTGACTGTTGATATAGTACTTATGGTAATAATGTTGCATAACAACAAATTAATATTTCAATATCCTTCAAGATAACTAAATTCATGGATTAGATAAATGCCAATTACACTTTTAAAAAGTGTAGTAAAAATGTATTTTGCAGCCCCTTACTAGAACGGTGGGGTCTTTATCCAGTTGTCTCCTACACAAGGCTAATGGGGGGAATACTAATCAAACTGGATAGACAAAATGTAGGATAAGCATTGCTATTTGTCAGCAGGAACGAGCAGGAACTCAGTTCCTGAACATCTCATTAACTATGACGTAAAGTCCCGGGCCAAAATTTATTTTCCATAAGATAAGCTTTATTTTAAACTAAGGCACTTTTGAGTGTCTTCTTTTATAAATATTATATATATATATATATATAATTTAATTATATATATTCTAAATCTAATTGTATATTTATATATAATTTAAGTATATATATTCTAAATATAATAGTTTTTCTATAGCTGCACCCAAAGGGGCAGATGTATTATAGTGGCACTTATCGTGCCGCTATAACGCTTCCTGCTTCGTCTCTTTCCCAAGGCGAAGCAGGAAGCATTAACGATGAGCTGTAATAACATCTCATCGGCCGGAGTAGGGGAGTGAGCCCACAGCTGGTACACTCTATCTCCCGGCTGGCTCGACTGAGCATGCGTGGGATCTTGCAAGCATCGGGAGATCCTGTGTGCAGCCCTGGAGCCAGCAGCCCCTGGCAGGGACAGCGCTGTCCCTGCTGTGGGGATAGGGCATCGCCAGCTGCAGCTGTCAATAGTGATAGCTACAGCGAGCAGAATGGTCAAGCAAACTGACCGTTCATAGACCTGCCGATCAGCGCTGCTATCTTGTAGAAAGCAGCGCTGATAATGACAGGGATGCGTACCGCCCAGCCCCTCAATCATACATGGGGGAGAAGCGGTATCAGCGCACATAACGTGCACTGATGCCGCTTCGGTGTTTAATACATCTACCCCAAAGTTCCTGAATCTATTTTTCCAGAAAAATAGCCCTGAGCATAGAGTTGGGTCCACTCCGATGCTTTAGTAGACCTGAATTTCTTCTGGTTTATTAATGATGCCCACTGTGGTGTTATTAGATTATTACAGGGCACATGCCATAAAAAGCAATCATAGGATAAATACAAAACTATGGCCCTCATTCAGAGCCGTTCGCTATTTGCAGTCGTTCGTTCAAAAACAAGGGGTGGCTATTCAAATGATCCGTTCGCACATTGCAGTCTGTTCACACCTCTAAGTCTGAACGAGCGAGCAAAACATACGCTCGTTTATTTGATAAAAACGCCCCTTGGCCGCTCGCACCATACGTCATGTCCGCTATTTATTAGATTAATCGAGTACATCGTACAGCGTATGAACTGCTCGCTATTCTTGTGGTTGGTTTTTTCAACCGCTATTTTGCGAGCAGTTCTGAGTTAAAAAAAACCAAGTGACGTGGTCAATGACACTGCTGTATTAATTATGCACTCCCTTAAAACGCCCGTTTTGACCTTTAAGCACGCCTGCGTTCGAATTCCACTCCCCCGTTTTCAAGCACCTTCCCCTGTTACCACCCACATACGCCTCATTCTGTCACTCAAAATAGCAAGCACTCGCTATATAGCGTACAAACGATTTTCGGCCGCACTGACTGGTTCGCGCATGCGTACTAAAAACCGTACGCATGCGCAGATGTGCGAACATCGCTCGGAACGAGCGTACTGCCGCTAGCGAGCGGCTCTGAATGAGGGCCTATGTTGTCAAAAATGGATATTCAGCTTTTTTGTAGTAAGGCACAAGCTACTAGCTAATATTTGTTTTTTAAGCCTTTTATAAAGTATTCAATTTTTTTTTCTTTATAGGACATTGAACAATCAAAGGACTTCAGTATACCTCGGCCTCAGCCACGACCAAACGCATATATGCATTACCGAACACATGACATTAGTCTCATGTAAACCACAGAGATGTTATCTTTCCTCCTGGATCAGCATGAAGAAACAAGCACTGTAATACAATAACAAACAACTATATTCCAATTTAATAACAGGCAACTAGATCCATATTATTTGGATTTGTATGGATGAGCAGCAGTGCTATTTCTCAGCAGGAACAAGCAGGATTCAGGTTGGTTCGCAAGGCTGCGTTCGCATGCGCCCAGCTCGCTGCAAAATTATGCTAATGAATGCAATCGCACGGAAACCGCAGCTCTATACCAAGACACCCACCACTGTATAAAGCCACCCACTTCCCATGACCTGCATCTGCAAGTCAGCGAAAACATCGGTAACATCGAGTAACATCGGAACTATCCGCACAGTTGTGATTGACCTGACCCTACCGCAGAAACTGCTAAACTTCCTGTTGCCATCTAGACCTCTGCTAGCGTATGCTATTGCAGGGGCTTAATTATGCACGACCCTGTAACGGCGTTTAAACGCCCAGGCACACCTGCGTTTCTCTGACCACCCCCGTCACCACCCTCAAATGGTCACTTCCTGTCTATCACCATGTGAAGACTCTGCGTGCTCACTGTGTCTTATACGCATGCGCAGAATGCAATCATCGACTTGCTGTGTGTGAACGCAGCCTTGCGATACAACCTGAATCAGACCCACAGTTCCTGCACCTCTCATTAACTATGATGTAATGCCCCAGACCAAAATGTATTTTCCATAAGATAACTTTTATTTAAAGGCCCTTTTGAGTGCCTTATTTTCTAAATACTATATATATATATATATATATATATATATATATATTATATACGCTTATTTGATATATCTCTCTTGCTCTCTCTCTCTCTCTCTCTTTATATAAATATATATATATATATATATATATATTTCATTGTTGTCCTATAGCCTCACCCCCAGTAGCTCCCACCCACAGTTCCTGAACCTATTTTTCCCGAAAAATGGCCCTGATGTCAATGTCATTAGGCTACTAAATGCCATAATTTGCTGTAGCATGTAATTTTGTTCTCTGCCTGTCCTTCCCATCATTGTCCATGGGGAACTGATAGTGCTCGTGTGAGAGAAGCTCAGATCAACATATATGATTATATATATTATATGGAGAAGAAAGCAACAAGAAAACATTCATTTTTTTTACCTACAATCCTCTGGGGTCTTGTAGTCCTGTGTGGCAATATGTGTGCAGAGATGAAATGAGAGTCATCGTGTTTACACCTGCAACATAAATATGATTAGATAAAAAACATAGGGGGACATTCAGTTCAGTGAGAGTTACTTCACTCATCGGGGGAAATTATCGTTAAGCCCTATTCTAGCACTTTAGCTGCATTAAAACAATGTTTGAGGTGACTTGCACTTAACCAATGGCCCCCAAAGAAAGAATTTGATGTCAGAGAAAAAAAAACAATAATTATTTTAATTCATTCATTTATTCTGGGGCCTATTCATCAACACTAAATTAACGTTTTTAAGGACATTTTCCTTAAATAACGTTATTTTAGTATTCATGAAGCCACTTAGCACAGGAGATATCACTGATATCACTGATATCTCCTTGCTAAGTCCCCCTGCTTTAATTTCCACACTCCCCATACATTAGTATGGGGATTTGGAAATTATGGTATTCATCAAATTCCGAAAATTATGAATTTTCAGAATTTGATGGAGGTACTATCCGCCACTGTGAGGTGGCGAATAGCAGGTGACACTTACCTGCTTCCAGCTGGACAGGTCCCCCGGCGTCTTCCTCCGGCGGTCTGGTGCGTCCTCTGGCTTCGGAGGCTGGTCGGACACTGTGTTCTCCCAGCAGAACACACTAAAGATTAGAGAATAAAAAAAAAACTTTTTTTTTTCTTCTAATCTGTACTGTGGTCTGCTGGGAGACCATGTGACAGACCAGCAGGACGGAGCCGGAGGCTGCTGCGCGGACAGGTAAGTGCTGAAGGGGGGGGGGAGGTGAGCGGAGGGGGGGGGACACAAACTTACCGCATGTGTAGGCAGTGCTGCTCATGCGCTGGGTTAACGAATTTAACAGCGCATGCGCAGCACTGTTTCCAGCTGCGGTAAGTTAGTGTAGACAGGGATAACTATCTATTTCCCGAAAAGCTGTCATCGCAAAAATGACAGCTTTTCGGAATAGATAGTTATAGGGAGGAGGAATGATGAATTCCTCTGGTAATTAGGTAGAACTCCATGCGAGTTCTAAACCTAATTACCTCCTGGGAAACTTTAGTTATGATGAATAGGCCCCACAGTGAGGTACTGATAATAATTAGCATGTCAGATTAAATGGTATATTCTTGGCATAACCTCATTTTAAAAAGATTGTTGTAAATTGCAGATTTGCTTTAACTTTTGTCATAGGACATTTTGTTCCTTTCTATATAACAGTTCTTAATCAGTTTTTTCACATTTATTTTAGTCAGGTTACATAGTTTTCTGAATTTTGGTAAGTGTATTCAGTTTTTATTAAATGGTCTTATGAGACAACTCCTCACTACAGGTAATATAAGTGCATCTGCAATGAAGCAGACAGGTGCAGAGATCCATGGCTGTAACTTATTTTCTGTAGAGGAAGACACTTCAGCAAGTGCATTATTGTTTAGTTTGGCTGAATACTTTACCTAAATAACTGGGTGGTATGCGCGCTCCTATGTTATGGTTGTATGTTGATCCATTAAATACTTTACCTGTACATAGCAGTGCTATCATATTACTGTTTGAAGATTGTGACATCCTCCCAAGTTTCCTACAGGAAGAGCAAGTGCTACATTTAAGTATATTGGTAACATCAGATGATCCCTCTTTCCAACCCCTTGCTCATTTATATAGGAAGATGGCATAGGCTACAAAAGCTACTGAATATTAGGCTGCTCCTTCTGGCCCCTAATAATGAATGGGACCGTTACTAAAAACATTCCAAAACTAGCCCATCATTGATAATGAATAGGCTCCTTAGTTCTCTATTAGCGTTGCTCAAATGTGCAAATCTGCAATCGATCAGCAGCTGCCATCATCTATCATACAAATACTTACTGACCATATTTTTACACATCCCAAGATCCAGTGCTTAATTGGTAGAATAAAAATTGGAACTCGAATGTTTGTCATACTGTATGTTGGGAGGATATAAAAAATAATTTTTAAGCATTAAAGATTTTAGTGCCAAAAGAAGTGGTATCACTGTACTTATAGAATCAAAAGTTAAACAGGCTCTAGATAGATTACATGGGTTGAAGGTTATCTAGCCACCATAATATGCCCACATCCAGGTGCCCAAAATTAGGCCAAGATCCAAGAATGATCTGACCGAAATCGATCAGATTCTTCAGCCCTGGCTGCTAAATGGAATCAGAATGAGATGTCAGCAAGCTGATCTCTGTCCCTCTATACCAGAAGTTCCCAAACACTACCCTCAAGGTTCCCCAACAGTTCCGGTTCTAGAGAAATCCATGGTTGAACACAGGTGGTTAAATTAAATTGGCTGAGGTACTAATTTAGTCACCTGTGCTCAACCATGGATATCTCTAAAACCTGAACTGTTGGGGAGCCTTGAGGACCGCGTTTGGGAACCTCTGCACTAATCCACTGGGATACGGAAGCTTCAACAGCAAATAATGTGAATAATGCTTACCTACTACTCTCACCTCCCCTCTGGGCAGAAAGAAAGAAAGGAAAAAGCTGCTAGTAAGATAAAACAATGTATTTACTAGAGATGTGCGGGTTCGGTTTTATTCGGTTATTAGTTTGGATTTTTCTTATTGGCTATCTATAACACACGAGAGCTGGGTAGCCAATATGATGCCGGTTTTGAGAACCGAACATATCCGAGTAAATCCAAGTAAAACCAAACCGTACATCTCTAGTATGTACTAAAAAAAGACAATAAAAGTACCTGATAATAGACATATTGTTTAATTAGTAAATTACTTCTACATATAAAAAGCAGTTTAACATATTCATTTTCATAAAAAAAATTTATGTGCACAGAATCTAAAAAAACATTCACCATAAAACCTGATGTTGGTAAATGAACAGTTCGCTGCAGATGACACAAACATATGGTAGGTGAAAGTTGTCATACAGTTTTTGGACTTTCTTTGATTCCAGAATTTGTTTTCAGCAGAACACAGATATGCAGTAAATAATTGCTGTATTTCTTTAGCTAACAGAGGGCCTAATTCTGAGATTTACCGCAATTCGATATGTACAGTATGTAAATCTCTGATATTTGCAGAACTACACATGTGCAGGAGCAGCCCTGAGCATGTGCAGATCTGCTTCTGCTACGTCGGTCACAGTGCCCAGAAGCCGAAACTTTTTTACATATTGCTGGCATTGGGGGGCAGCGACAGGGAGCATTCCAGAAAACAGGGGCAGCGTGATTTTGCAGGACATCCCGAGCAACCTGAAGTTCACTCAGGTGACAGATGATCACACAGCATCTTCAGACACAGCAGCGAATAAGAGAAGCCAGAAGTTGGTGTCTTTTTACTCTAGATGCCTCCTGTGGCTTTTGCATATTTTAGCACAGCGGCTGCGTACAATGACTCAGCTGTGTATACAAAGACACAGCGGCTGTGTACAATGTCTTCCTCTGATACAGGCCCAGAGTCCAGTGTTTATAGTGTGTCTCACACTAACATAAAGGTCTTGAATGTGGGTACAGCTTCCGTAGTGCCTACACATTCCTGCCAATAAGAACCTGTTATTTACCTCTTTCTTGTGTTTGCCAACTATGCCCAAAGCTGCAGTGTCTCCTCCGTATGTCTATGATAATTATGCTTAGCAGTGTATAGTGAAGAGTTATTTTGCCAATTCCACTGCATTTCTCATTTTTTTTAAAAAGAGGAATATTTTCTTTTTTCTTTTACAGCACGTTGTTTGTTATTTTTGGAATGTTTATGGCATATCCACTGGTGTTAATTACTTTTTTTACTCGTTTTTAATGAATTCTAGTAAAACATATGTAAATGGACATAATGATAGAAACCATTGTTGCTAGCGTCACCATACCCACTACTGCTGGTACTAGCATCTGCTATTATCGCATTAGCAATCACTGTGTGTCCTGGGAAGCAATAACTGCTAGCAATACCTCCAATGACTAATGCGTATTAATCTTGTTTCACATGCATTTTTACTAATATTACAAAATGTTAACTAAACACCAAGGGGTATCTGGTCTTAGAGTCAGCTTTTTACATTTTATTTGTATGACTTGTCAAAGTATGACAAATGTACAACAATTCTCTACCCATGATTCAGTGATTCATTTAATAATTATATTCTTTTTCATTTGTGAGTAATAATAGCCTTATCTTTGTCTGTAAATAGATATGTTGCTAATTAATGTTAAATTATTTATCCTAAAACTATAATAAAAGTATATACAAGTTGTGGCTTCTATGTCTTACTGTGCTGCCTGCCTTTACATAAAAACTTTCAATAATACTCTTGTAAGGGCTTGTACACACATGATCAATTTTATTAACGTTATTGATTTGCAGGGGAAACAGAACAGTGGGGAATACAGAGCAAACATAAAACACAGTACAAAGTAGTAGAAATATACAGTATATGCAAATGTGGTAACATAGGATGTAAAATGAAACGTCAACAGAATGGACATTAGGTTGACAGGGAAAATGTTGACATTCATAAATGACGACATGGTTAGTATGTCAACATACCATTTTTGCTTATTTGAGCCTAACCTTAAAATATACTGTAGACATTTTACATGTCTAAATAACGTCCATGTTGACATTCTGGCTGTCAACATTCAGGACCTGTCGACAATCTGTTGACATTCTGACCGGATACCAATAACACAGGCAAAAGAGAGCCCTGCTCAAGCGAGAGCTTACAATATAGTGGAAAATGGGCAACACATACAAGACTGTAAAGAAGGGGAAAGGTGCACTCTTCCTGTGATGGTGGGGCTGTGGTATGTCGTGGTGTTGAGAGTGTGGCGGGTGGTTGTGGTGGGTGGTGTGATTGAATCAAGAACCAGACAAATTGGATGGGGCCAAATCTTTTATTGAAGCAGTCACAATGCTACTACTAATGGGGATGGAGGGGTCGGGATGGGGTGTTGCATGGGGAGATGGTGGGGTGCAGGTGAGACTATGGGTGGGGAAGTGGGTGCACCCTTTCAGGGGGCTCCTTTCCGTACGGTTCAGTGACCGGCACGTCTCCCCTGCTGCACCTTTGGTCGACAGTCTTCAGAGTCTCTGGTGTGTGCTTGGGGGGATGAGGCTTGAGGTTTGTGTACCCAGGTGGTATCCCGCGTGGTGGTGATATGCCCCAAAAGTACTTTAAAGTTCATGGGTGATCAGTGCAGCCGTGTTGCAGAGGTGGGTGTTGTACGGTTGAAGCTTGGATATTCTTTGCTGGTGTGTCGTTGAACTGTGGGGGGTGGTAGACTTGACCAGTGGGTCGTCTTATTGTTCAGCGGGTGTGCATGCCCTCATCGTGTGCTTGGTGCTTTTACCCCTAGGCCTGCTTGGCTGCAGTAAAGAGCTCTCTGCCCGCAAAGGGGATGGGTATTCCCTGCGGAAACACACTGAATGTAGCGTGTGTGACCTTGGCAGCTGCAGGGGGAGCACGATGAAGCATCCTCTGTTGTCTGTGCCCACATGTGCTAGCTGGTCCGGGATCTGGGGCCAGTCTGTGGGGTTGGTGTAACCGATGGTCGCGGCCGTGGTGTGCCTCTGGGTACACTGGGAGTTGGGTCTGGCGCAGGTCACCGGTGGATGGAGGTGCTGCAGCGGTGCCAGCCAGGATGGAGCTGGTGTGGTCACAACTGGGGATTAGCTGCTGCGGGGGGGTGTGGAGATGGGGGCATGGTCCCGTGGTGTGGGACGGGAGCCGAGTGGTGGGGAGAGAGCTGTGAGTGAGCTGGGCTGTCTCTTTGATGTCACCAACACGTTTTGGTCTGCCTTCTTAAAGGTGAACACTGCTGGTGTAAATGTTTTATACTGCACTTCTGGGTCTGAGAGGTGGCCATGTGACTTGGGCGGCCAATGTTGGGCAGGTGGGCGGGTGGTGGTGATCACAAGGGGCTGATGTGGAAGCTGGGATAGTGGTTCTGCGGGGACGGGAGTTGAGAGTTGATCTGATATGGTGGGGGAATCCTGGGGTGGGTCATGTGGGATCCAATGAGGGAGAGGGGCTGTGTGGGGGATGTGTGTAGTCCTGTGGTGTTTGTTGTGATGACAAGTCCAGGGATGGGTTGTGATGTAACTGGGGGTATGATGGCTTGATTACCTGCATAATATGTGTGTGTTCTGATGCAGTGGTTGTGTAGAATACAAATTCATACACAATCCAAACCCCATCATACTGGTCTTCTATTATCTCCTGAAAGTGCAGAAAACACCACAAACCCACCAGGCAGACCAATCATCTCTGGCATCAATTCCATCTCATGCAATCTGTCACAATACATTGACCACTACCTTCAACCATATGTAAAACGACAACGCTCACATCTACAAGACACCACACATGTACTAAAAATCCTTGAAGACATCACATGGGGTGATGACCACTGGTTGGAAACCAGTGATGTCACAACAATATACACAAACATAAATCACAAACATGGACTTGACAGCATCAGCGATTATCTCAACCAGGACAACTCATTAGATCAAGAACAAACAACATTCATCCTACAAGGCATTGACTACATCCTCACACATAACTATTTCTGGTTCAATGGGGACTTCTTCCTACAGAGTACCGGCACCGCTATGGGGACCAAATTTGCACCCAGTTATGCAAACCTGTTCATGAGTAGATGGGAGGACTCCCACATATGGACAGGTCATGGCTGGGACGCAAACTTGGTCCTATGGACATCTCGATACAGAGGATATACGTCCTCTGTATCTGGAGGGGTCCCCTACACACACTCCTGGATTTCATCAAATACATCAACAACAATAACAGAAATCTCCAATTCGCAATGCAGTACAGCCAAACCTCAGTGAATATTCTCGACCTGGAAATATTCATAGACAACCAGCAGATCCACACCAGAACCTTTCAAAAACCCGTAGATGTCAATAACTATATCATCTCCACCAGTGGTTATTACCCGACCTGGCTCGACAATATCCTCACAGGACAATTCAAACGCATTAGACGCAACTGCACAAGACTCATAGACTACCAGGAACAATTCATAGACAAGGCATACAAACCGGACAAGCTAGAACTCACCCTCACACAGATAGGACAAGAACACAGGAAACTGCTCCTAGACTACAAAAAATGACCACAAGACACACAGAACCACATCCCATTCATTACACAATACAATACTCATGCAACAAACATTGGCACCTGTTACTGAAAGACAAACAACTCGCTGACATCCTACCCACAAGACTCAAAGTAATTTAGCCCGACACTCGAACAGATCCCGGCAGCCCGGCAGCGCTGGAAATCCTGATTGTCCCTAGGTAAGTATTAACTAACCTAACCTACCCCCCTAACCCTAACCCTCCTTAGGGGTGCCTAACCCTAACTTCCCCCCCAAGTGCCTAACCTTAATCCCCGCTCTAAGTGCCAAAACCTAACCCCCCCTTCCATGCTGCCTAAACCTAAGTCCCCCGTGGGGGTGCCTAACCCTAACCTCCCCCCGGGGGTGCCTATCCCTAACCCTCCCTCCCCCTAGCCTAACCCTAACCTCCCAGGGGGGTGCCGAACCCTAAGTCCCCCCTGGGAGCCCTAAACCTAGCCCTTCCCCCAGCGGCTGTCCATCCACTCGCGGCGCATGTCATCCCTTTGATCGGGATGCCGGGCGCCGGTCTCCCAGCATCGGTGAAATGAGTGGCGTCTACATCTAGATGCCGGGCATTTCACCCATGCCGGGATATGGCAGTCGGGAAGCCGGCAGTCGGTAGTATGTCAGCCGGCTTCCCGATTGCATCCCGTCCATCCAGTGGTGTGCTGTTCATCCAGGGGCTGTAAAAAAAGTAAAAACTAAAAAAAAAAAATTAAATATTTTTTTCTGTGCTGTACCCCAGTGTATCCATATAAGCACTGTGATGCTGCTGGCCCTACCCCAGTGTATGCTTCCATACCCCAGTGTTTCCATATAAGCACTGTGACGCTGCAGTCTGTACCCCAGTGTAATCATATAAGCACTCTGATGCTGTAGGCCGTAACCCAGTGTAATATTCATACAAGTACACTGCAGGCCAATATTCATACACTTAGTGTGACGCTGTAGGTCAGTGTTGGCTAATCTTGACACTCCAGCTGTTGTGGAACTATATATCCCAGCATGCCCTGCCACAGTTTTAGCATGCCCTAATAGCAAAACTGTAGCAGTGCATGCTGGGTTATGTAGTTCCATAACAGCTGGAGTGTCAAGGTTAGCCAACACTGCTGTAGGTAATACCCCAGTGTAATATTAAATTTCATATAAGTATTGTGATGCTGTAGGTCATACTGCAGTGTAATATTCATAGTCATACAAGTATTGTGACGTTGCAGGCCGTGCTGCAGTGTAATATTCACATACAGATTGTGACACTCTAGGTCATACCGCAGTGTAATATTCAAACAAGTATTGTAATACTGCAGGACCTACTGCACTGCAATATTCATACAAGTATTTTGACACTGACGGCCGTACCTCAGTGATATATTCAATTTCATACAAGTATTGTGACGCTCTAGGTCATACTGTAGTGCAATATTCACACAAGTATTGTGACGCTACAGGCCATGCTGCAGTGTAATATTCATACATGTATTGTGAATGCTGTAGGTCATACCCCAGTGTAATATTCATTTCATACAAGTATTGTGATGCTGTAGGTCATCCTGCAGTGTATTATTCAACTTCATACAAGTATTGTGATGCTGTAGGTCATACCGCAGTGTAATATTTATACAAGTATTGTGACGCTATAGGTTGTACCCCAGAGTAATATTCATACAAGAATTGTGACACTATAGGTTGTACCGCAGTGTAATTTTCATACAAGTATTGTGATGCTGCAGGCCGTACCGTAGTGTAATATTAATACAAGTATTGTGACACTGCAGGCCATACCGCAGTGGAATATTCATACAAGTATTGTGACGATGTAGGTCATACTGCAGTGGAATATTCATACATGTATTGTGACGCTATAGGTCATACCCCAGTGTAATATTCAATTTCATACAAGAATTGTGACGCTGTCGGCCATACCTCATTGTGAGATTGAATTTCGTAGAATTATTGTGATGCTGTAGGTCATACCCCAGTGTAATACTCAATTTCATACAAGTATTGTAAAACTATCAGCCGTACTTCAGTGTAATATTAAATTTCATACAAGTATTGTGACGTTGTAGGTCATAACGCAGTGTAATATTCATGCAAATATTGTGACGCTACAGGCCATGCCGCAGTGTAATATTCACACATGTATTGTGATGCTGTAAGTCACACCCCAGTCTAATATTCAATTTCATACAAGTATTATGATGCTATAGTCATATTGCAGTGTAAAATTCATACAAATATGGTGATGCTTGCAGCGTACCACAGTGTAAAATTCAATTTCATACAAGTATTGTGATGCTGTAGGTCATAGAGCAGTGTGATATTTATACGAGTATTGTGACGCTGTAGGTTGTAAGTTAAATTGAGATTAGTGGTGTACTCTCACATATTTTATTTATGCAATTCATCAAAATGTATCTACAGTATAATCTTAAAATATAAACAATGAGACACTCTAGTATTTTACAGTACTTTGATGCTATTGAGAATAGATATACTGTACTGTATGGGTTTCTCTGCCTGCACTAGTCAATCAGTGACAAATAAAAAAATTGTAATTAAACTATACCAACATCCGGGTCATAAATAGAACAATTCAATATAAGACACTATTGTTGGTGGTGCTACCAGATATTATTTGTGAAAATCACAATGGAAACTTTTTGCAAAGAAGCAAAAAAGACAAATATAGTCTTGCTGGTGCACTCTGATCAAGTGACCAAGCCAGTTGAGGTGAAATGCGCGTCCGACGGGACTGTTTGTTTTTAAACAACCCAGCCAAACACCAACAGCAGCTGCTCCTCCTGCTCCATTCCCACACGAGGTATCTCTCTTTTTCTCTATCACTCTAGCGCTCTCTCATCCAAGCCGGGTAGAAACTCTCCCTCTGCAATGCTTTTTAGTAACAGAGGGGAGACACTGCTAGGAGCGGGGACAGCAGAAGCGCTTTGAACTGTTGTTTCTCCAGGGACTTTGGGCCTGATTCAGAGCCGCTCGTAAGCGGCCGCTCGTTCGCTCCGACCGATGTTTGCCCAACTGCGCATGCGTACGGATCGTTATACGCATGCGCGAACCAGTCAGTGTGGTTGAAATTCATGTGCTCGCAAAATAGCGAATGCCTGATAATTTGAGTGACAGAATGAGGCGTATGTGGGTGGTAACAGGGGAAGGTGCTTGAAAATGGGGAGTGGAGATCCGAACACAGGCGTGCTTAAAGGTCAAAATGGGCGTTTTATGGGTGTGCATAATTAATACAGCAGCGTCATTGACCACGTCACTGGGTTATTTTTTAGCCAGAACTGCTCGCAAGATTGTGGTAGGAAAAACCAACCCCAAGAATAGCTCATACGCTGGTCGATGTACTCGATTAATCTAATAAATAGAGGACATGACGTAGGATGCGAGCGGCCAGGGGGCGTATTTTTTCAAAAAACGACCGCAAGTTTTGTTCGCTCGTTCAGACCTAGAGGCGTGAACAGACCGCAAAGAGCGAACGGTTCATTTGAATAGCCACCCCTATTTTCTGGACGAGCGAGCGCTAACTGCATCCGGCTCTGAATCAGGCCCTTTGTTCACTACTCTCTCATCCCTTATCTGAATATAGAGACAAGGGACAGCAGAAGTAGTATTGCATTTCTTGTCCCCGGATTTTTCTCCATTTTCTGCATGAGTTTATTTTTCCTTGTGATAGCCCCTCTATGTTCAGTGGATACAATTTATCTTACAATCTTTAACTACCTAAGCCTATGTTTGTTACATTGTATATCTAATATCATATTATGATGCACTGTTGAAAGTAGCATATGTTGCTTGTGTGAGACATTTTGGCAACACACTATAATAGGCTTATAAATGTATCCTATCTAGCAACCTAATTGACATTTTGTATATTTCATCAACCATTTTATGTTTAGTGGATACAATTTATTTCACAGCTTTCAATTACCAAAGCATATGTCTGTTACATTGTATATTATATATCACAGTTTGATACACTGGTGAAAGTAACATACATTGCCTGTATGAGCCTGAATGGTAACACACCTTAATAGGCTCTTTTATGTATTCTACTTATTAAACAGTTTGACATACTTGCATATTTCATTAAGGTATTCATTCTTGGTAGATTTATTGAATTTTTCTCTTTACCTCAAGGAGAATGACTTGTCAGGCTGGATTTTAAACAGACAGAATTTAGACCAATTTTCTTTAACTGCATATGTTATATGTTTATATTGTCAGTTATGTGGTCTTTTGTTTATGTATACATCAATTGGATTAACATATGAGCAATAATGTATATTATTTTGAGCAGCTGCGTTTTTGATGTGTTACAATAACCTATGTATATATGACACATCCTAACCAGGTGGAAATCTATTTTACTTCTCCTTATATTATCTATTATCAGGTATATATTTAAAGCATTGATATAGGGGAACTAGTTATAGAAGAGATATTTTCGCCCGTATCACTGTTGTATAATTTATATTTCTATTTAAGGGTCCATAGGGGATCCACAGGGTTGACCTTGGGGTATAGGTTGGGAACCAAATCCAGGCACCACACAGTTAAAGCTTTCAACTCCCAGGATGCACTGGGTCCACTCTCCCTATAACCACGCCCCCAAGCCAGAGGCACCTCAGTTTAAGTTGGTGCCCGCCTGGAATCGGGTCACCGTTAACGCAGGGGGTGCTGATTAGCAGCCCCATAGCTTTATTTTTATTTTATGAGTTCATAGTTTTTTTTATTCTTACTTTTGGACTCTTCAGAGCGGCAGCGTTGGACTGTCCATAGGACGTCCAAGCTACCGCTCCATCACCCCACCGGCGCTGAGACACCAGTACAGATCTGGGGATCTCAGCGGGACCCCAGAGTCTGTACTAGCTGGACTCTGTGGGCACCCAAGACTGCTGCCGGATTGACGGGGAGCAGGTAAGGTCGCGGGTCACTGCTTGCGGTGATCCGCGCATTTAAAATGCAGTCCGATGCCTCCAGTCTCTGGGGACAGACCGGAGGCACTGGCAGTGGCGGCAGGCCCCCCCATGCCCGCTTGTCCACTAGACCACCAGGGACTTAACGATCGACGCAGGGAGCCGGCGTCCTAGAGGTTAATAGCCGGCCAGGGGAGGAGGCCTTCCCTGTTGTAGCAGCTCCTCCCCTCAGCTCAGCGCGCCTTTCAGTGTCTATAGTCTGGCATCGCTGAGCTGCTTCCTCCGTGGGCAACGTTTCCTCTAAGGTCTCCAGCGGCCATTTTCTATGTGGTGCAGCAGCAGATCTCCGGAGATGGCAGTTGGTCCAGTCCCCCTGCGTACCTCACCATCAGGTCAGTGTACAATGTTGGCAGTTTCACTCTGCAAATTTATGCCTTCAGCTACTCCCACTATGAGGCCTCTGAATACATCTGTTGAGTACCTATAGAGCCCTCTCATCAATGATAGCTCAGGTTTTCTGTGCCACAGCAACTCTTCCAGTTTTCAGGTTCTGCCCTTTGGACTGTCCACAGCCCCACTGGGGTTTACCAGATTTATGGTTTTTATGACAGTCCACCTGTTCAGGGTATCCGACTGCTCCTGTGTCCGGGCGACCTCCTGTTCTTTACAGGATCACCAGGATTCTTTTGAAGGTATTTCCAGTTATCCATTGCTTCCCTTCACTAGCACGAAGGGTTAATCAACTGGGAAAAAGTCCTCCCTGAATTCCTCACAGGATATAATTCATCAGGGAGCCCTGCTAGATTCTCAGAATCGGAGAATCTTTTCTAACATCAGACAAGATCTCCACTCTTTAACTAAGAGCGCGCAGATGTTTCCACAGTTGACAAGTGTCTATACACTCTGTCATGTGGGTTCTGGAATCCGGGGTGTCTATCTTCAGAAGGGTGGTATATGCTCAGTTCCATTCCAGGCCTTTGCAAAGACTGATCCTCTCCAGATGGAACGTTCTCCTTCGGATCACTGTTTAGGATGTTCTCTCCGGAGATGTGTCTGTCTCTATCTGGGTGGTTATAGCCATCTCATCTAGGGTAATCCTTACTATGGATGCCAGCCTCTGAGGTGCTGTGACCGGTCCGCACTCCTTTCGGGGCTGTTGGATGTCTGTCGCTTCCGCCCTGCCACTTAACTTGTTGGAACTTTTAGCTGTCTTGGGCCCTCACTCTGGCCTAACACAGGCTTCATGGTGAACCAGAAACGGTTGTCCGACAGTGTCACAACAGTGGCATACATCTAGGAGACACTGGTCGTTGGGTAGCAATGACGGGAGTGTCACACATTCTGACATAGTCCAAGAGTCTCCTCCCGGCCATCTCTGCAGTGTTCATTCCGGGAGTTCTCCATTGGGAAGCGGATTTCCTCAGCCGTCACAACGTGCATCCCGGGGACTGGTCTCTTCTCCAAGAGAGGTTTCAACTCCTAGTGAGCAGAGGGGGCCTCCCAGAGGTGGTCCTCATGGCCTTCTGACTCTATCACACACTGCCAGTGTTAGAGTCCAGCTCTTGAGGTACTGAAGCAACCTTCGGTGACGCATTGTCAGTGAAGTGGTCCTTCCACTTTGTGTACCTGTTTCCTCCGGTCTCCCTTCTTCCTCAAGGTCTTCGGAAGTTTTTCAATTGAGATGGAGGTGCTGTCCTGCTGGTGGCTCCTGATTGCCCCAGACATCATGGGTACATAGATTTTCAGAGTCTCCCCATCGATACTCCATTCCTGCTGCTTCACTATCCAGACCTGTTGTCTCAGGGTCCTTGCTTTGCGCAGGATCTGGATCGTTCGTCTTTGGCTGCATCCCTACTGTGGTCCTAAGGCTTCCCTGGCTCTGTCATCATTGAGATGTTTAGAGCACATAGACCAGCTTTGCTGGGATCTACCACAGACTGTGGCATACATAATGGTATCATACCTGTCGCTTCGATCCTCCGGTGTTTAGGATTTCCAGAAATTCTGGCATTCCTTCCAGCTGGCTTGGGTCTCACCCTCCGCCTGGCCTTCCTGACAGTGCAGATCTCTACACTGTCAGTGCAGTTCAGATGTGGATTTGCTCCACTCTCTGGTATCCGGTTCATCCTTCAGGGTGTTTTCTGGATTATGCCTCTCTTTCTCCCCCCTAGAGGCTCCTTGGGATTTAATAGTGGTCTTTTGTGCCTCTTGGGACATTCAGTTGAACCACTGGCTGTGATAGCCATTACCTGGTCTATTGCTTAGGCTCTCTCTCTCTCTTATTGCGTTTGCATCCGCCAGGAGAGTGTCGGAATTGGGAGCATCATCAGGTGGCTCCCTCTTCTGGTTAGTCCACCATGTCAGGGTTGTGAGTTGCACTCGCCCTGTGTCTCTTCCTAAAGGGGTTTTTAAGTTCCATATTATTCCGGAACATATGGTACTGACATTTCAGTCACCAGTCCTCTCGGCTGGTGTGGCCTCATTGACTGGGGTCCGGCCTCTT
The DNA here is from genome assembly GCA_031769625.1 of Taudactylus pleione. Lineage (NCBI taxonomy): Eukaryota > Metazoa > Chordata > Amphibia > Anura > Myobatrachidae > Taudactylus > Taudactylus pleione. The sequence goes on along the minus strand of JAUIMM010000079.1, from coordinate 2,477,231 downwards.
TGGATTTATGTGATCCGTTCAAGTTCCTTCAGGAAATCAGACTCCTTATTTGTGGTCTTTGGATTTCACAGGAAAGGATGGCTTGCCAATAAATTGACATTGGCTAGATGACTTCGTATGACTACTGTATCTCAGGGGCCTACACATAGGCTAGGCCTTTCTGTTTTGGTTGATACATATTCTACTTGGGCTGTGGGCCCCTCGTGGGCGGCTCGCTGTTGTGCCTCGGCTGTTCTGCCTTGCTAGGTGGCCACGTGGTCTTCTGTCCACACCTTTTTAAGGTTCTATGCATTGGTTTCCTTTGCCTCTCAGGATGCTTCCTTTGGGTGACGGATTCTCCTCTCAGCACAGGAGCGTCCCCACCCTTATAAGGACTGCTTTGGGACATCCCCAAGGTCAACCCTGTGGACCCCCTATGGACCCTGAAGTAGAAAACAAGAGATATGGTAAGAACTTACCTTTGTTATCTCTGTTTCTACGAAGTCCATAGGGTCCACAGGGCGCCTGTCCTGACGCACCTGGCTTCATATGGGCTGTGTTACTGGTCAATGGTTTCCCGTCTCCTTCTCTGTGAGGATGGTTCTTGAGTGTTCCAGTCTTCTCTCTCTCTCTTTCCTCCTCCGGCCTTTGGCTACTTACAAACTGAGGTGCCTCTGGCTTGGGGTCGGGGTTATAGGGTAGAGTGGACCCAGTGCATCCTGGGAGCTGAAAGCTTTAACTGCGTGGTGACCGGATTTGGTTCCCAACCTATACCCCAAGGTCAACCCTGTGGACCCTATGGACTTCATAGAAACAGAGATAACAAAGGTAAGTTCTTACCATATCTCTTGTTGTATGTATATATCTCTCCCTTGTTTTTGATTCCAATAAGAAGTGTATCTCTTATACAGTCCTTTTTAATAATATTTATTAAAGGTTAAGTTCTAATTTTTACGTATTATTTTTCTTTCCATGATTATTTCAAATCAGTATTTAAGAGTGCACCAGCCACACTATATTTGTCTTTTTTGCTTCTTTGCAAAAAATTTCCATTGTGACGGGAAAACAACCTGGCTTTGCCTTGTACATCACATGATTGCAGATTTAAAAATGTGACTGTACTGTACAGCCTGCATCTCGCTAGTATGTCAAAAGCCCCTTATTCTGACTGTTTTGGAAAAACAATAATTTACATTGCAGTAATACGGTGATGTACAGTGCATTATTTACTATTACTGTTCAGTATTTACATTATTTACCTTCAATCTCCTCCTCCTCCTCCGTGTCCATTGGCTCTTCCTCTAAAAGTAAAAGGAAAAAGAAAACACATTGCCTCTACTGTACATGGAAGATACTGTAAGTGTGAAAGTCTGTAGGGGGGAGCATGATGGAAACTATTAACTATGCAGTACTGTATCAAGGCTTTCAATAAGGTAGAGTACAGGAGGGAGAGAGACACACTGAAAAGGAACATACAGTAAGTGCACAGTGGTAGAACACTATGTGCTGTACACTACTGTACTTATGGCTCTGGGGAGAGCTGGTGTTTATGATCAGGCAGTCTGTGTGTCAAAGAAAAAAACATGTTGTCAAGTCCAAAAATTACAGTACTGTGTCCCTAACGGGAACCGAGGTGCTGAAAAATAGCGCTGGAGCCATTTAAGGGGAGGGGCGCACGCCGACCCGTGGGCCAGCGGCAGGAAAAGGGGCTGGCGGACATATATGCCTGGCCTGCCCTTTTCACACCTGGGGAGGCAGGGTGGCCAGTAGGGGCTGTCGGGAGCCTGGGAAGAGCACGGGGGTATAAAGTCAGGGGGAGGGAGGGGGCCAAGGCAGTTCACCGGGAACAGCGCACAAAGCATTTGCAGCCTTACCTGATACAGCATGGAAGTCCAGCAGCTACGTGCAGGGAGGAAGAGAGCCTTGCCCCACCGTTTTCGGGAGGCGTCCGAGCAGGGAAACACGCGCAGGCCGGAGCAGCACTGAGAGGAAGAAGCAGGCAGCAGCAGAGAGCTCCTAGGACGCATGTGGTTGGAGCTCCCTCTGGTGGACGGAGAGCAGCAAAGTGGGTGCAGGAAGAAAAAAAGAAGGAGACCAAGCACCAAGCAGGCAGCAGGGGCTTAGAAGAAAATGGGACAATCGGGAGTTCTCCCCAGCGAGGAGCACCCTCAGGGTGAGTGGGTGGCCAGGTGATGATGCTCCTGTGGCCACAGAGTCAGATGGCCCCGAGTCAGGGGGGGAAGAGCAGGACTGTTACTTACGCCCACAGCCTTGGATCACCCCCAGCTCTCTTGCACGGCCAGTGAGGTATAGACCTTCAGTACGCACGGACCACGGCGGCGATTCACCAAGGGGGTCAGAGGGGCAACCCCAGGGGTTAGAAGATTCAGATGGTGACCAAGGTGATGCAGCAGGCTCACATGGAGCATGGGTGTATCTCACCAATATGCAGCTATTTAAAAAGGCAGCGCAGCCACCTTTTTTCACCCCAAGGAGCAGGGGGCCGCAGAGTCTGACCCAGCATGGCCAATGGGATAGCTAGATGAGCATGACCCAATATAACTATCATGGATTCCCGCAATACCTTCCATCCCCCCCAGGAGCATGCATCGTTACCCATCCCCCTTAGTTATTGCCCGCAAGGTCGACTGGTCAGCAGTTCGCATCGCCTCACGGGAGCAGCGTGCAGTACCCGACCTGCCGCTGCAGACAGTCAGAGAGGCAGTTACCGCAGGACATGCAGAAGGACGTTCAGCAGTTTTTACAGACAGGTAGGAGCAACTGCCGGTGCAGTCCACAGCAGCATTACAGCACTGAGCCAGCGTAAGTAGACAAGCAGCGGGGAGCTTGGGCATCTCAGCACAATTGCAGCATGACCCACGTCGCACCTGACTGGGCTCCTACAGCATCAAACCAGGCGGGCCTTCAGGGGGCCACAACTTTCACCACGCCCAACAGGACAGCACAAGGGAATATCAACACGGTCCATGCCTCATTCAGCGGGACTCCAGTACCAGTACCGCAGGCCAAACACGCCGCGGAGAGCACAATGAATCCTCTAGGTGCCACCAATTCCAGCGGGGCAGACGATCCAGCTTCACGCAGGAATGGTGAGAACATCCGTAAAACGTGCAATATTCAGAATCGTAATGTTAATGCAGAGATCACGCAGGATGTTAGCAGGAACAATATTGCCTTACAATGCTCAGAATGTAAATGTTAATGCAGGAATCATGCAGGATGTTAGCAGGAACAATATTGCTTGCAACGCTCAGAATGTAAATGTTAGCGCAGGGGTTGTGCAGGATGTTAGTGAGGCTATCGATGCTCGCAATGCTCATAATATAAAGGCGAATGCAGGGTTTGCGCAGGATGTTAGCAAGATAAATAATATTGGTAATGCTCATAAGGTAAACGTTAACGCAGGGTCTGCGCAGGTTGTTAGCGAGAGCAAAGATACTGGCAAGGATCATAATGTAAATGTTAATGCAGGGGTTGTGCAGGACGCTAGCTATGCTATGGTAAAATTTACGAGAGTGGCCAGCAGTACAAATCAACGCACAGGAAGGTAGTTCATCAGATTCAGATGAGGCTTGTAAGGTGGGCATTCAATGAGTCACAGTGAACGCGGGCTCAGTGCAAGTTTAAACACACCTGCACATTCTGCAGCGCTAACCACCTGGTTAGGGACTGCAGGAAGAAAAGGGCTAGTCACCCACAGAAGCTACTCGCAGTGGCAGGGCTTAGTAAAGACAATTAGTCCAGTGAAATTAGGTAGGATCCTGGAGGGGCTGTCCAGGTACCCCAAGCCAGACGAAGCCGAGCTGTTATGGGCGGGGTTTTTGGACGGATTTAGGATTCCAGTAGAAAGAAACGTCCCATTCACAGTAAACACCAGGAATTTTAAATCCATCATGGAACAACCGCTGGTGGTGCTGGACGAGATTGGAAAGGAGCTAGCTCTAGACAGTATGGTGGAGCCGTTCAGTGCCCCACTGATGCCAGAACTAGTGATTTCACCTCTCGGGCTGGTCCTGAAGAAGGTGGCCGGCAAATTTAGACTTATTCAGCACCTATCTTACCCGGAGGGTGCATCGGTGAACAATGCCCTAGACCGAGATCAGTGCTCAGTCCAGTACCAGTCATTGACAGAGCAGTGCGGCTGGGGGTCGTGGCCTGACAGCCATCATGACTGGACGTGTCCCTCAGCAGCTCCCAAGGGATATTGGCAATAACTGACCCCTGAGCTACTGTGAGGGTCATATTAGACACGAGACTACTTGTGTCAGCCTCTATCACCCCCCTGCATACCTGGGGATCAAAACGGCGGATCCGGGCTATACCTGTTGCCCCTCCGTGAGTTGCGGCCTGGCCTTCACCCTAAAGCCGGGGCCTCAATTTTCAAGCCGACACCCGGCGGTGGTTTACCGCAGTGATCTTCCACCCGCTGAGACGACGGTCCCTGCTCCACTTTGTCTGCGGGCGCCTGCCGCGCTACTGCCCTCGGGAGAGGAGGGAGGGATTGTAAAAAAAACAAGAAAAAAAATAGCAGCTTAAACTTACTGATGGCGCCACGAGGATCCTCGATTTGGAAGCACAGACGCCGGGGCTAGGAGAAGCCCGTGCCTGTGAGTCACTCACGGGGTCTTCCCCTCCACTCTCTGTCCAGCCTTTCTACCCTGCTGCAAAATGTTAATTCTGCATCTTCCTGAAGTTCCCATTATAAGGGACTGTGTAGTGGCACCCCAGTGGTTGTTCCCCTAAGTGAATACTCCCTTTGGGATTCCCTGACCTGTGCTATAAGAGCGCTACTACACCAACTCTGTTTCACTGTCCCTGGTGGTCCCGGATGCTGCGGTCTACCACAGAGACGGTGGTCGCGGACTCAGCTGCTGAGAAACCCTGTGTCCCTTTACCTTCGGTGACGGACGTCCTCTTGCTCTATAACTTCCACAATAACAATAGAGGGAGGAGAAACAACTTGCGACTCAGAGGTATCTCTGAAGATGTCCCTTCACAGGGTCTGATAGACTTCCTCACTAGAATCTTTAATGAAGTCCTCGAGCAAGATTCAAACTCTTCCATCATGTTTGACAGAGCTCATCGTGCTCTCAGGCTGAGAAGTTCTCCTACGGAACGCCCTAGGGACGTGATTTGCCGCTTACATTACTTCGCTCAGAAAGAAGACATCCTTCGCAAGGTACGCTGCCTAGATGGAATTGATATTGATGGCCAGTGCATACAGATCTTCCAGGATCTCTCTTGGGCCACCCTACAAAACCGCAGAGCCTTACAACCTCTTACGGCAGAGCTGAGGAAATTAGGCATAAAATCCAGATGGGGCTTCCCATTTAGCCTACAGGTCACCCACAATGGCAAAACGTCTATTCTCAAGGAACCAAATGACTTACCTACCTTTTGCTCTGACCTGGATATCCCATTGATGGCTTTACCCGACCCGATCATCTGCTAGACTCTATACCTCCGACTCTCACCATGGGTGATAATAGCTTGCAACCTGTTACAGGAATGAAATCTCCCAAGAATCAGCTGGATATTCCAAACTCTGCACCGCCCTGATGGGAACTAAGTATGTTCTCTGCCCTCTATCTACATGGTTCGATAGAAGTTGTATCTAACTTTCTTATATTTTTTATTATGTTTCTATATGAAGAAGATATGATTATTTGATGCCATGTGTTGCTGATATTTTTGTAAAATGGCTTTTCTCTTAAGCCATAAATTATAGTCTTTCTCCATTACTGACCCTTTAGCAAAGATTCCTGTGTTTTATATATGTGGTTCCATTACATTCTCCCTCCATAGGAGGTGGTTTCTTATTACAATGTTCTTATGTGACCCCCTGATCCGCCTATGTTTTTACCTGGTCTTGGATGTGAGTATCATGCGGATTTCTTCTTTTCACAATTCTATGTATCTGTTGTTCATATTAAGTATGTTTTTTGTCTATTTTGTTCGCCTCCCTCCTTCCCTTGTGTCTTTGCCCCTCCCCCTTATCCCATTCTAACACTGTTTCATATCTATGATGGCAGTTGATAAACAAGCATTGACTATACAAATAGTCTCCATAAATGGTAAGGGCTTAAATATATCCAAGAAATGCTCTATGGATCTCCGAGATCTATATGCGGCAAAGTCGGACGTGGCCTTTATACAGGAAACACATTTTAAACGTGGCACCGCTCCCCCACTTAGAGATCGGAACTTTGCCCTGACTTTCTTTAGCAATAATAGTAAAGGTAAAACGCTAGGGGTTGCCATTTTGTTTTCCAGGAGGCCACCATTCCAAGATCTGGAAAGATTTAGCCTGGAGGAGGGTAGAGCTCTTTTAATCAAATGCAAATTATATGGCCAAGCTTATACGTTTGTTAATTTCTATGTCCCTAATCAGAATCAACCAGCTTTTATTGACAGGATGTTGGATAAAGCAGACTCTTTGGCGGAAGGCATTCTTGTGGTGGGAGGAGTTTTGAACTGGACTGTACAGCCGGAACTCGATGTCTCTAGCACTTCTGCCAGACATTCCTCTAAATTTCACCATGGGGTAAGGCGCACCCTGCACGAACACCAGCTGGTTGACACGTGGAGGCTCCAGAATCCAGACATTAGAGACTATACTTTTTACTCTACCCCACATGACATTTATTCAAGAATAGACTACTTTTTCTTGCCCCATAGATTCCTCCATTTAATTAGACATACTTCCATAGGCTCTATGACATGGTCTGACCATGCTCCTATTTCTTTAACGCTGATGACCTCCTACCCTTATTCGAAACAGTGTATGTGGTAACGGTATTCAATCGGGAAACCGGCTGACGTAAGCCTGACAGCTGGCTTCCCGATTGCCATATCCCGGCGAGAGTTAAATGACAGGCATCTAAATCTAGATGCCTGTCATTTTTCCGACGCCGGGCGCCACGAGCGGACAGTTGGGGGGGAGGGTTAGGTTTAGGGCACCCGGGGGGGACTTAGGGTTAGGCACCCCCCCGGGACGGTTAGGGTTAGGCTAGGGGAAGGGGTGGTTAGGGTTAGGCACCCCCGGGGGGAAGGTTAGGGTTAGGCACCCCCCCGGGGGACTTAGGTTTAGGCATCAGGGAAGGGGGGGAATAGGGTTAGGCACAGGGGGGGGAGGTTAGGGTTAGGCACCCCTAAGGAGGGTTAGGGTTAGGGGGGTTACGTTAAGTTAGTTTGTACTTACCTAGGGACGATCGGGATTTCCAGCGCTGTCGGGCTGCCGCTGCCGGGATCTCTGCATCTGTCGGACTGACGCTGCCGGGAACCGAACTGCTGGCCATGCATCAGTCGGTATTTCTTACCGATTACACTAGCGCACGCAGGGGGGGTTTCTGAGTACCCAGAAACCCCACCTGACCAACTAATTTTTTTTATTTTCAGAGACAGAAACAGCCTTGTCTCCGTCTCTACACAATCATCCGGCCACCCTTGGAACAGCCCAGCCGCTGCCTGTTCAGCTGTCAGCGCTTCTGCATCAGGTGGCTTTCATACCACCTGACGCGGAAGCGCTGATGGCTGAATCAACAGTGGCCGGGCAGCACGCAGCCATCACTAGGGCCGCCATCAGGGACTAAACTCGAGGACCGGACAGAGAGGGGGGCCCGCTCGGCCAGCACTGCTGCCGCTGACCCGTGCGCCTGCTATGCTGCAGTGGAGAGAGCGTGAGACCCGGCGGCTGAGGCAGAGGAGGACTCGGATTTTGACTGAGCTGAGGAGCTACAAGCACCAGGTAAGTGCGGGGTTGGGGCAGGGGCTGGCAGGCTCGCTGTCTGAAACAGAGGCTGGCTGTTTGGGGCAGGAGCTGGTTGGCTGGGGTGGCTATCTGTTTGGAACAGAGGCTGAGTGGTGCAGGGGCTAGCTTGGACTGGCTGGTTGGGGCTGACACATCTGGGGAATATATATATATATATATAATATGGAAACCCCCCTTAAAAATCCTGCGTTTGCCCCTGGATTCCGTGGCGACTAAATGAATCTCTCCTTACCGATACCCGTTGTAAGACACAGGTGGCCGAAACCATTAGTGATTATTTTTCCCCAATGAAACCCCAGAGGTTTCGGGGATCACAGTTTGGAAAGCCCACAAATGTGTCCTGAGAGGCAAACTAATCCAGTTGGGTTCTATACTTAAAAAAGAAAAAGAGGATCAGAAACTTCTCCTTCTACAGAAACTTCCGTTTCAGTCCCGTCCGACACAGTGTTGGCAGATTTAAAGGAGACGAGAACCGCTCTGAATAAATTGTTCTTTGATGGAATAAAGCGTGATTTTAGGCTATGCAGGAACCGTTTTTTTAAGTGGGGCAATAAACCCGTAAAATATTTAGCAAGGGCTCTTCGTACACAGAGGGCTAGGTCCTACATCCAGACGATTAAAGACTCTTCTGGTAAAAGTCATACTCTTACCCAAGATATTGCAACAGCCTTCCACTCATATTATGCAAAACTCTATAATCTTTCAAATCCCCAAACTCCTGAGGAGTCTGCCTCTTTCCGAGATGTAGTGGCCCAATACCTCCAGGAGTCCGATTTCCCTAAGTTATCTTCAGCAGACCAGTCCTGGCTTGACACCCCATTTACCCTAACAGAATTAAAAGATGCCCTTAAACTAACCTCCTCTGGTAAAAGTCCAGGCCCTGATGGCTTCACGGTTTTCTACTATAAAACCTTAGATGAAATATTGCTCCCCAAAATGCTCCTGGACTTTAATGAGATTTCCGCAGATAAATGTTTTTCAGCCCAGTCTCTAGAAGCACATATTGCAGTTATTCATAAAGAGGGCAAAGATCCTGCTCAGTGCCCCAATTACCGCCCAATCTCTCTCCTTAATGTAGACGTGAAGTTATTTGCCAAACGGCTTGCCAACAGACTGAAAACATTACTCCCAACGCTCATTCATTCTGACCAGGTGGGGTTCGTGTCAGGCCGAGAGGCCTGTGATAACACCACCAAGATCATTGACCTCATGCATTTGGCTTCCAGCAGCTCTATACCATTAGTAATACTTTCCACCGACGCTGAGAAAGCCTTTGATAGGGTTAATTGGCTTTTATGCAAGGATTACTAACTCACCTGGGACTGGGCCCAACTTGTTATCAGAGGATAATGGCATTGTATGGTTACCCCACTGACTGCATTAAAATCAATGGTTCTCTGTCGGCAACAGTACTAATTAACAATGGCACACGTCAGGGATGCCCTATTTCCCCCCTTATCTTCATACTTTGCATGGAGGCTTTAGCACGCCGACATCTCGGTTTTATTGTTGGTGATAAAGACTATAAATTGGCGTTATTTGCCGATGACTTGTTGGCGATTTTGTTGAATCCGGTCATTTCGAGTCCCAACCTTATGACCGAATTCATAGATTTGGCCTACTGTCAAATTTTAAGGTGAATTACTCAAAATCAGTAGCTGTTAATCTGCCGACTCCTCCCCATTCTGTTTCCATGCTGAAACAGTCTTTTGATTTTACGTGGCATCCGTCTAGTTTCAAATATCTGGGGGTGGTTCTAAATACCAATCTATCCCATATCTTTATGGATAACTTTTCTCCTCTTCTCCGAAATCTTAGATTAGAACTTGGGACATGGCGGCGTAAACATTTTTCGTGGTTCGGAAGAATCGGTATAGTAAAAATGAATATTCTCCCGAGGGTACTCTATTTGTTACAGGCTCTTCCCATTTATATCCCCAAACAGTGGTTTTCTGACCTTCATAGACTGGTGAGAGATTTTATATAGGGAGGACGGAGGCCTCGATTTAAACATGACATTCTCTTTCGACAAAAGTGTTTGGGAGGCCTTCGACTTCTACACTTCCCTACATACTATGACGCCATTATGTTAAGCAGAATACTTGACTGGTTTAGATTTGAGGATGAAAAGCAGTGGGTCATCTTAGAAAATAATTCTCTTCCAATTTCTTTATCATCATATCCTTGGTTATCCAAAGTTTCTAATATATCCCATCCCACTATTGTCCCTACATTGACACAGTGGAATAAGATACAGAGACTACCCTGGATCTCTTCCTTGTTCTCACCTCTGACCCCACTGGTTGAAAACCCTGATTTCCCTCCAGGTCTGTTGACAGCTGGTTTTGGAGTGTGGTTGCGGTTGGGGGTGACACGTGTTGGCCAGCTGGTAGGAAATGCGGGTGTGTTGCCCCTTTGTGAATTACAGATGACATGATCTTTGCCAAGCTCTGAGGTTTGACGTTACCTATAGTTAAAAAATTTTGCCCAGTGCAGAGATTTACGAGTGGCTAGTGGCAGATCTTTAACCACTTTTGAGAACATGTGTCTGGCGCCTCTCGCCCGACGCACTTTCTCTTCATGGGCTACAAACTCCTGATTGAGAACTCTTTCTCAACCCTATCCAAATTCACAGTAGATTGGGAACGCGAATTGCAATTACAACTATCTGGCAGAAGATTTTTCTTACTACCTTCTCATATTCCATTAGCTACTCCGTAATAGAAACCCAGTTCAATGTTTTGTCCCATTGGTATCGATGTCCCTTGACCTTGGCAAAAATGTTCCCCTACATGTCTAATAGCTGTTGGAGATGTAGTCAAGAGATAGGTTCACCACTACATATATGGTGGGACTGCTCAATTTTAAGGCCCTTTTGGAAGAAAGTTTTTTCTTTATGTAATATACTTTTGGGAGGAGACACACCAACTGACCCCTCCTTTTGGTTATTAAACCTAGTCCCTGGCCCTATAGCGACTTATAATAAGTCTCTACTTAAGCATCTTAATAGTGCCGCCAAGGCGGTGATCCCTGTACACTGGAGGTCTGTTTCTCCACCCACCATACATGAATGGTTTGACAGATTAGATCTCTACATGACCATGGATGATCTTATACTGGGTGTGGAAAGAAATGAAGACTTCAGGGCTGTTTGGGGTCCATGGCTTGATTTCAAGACCTCTGCAACCTTTACCACATTGAGCAACTAATTGTACTTGTAAGACACAATGCTATATACTGATACTATCTATACTATGTGATGTTATTGATGATATAACCCTATTCCCCCCTACTCCTCCCTCCCCTTTCTTCCCTTCCTTTGTGTTGTCTAAGTGTTGTTTGTTTAGCTTTTTGGTTTCTGCTGAGAATTTTTTTTTATTATTGTAATGCTATTTACATATTTCTGTATGTATATGAGGTTATTTTAATGATATGACTTCTGGTGATTTATACTATGTCCCCTTTTTCCTCTACGATTGTGTTGTACTAAATCTAATAAACATATATTGGAAAAAAACAAAGAGCAATGCGGATGGTGAAAAGCCAGGGCAAGGGAGCACTCATGGCGAAGCTGGACATTGAATCCGCTTTTAGATTGCTGCCCCTACACCCCGATAGCTTTAGAGTCATGGGTTTCCGTTTTGATGGATACTTTTTCATAGACAAGTGCTTGCCCATGGGTTGCGCTTTCTTTGAGATCTTCTGCTCCTTCTTGCAGTGGTGTTTGCAGGAATGCACAGGTTCAAGGTCCATAGGGCATTATTTAGACGACTTCCTGCTATCAGGCCCCCCACGGTCAGATCAGTGCGGCCAGCTTCTGCAGGAGCTGCAGAACATGCTAGGGGAGTTTGGCGTCCCCATCGCGCGAGAAAAGATGGAGGGGCCGAAGACAGTAATGGCATAATGGCTCAATTTTGCATGCCGGGTGATACCCATGGGCAGGATTTTTAAAAGGCACCTGGAGCAGGCCACGTCAGACACTAAGAAAAAACATAATTTTATCCGCATCTCTAAAGAGCTTAGAGATGACCTGTGAATGTGGGAGGAATTCATCCTGCATTTTAATGGCGTTTGTATCTGGCCGGCACCAACCGCGTGCAACCAGGTACTGCAGTTATTCACAGACGCGGCTGGGGCAACAGGTTTTGGGGCCTATCTGCAAGGGGAATGGTGCGCCCAGCGGTGGCCGGCCAGATGGGTGATCACGGGGCTCACCAGAAAGCTGGCAGTGTTGGAATTGTTTCCAATAGTGGTAGCAGTGAGCATCTGTGGCCACAGGCTGGCCAACAGACGGATACAATTTTGGTGCGACAACATGGGGGTTGTGCAGATTGCAAACAATCAACACGCATCATCCCCACCGGTTATCAGGTTAGTGAGGAGGTTAGTGGTGGCCTGCCTGGGGCACAACATCATGTTCAAAGCCAGGCATGTGCCTGGGGAGCAGAACGTGATAGCGGATGCGTTATCTAGCATTCAGAGCAGTAGCGCCACAGGCCCAAGTGACAGGCTTAACATGCCCCTCCAATCTTTGGCAGATAGTCGAGCCGATCATGACCTGAGTGCCCTCGTTGTACGGTCCCTGGTGCCGGTGCATAGAGAGCATACAAGGCCACCTGGGAGAAGTGGCAGCGATTTTCAAGTGCTAGAGGACTGGAGGGTAAGGACCCACACCAGAAAGTGCTGGATTTCCTAGGTAAACAGTTTTCCAGGGCAAGGGCGAATACGACCCTGCGCGGCATATCATTTTTTGCAAAGCTAATAGGGGAAATGGATGTGACCAAAGACTCTGTGGTCCGCACAGTAATGAAAGGGTGGGCCAGAGCAGAAGTACGGAGGCCGGACAGTAGGGAACCAGTGAGAATCGAGAGTCTACCGAAGTTAGCGGGCATAGTGCCAGTGGTATGTAGAGACGCAGGCGAGGCCACATTGTTTAAGACAGTTTTCATCATGGCTTTCAGGGTAGCTCTCACGGTCAGTGAACTGGTGGCAGAGTTCAAGTGTTCCCGCGGCTCAGGTCTGCACAGCATTAATGTGAGATTAGCCGAAAACACAGTGCTGTGCAAGATACAGAGGTCAAAAACTGACCAAGCCGGCAGGGGCAGATGGGTCCAGTTAAGGGTACAGCGTGTCCGGTGATGGTGGTTACGGAATTTCTAGCCAGTAGACCCAGGGAGGGCGACAACTTTCTCGCCCACAAGGATGCAACTCCACTAAGTTTCAGTTTGCAGCTGTATTTAAGAAATGTGTCAAAAAATTTTGTTACCCACTCTTTCAGGATAGGGGCGGCAACCTCAGCAGCAAGCGAAGGGTGTACGGCGGACAATATAAAGGCATTGAGCAGGTGGAGGTCTAACAGTTACAAGGCTTATATCAGACCTGTAGGAGATAGCACGGCAGGAAACGAATAAGCAAATATCTCCGTAACACCCCCCCCCCCCAATTTTCCGCAGGGTACGACAGAGGGAGGCGGATATGGATGGTCAGGCACTCCTTTATCTATTGGGCGGCAGCCAGGGCCGCCACCAAGCCCTTTGGTAAGCAATTGAGGCTGCCAGTCGACATCGGGAAGGTATTCTGTTATGGGAAGGGGGGAATGAGATGGTACGAGCTAAGAAGAGCTCTATTGCTCACAGAAGAGGTGGCAGGCTGGCCAGATGCGATAGTGCTGCACCTATAAGGCGACGACCTGGGCAAGGTCAGGTCCCTCGACCTGCTGGCAGGAGGATTTGACATGGATTAGAGATCGCTGGAGTGTGGTGCACATTATCTGGTCTATTATCATACCCAGGCTGACAAGGAATGGCACGGAGCGGGGGTGGAGAGAGCCAGGAAAAAGGTAAACACAGCAGTCAGAAAGCTGGTCACCTCTGTGGGGGGTGATGTCATACTATATGGGGACATAGCGAACAATAGAGAAGGCATATACAGGAAGGACGGGGTGCATCTGTCGGAGGTCGGCATAGAGCTATTTAACAATGCATTCCAGGAAGCGCTCGAGACGGTCATGAGGCGCGAGATGCAGGGTGGGGGCTTCGGTCCTGAGGCGGGCCACAGAACCTCGGGTGGCGGAGACAAGCAGTGCACAAGGCAGAGGTAAAGGGGGAGCCAGCCGAGATTTGCAGATTCACCCTCGGCGAATGGCCACATGCTCGGTTCCAGTTTGAGACGGTTGGGCCACTGGGGTGGCGTGCCAGGCGAGTGTGATATGCGCCACAGGGGCGCCTTGCCCACTGCCTATTTTGATGCCCTGCAACATATGCTAATGGAGTTGTAAAATAAAGCTCTGGCCAGATTGGTATCCCAAAACCTTGTCTCCGAATCCACTTTATGGGGGAGAGATGGGTAGCGGGACACAAGCAGGTCGGCCTCTCCCCCCTTACGGGAGCCGAGGTGCCGAAAAATGGCACCGGAGCTATTTAAGGGGCGCACTCTGGCCTGCAGGACAAGTGGTGGGAATAGGAGGGGGTGGGCAGGTATGCCTGGCCTGCCCTTTTCACACTTGTGGCTGCAGCCAGTAGGGGCCGTCAGGAGCCTGGGCAGAGCACAGGGGTATAAAGTCAGGGGGAGGGAGGGGGCCAAGGCAGTTCGCCGGGAACAGCGCACAAAGCGTTTCCCACCCACCCATCCCATAGGTTGGCAAGGTAATCCATAAAATAAAAAATAAAAAAAGGAAAAGGGTGGCGTTTGGTCTGTTGACCATTAGTGTGTTTTCTGTAAAATATAATTTTCTTATGGTTGGAGTGTTTTGCAGTATCATGCATGTTATTTCATTTTGTTATGCTATGTTTTGTCAAATTTTGTCACAGCAGGCACCGGAAACAAGCAGAGCGCAAGGCAGAGGTAAAGGGGGAGCCAGCCGAGGTTTGCAGATTCACCCTCAACGAATGGCCGCACGCTCGGTTCCAGCATGAGACGGTTGGGCCGCTGGGGCGGCGTGCCATACGAGCGTGATATGCGCCACAGGGGTGGGTTCCCAGAATGGGCGTAGCCTGGACACCTACAGGGTAGGCGGGGCACGCCCCGGCAAATGATTGGGTGAAGTTAAGCAAGCCTTGCCCACTGCTTATTTTGGTGCCCTGCAATGTATGCTAATGGAGTTGTAAAATAAAGTTGTGGCCAGATTGGTATCCCAAAACCTTGTCTCTGAGTCTACTTTATGGGTGAGAGATGGGTAGCGGGATGCAAGCACGTCGGCCTCTCCCCCCTTACAATACTAATCATTACCACTATCTGATGACTCCTGGGCCGGGGAGTGCTGGACCCCTTCGGTTTCTGGAATTGTAGAAATAAAAAATATGGCATTTTGCCTTAAAAAAATGTGGAAATAATGTCAATCAATTCAGCATGACAGTACTATTAATATTATTACACTTTATTGCCAGTATCCCAGTGGCGTAACTAAGGGGGGTCGAGCAGGGCACATGCCCTGGGAGCTGACAGAAGGGGGGGGGGGGGGGGCGCTGTCTGCCACTGCAGATGTAAACGTCAGAAGCAAATAATCACCAGTCTTCCCCCTGTATCCTCTGCTCTTGTCTCTGAATTTTTCCTCAATGTGGGAAATTGGATATGATCCTTTTGGGCTTTCTATAATGTGGTGATGATCCTTATGGATTGTCTTCACTGCGATATGGAGAATTGAATGTGACCCTTATGGGCTACCATTTTTCCAATTTAGATCCGTATTCAATTTGAGCGGACCTGCGATACTTTTCTGCCTCCCAGACTTTTCGCCTATATCGTGTGTTTTGTACGCGGAAAAGTATCGTGTGCGTGCCTGCTTTACCCCGTATTCAATTTGAAAGTACGCGAAAACGGGACTCGGTGAAACTTAAACAAGCGGAAAGTCATGTCAGATTTGGGGAAATCAGCTTGAGACCCCCCAAAAGATGCTCTGACATGGGGGTTAACTATGGTACCCCCCGATTTGGCTTGCTGAAGGTATTTGGTGTTTTTAAACGGGCTCAATAGCTGCTAAATAGCGTTTTTGAATAAGTGGTGCAGAATAGTATTTAGGAGGTTTTTTTGCAGAAAATAACATCCCAGCAAATTTGGGGTACTTGAAAATGGGGGACAGCATATTTTAAAGTTGCTAAGTTAAGTTAAAAAAAATCGTGAAAAGACCTCCTGCCGCAATCTTCTGCAATGAGGAAAACACATGGGGCATACTTGGGGACCCCCCCAGAGTCAAGTTCGCTAGTTTTTAACTTTGTCCACCAACATTTTTTTTTTTCGCCCCCAAATTCAAAGCGATTTTTGGGGTGTCCTTAAGTGTTTTTAAAAAATGTTTTGACACAGTTTACCTTTGGGGGACTGTCTGAAGGCTGCACGGGGGTTCCCACAACATTGCACCCCAAAACCCCAATTCTGCACTTTTTTCCGCCTGCTATTCATAGGCGAAACTTTTCTGCCTATTACATTACATTGACTTTCCACCTAGGCAGAAAGTCTTTCAAATTGAATACGGCGGAAAGTCACAACAGGTGAAAATGACGTCATCGGCGAAAAAGTATCGAAGATAAGGACTTTTCGCCTTAAATTGAATACACGGGCATATGCCGGGTGGACATTATCCTAATAAGTTGTCATTACTATTTCTCCAAGGATATTAACATATGCGTGATGGTAGCAGAGTGCATTATAGGTACCATAATTGTGATATATGTGAATAACATTTACCCAGAATGCACCATAATTGTTATTTATGCATAAGTCGTTAAAATAAAAGCATAGTGCATTATTTCTAAGCATCATTTCTACATATGTTAATTATTTTACCCAGAATGCATCTTTTTTGTTACTGATGCAATGTTTGTGCTCTTTACCTGTGTTCTTTGCATAAATAAATTAACACCAGCGGTTTGCGATATAGTAAGTGTTATAAATGAAATATATATTGGAATGAAAAATAAAAAAACATTATCTCCCTATCTGTACAGGTGTTTGAATTAAACTACCCCCAGTGTAATTTTTGGAGTATTAAATTTTCCTATTGTATAGTTTTGGACATATTCCTTATGGTATGGTTTCAGCTACATGTTATTAGATTTGATGTGACCCTTACAGGTTGTGTGGGGCTAATAATTGGATTTTATAGATTATTACTTGATGGGGTTGGGGTTGCTGTTTTTAAATTTCCCCTGGGCTCCAAAATCCCTAGTTATGCCACTGTAGTATCCACTGTATGTGAGCCACAGGCCCAGCAGCGGTGTCGGCATTGTCAAGTGTATGCACACTTGCTGATGCTGGCAGCGAGGAACGATGACGGGGGTGGGAGGGGAGGTCATGTTGCATTCACCAGCATGGCATGGTTAACGATATCCCCAGATTGGGCTGCAGATACAGCCCACTGGGGATATTGTTGATGACCCGAGGGAGCAAGCATGCACATTGATCATTTACTGCATACACACTAGAGACCATATGAACAATACTGTTTACTGTATCATTGAACGATATTGTTATCATTCATCATCTAGTGTGTAAGCCCCTTAAGACAGGTCACCGAAACATACTGTGCAGTACTGAAATAACAAAAAACACAAAGAATGTGTGTAAGGAGAAGATGTTGAAGATGGGTCTTTGGAGTACAGGAGGGAGAGAGACACTGTGAAAAGGAAAAATAGTAGAGTGAAGAAGACAATGTAGTGTACAGTACTTACAAAGCCTAAAGGGGCTGCAGGGGCCGGCTCTGTCCTCCTGGGCGGGGGGGGGGGCTGGGGCACTGTGGTTTGCGGAACTATGGTGAAGTGGTTAGGAGAGCGCAAGGCAATGTGGATGTCCCGGGTTCGAATCCTGGAAGGCTACAATTTTTTATTTTTCTTAATTATCATTTTGTTACCATTCCTCGCCTTTTCAGGACACAAGGGCAAACGTTGAGCTGACTGCTTACAGTAAATAGCTAACAGAGCGTCCTTTATTATGGTAATGCTCTGTGTGTTACTCCTGACCCACTGGGCATGCATATTACTACTATATGAGCCTCCTTACGCCACAGCATAGTACTACATGGCTATGGAACAGCTCCACTGGGCATGCGCCGGAGATCCCTTGTGCAAGTCCCAGAGCTGGCAGCCACCACAGCGCCGACGTGCCGACAGTGCCGCAAGTGTACGTCACCTCTTTCAAACAGAGCCCACTACCAGTGTCTGAAGTCATGAAATCACTATAGTGTTTAAGTCTGGGACAGCGCAGACAGTGCTGCAAGTGTGTGTTTTAAAATGCACAATCAGTTTGTAATACAGAGACCTCACTTTTAAACTAGTGTCTAAGTCTGGTACAGTGCCAGCAGCATCAAGTGTGTGTCTTAAAATGCACATTCAGGTTATAAGAAACCGACACATTCATTGCGGCATATTAGTTGTCCAAGCACATGGAGGATGGTGTCCTTGGCAATGGTGACCATTCCTCGCCTTTTCAGTACACAAGGGCAAACCTTGAGCCGACTGCTTATAGTAAATGGCTAACAGAGCGTCCTTTATTATGGTAATGAAAGGCTCTTGCTTGCTTTGGGGGAAGGGACTTGATGCACTGTGTGTGACTCCTGAACCACTGGGCATGTGCAGTGCTACTGCATGAGCCTCCTTACGCCACAGCATAGCACGACTAGCAGGGCGCTACATGGCTAAGGAGTGGCTCCACTGGGCATGTGCCAGAGATCCCATTGTAACCCCCCAGAGCTGACAGCCACCAAAGCGCTGACGATGCCGCAAGTTTGCATTTTAAAATGCACAATCAGTTTGTAAAAAAGAGACCTCACTTTTAAACAGCCCACTACTAGTTTCCAAAGTTATGAAATCACTGTAGTGTCTAAGGCCCTGATTCAGAGCCGGACGCAAGTCGCTGCTCGTTCGTTCCGAGCGATGTTTGCCCAACTGCGCATGCGTACGGATCGTTATACGCATGCGCAAACAACTCAGTGCGGCCGAAATTCATGTGCTCGCAAAATAGCGAATGCCTGATAATTTGAGTGACAGAAAGAGGCGTATGTGGGTGGTAACAGGGGAAGGGGCTTGAAAACGGGGAGTGGAGATCCGATCGCAGGCGTGCTTAAAGGTCAAAACGGGCATTTTATGGGTGTGCCTATTTAAAACAGCAGCGTCATTGACCACGTCACTGGGTTATTTTAGAGCCAGAACTGCTCGCAAAATTGTGGTAGCAAACACCAGCCCCAAGAAAAGCGAGCAGTTCATACCCTGGTCGATGTACTCGATTAATCTAATAAATAGCGGACATGACGTAGGATGCGAGCGGCCAGGGGGCGTATTTTTTCAAAAAACGACCGCAAGTTTTGTTCGCTCGTTCAGACCTAGAGGTGTGAACAGACCGCAAACAGCGAACGGTTCATTTGAATAGCCACCCCTTGTTTTAGAACGAACGACCGCAAATAGCGAGTGGCTCTGAATGAGGGCCTAAGTCTGGCACAGTGCCGGCAGTGCCGCGAGTGTGCATCTTAAAATGCACATTCAGGTTATAAGAAACCAACACATTCATAGTGGCATATTAGTTGTCCAAGTAGATGGGGGATGGTGTCCTTGGCAATGGTGACCATTTCTCGACCTTTTCAGGACACAAGGGCAAACCTTGAGCTGACAGCTTACAGTAAATGGCTAACAGAGCGTCCTTTATTATGGTAATGAAAGGCTCTTGCTTGCTTTGGGGGAAGGGACCTGATGCACTGTGTGTGACTCCCGACCCACTGGGCATGCGCAGTGCTATGATCCTCCATATGCCATGGCATAGCGCAACTGGCGTATGGAGCAGCTCCACTGGGCATGCACAAGAGATCCCATTGCAACTCCCACATCTGGCAGCCACCACAGCGCCAACAATGACGCAAGTTTGTGCTATAAAATGCACACTCAGGGCCTGATTCAGACCCGGTCGCAAGCGCTCGCAACCGGGTCAATGGTGGCCCAGAGCGCATGCGCATGACGGAGCCGGCTCCGTACGCATGCGCGAGACCTGGATAGCGACGGGCAATCCATCGCTCTGGGTCTCGCACCAAAGGAGGCGTGCTGTCGATGTTGAGTGACAGCACGCCCCCTTTGGTGGGCGGGCCCGGGGGTGGCTGCCCGGATGGAGGCATTCCCATGAGAACGCCTACCGTTTGGGGGCGGTCTCACTGACATCACGAGTGATGTCAGTGGGAGAGCTTTCGGCTCTGTTTGAGCCAAAAGCTCTCTGGGGCTTGCAGCCACAAGACCCTACCACAAGGGTCTCGTCGCAAGCCCGATGGTCTTGACCATCGCGACCATCATCCTGGCCGCTCGCATTAGCTGTGGGTGGCAACCGCTCCATAAAAAAAAAAAGACGCCCTGATTCAGAGCGAGCGCTCTGTCAGAGCATTCGACTCTGAATTAGAGCCTTAGGGGGTCATTCAGATCCGTTTGTGAGCGGCAGTACGCTCGCAAGCGGGTCGATGTTCCCCACTGCGCATGCGCACGACGGAGGGAGCTCCATCGTGCGCATGTGCGAGACCCGGGGAGCGACGGGCTTTCCATCGCTCCGGGTCTCGCACCAAAGGGGGCGTGCTGTCGATGTTGATTGACAGCACGCCCCCTTTGGTGGGCGTGCCGGGGGCGCGCAACGCCTACCGTCTGAAGCCGGCCCCACTGACATCACTAGTGATGTCAGTGGGAGTGATTTTGGCTCTGATAGAGCCAAAATCACTCCAGGGCTTGTGGCAGGGAGACCCTATCGCAGGGTCTCTGTCGCAAGTCCGATGGTCGCGACGGTCAAGACCATCGCGACCATCTTTTTGGCCGCTTGCATATGCTGTGGGTGGTCACCCACAGCTATGCGAGCGGCCAGGAGGCCGCTCCATTTTCATGGAGGAGGGCCCTGATTCAGAGCGAGCGCTCTGGTCAGAGCATTCAGCTCTGAATCAGGCCCTTAGTTTGTAATACAGAGACCTCACTTTTAAACAGAGCACACTAGTTTCTAAAGTCATGAAATCACTACAGTGTCTAAGTCTGGGACAGCGGCAACATTGCTGCAAGTGTGCAACTTCAACCGCACAGTCAGTTTATAATACAGTGGGCCTGATTCAGACCCGGACGCTATTTGCGGCCGCTCACTGGCTAAAAGGGGCCGGCTATTTAAATCATGTGCTCGCACTGCGTCGCGTAAAGCCGCCCACTAAGTAATAGCGAGCGGCCACACTATGCGCTCGTACCTGTGTAAAGACGCCCCTTTGTCATTCGCAACACACGTCATCTCCGGCAGTTGTAGGATTAATCGGGAACATCGAGAGCCATCGGAGATGCTCGCAGCGCTTGTGGTAGCCTTTTCCCACCACAACATTGCGAGCAGTTCTGGCTAAAATACAACCCAGTCACATGTGTAATGACACTACTTTGCTAATTATGCACACCCATTAAACGCCGTTCTGACGGTCGGGCACACCTGCGTTCGCACGTCCACACCCCCGTTTACAAGCACCTTCCCCTATTACCACCCACAAACTGCACTGTCACTCAAAATAGGGCATGCACTTTCCCATCGCAATGTCTGGTTCTCGCACGCGCATTGCGACTCATACGCATGCGCAGATTGCGAAAAATCGCTCAATGCGAGTGAGCACAGCATAGCGTCCTGGTCTGAATCAGGCCCAGAGATCCCACTTTCACTGTGTGTGACTCCCGACCCACTTGGCATGCACAGTGCTATGATCCTCCATATGCCATGGCATAGCACAATTGGCGTATGGAGCGGCTCCACTGGGCATGCACCAGAGATCCCATTGCAACCCCCAGATCTGGCAGCCACCGCAGCGCCGACGTGCCGACAGTGCTGCAAGTTTGCGCTTTAAAACGTACAGTTTGTAATACAGAGACCTCACTTTTAAACAGAGCCCACTACTAGTTTCTAAAGTCATGAAATCACTACAGTGTCTAAGGGCCTGATTCAGACCTGCTCGCGAGCGCATAGCACTCGCAAGCAAGTCAATGGCCGGGCAGTGCGCACGTGGCGTGCGCACTGCGTGTGCGTGAGCCCCGTAGCGAATGAATTTTCACTCACTGCGGGACTCACCACAAGACGGGGTGGTTGTCGATTGTGATTGACAGCTCGCCCCATTTTGCTGGCGTGCAAAGGGGGTGCCTGGACAAACAGAGCCACTTGTGGCTGGCCCTACTGACATCACCAGTGATGTCAGTAGTGAACTTCCTGCTCTATTAGAGCAGGAAGTTCACTGGGGCTTGCGGTGGACGAGACTCTACCACAAGGGTCTCGTCGCAAGCCCGATGGTCGCGATAATCGTGACCATCGCCAGGCCACCCACTTAGCGAGCGGCCTGGAGGCTGGTGAAAAAAAAAATGGCCCGCCCTGATTCAGAGCGAGTGCTTGCAAATAGCGAGCGCCTCTGAATCAGGGCCTGAGTCTGGGACAGCGCAGACAGTGCTGCAAGTGTGCAACTTCAACCGCACAGTTTCTAATACAGAGATTGCACTTTCACTGTGTGTGGCTCCCGATCCACTGGGCGTGCGCAGTGCAATGATCCTCCATACGCCAAGGCATAGCTAGACTGGCATATGGAGTGGCTCCACTGGGCATGTGCTAGATATCTCATTGCAACCCCTAGATCTGGCAGCCACCACAGCGCCGATGTGCCGACAGTGCCGCAAGTTTGTGCTTTAAAATGTAAACTCAGTTTGTAATATAGAGACCCCTCTTTCAAACAGAGCCCACTACCAGTTTCTGAATTAATGAAACCACTATATCACTAAATTCTGTAGTGAAGATTTAAAAAAATATATATTTTCCAGGTCTCGAACCCAGAATAAGCACCGTTGAAAGGCGATCACCTAACCACTAACCCACATGCCAACCATGTCAAGAACCACACCTGTTGTGTATATGATGTGACGTCTGCGAATTACAGCAGGCAATGTGTACAATATCAATAGCGGGCTCATCCTTATGCATTCCACCCACCCGCTGATGTTTTTAATAATAAAAAATGTCTTCCTTTCAAAATATTATACTAGTACATATATACACAGTACCCCACCATTAGAGAATAATTCATCCTGTCTCATTGAAAGCTGTGGGTGCATCTCATTAATGTATAGTATCGGAAATACCATTATAAGAACATGGCAATTACACTACTGTACAGCTACTGTATGCACAGTAGGTGTACTGATTTGCATCCCGTTCTAAGAGCTTATGTGATATTAAAAAGATTGGTTGTGCGAACATGCATACACTGCGTGAATGTGATATCTATCCATTTTAACAGTTTGGTATTCAGTACAAATTACATCAGTGGAGCACTCGCCACCCAGTGGTTAAGCGGTGTATTACATGCCGTAGTTTATCTTTCGTTGAAAAATACCATGGTATTCTTCATGTAATGTTCCATGACGCGACACAGAGGCCTGAATAGCGCGCTATGAGCAACAAACTAGTTGGCCCATCTGTATGTCCAGGGCAGTGCACTGTTTCTTTTTCTGCCCTCCCCCAGATTCCCCAACTTGCTCAAATGATCTGTAATGGAGCCAACATATGAAATAAAAACATTCAGCTCAGTCAGGATGGCTTTACTTCTGCATATAATTGCTTACTGTGTTTGCTGATCCTGTATATGCCAGAATTATTTCATTCAGTTAATTCGTATGATGTATAGTACAGCTGGTTTAAGTGCTGATTATGCCCTCTTAATGGTAGATAATGTTAAATTCAAGCATTTGGAAACCCCTCTGTAGAAATTCTGCATTTTCCACTGAGCCCTGTCCCTTTACAAACAAGGGCTGTTAGGATTGCCCAAGTGGGAGGTGCAGGCGGGCCCCTGCTTTATAGCGAAGAGGTTGCGTAAGTGTCTAGTAGCGGTGGGCTCTCCACCACCGCAGCAGCGACAAGTGCATCAGCTGCTGTGGGTGCTCGGGGCCGGGGTGCCAATTCCCCTGCTGTTACTCCAAGTTATTTAGTCCCTCATGCATGGAGCTAGGCAGCCCCACAATCCCACCCCCCTCTCCCAACTCCCTGTACTGAACTGTGCTATTGGGGGAATACTGGAGTGAAGAAGAAAAAAACAGCAAACAGTGGCAGTTTTATGCTGGGCATTGAGGTCCCATTGGGGGAATAGAATGCTTTAGTGATGCGCTATCTGACATTAAGGGGTAGCTGCTTTGACACTGCTTTATTTATGTATTGCACCTAGGATCTAGCTTTTATCTCCTTTGAATCATTGTTATCAGTCAATAGAGGAGATTGTATAATATATTCTGAGCATTTAACTTAGAAATTGACAGAATACATGTGCTACAGTGAAATTCCACATGGTGCACAGCTTATTACTGCAATCACTGCCCCAAGCAGCTATCACTGGAGTGGGAACACCTATGGGAAGCTCCCTTCTCAGCTATGCTCCTAATTCACAAATATACATTGCCCTATATTAATGTGGGTACTAGTAATCATGTTCTGTCTACCATCATTATTATTATTCCAGGTCTCCTAATAATTTTTTTAAAATATCCGTATCTTATTTAGGGTATAGTGCAAACTAACCGAGATAAAACTAACAGGCGGCCGTCATACTATGTATTGACCCCATGAATTCTGGAGCTCTGGATGGCACCCTCTGTCCATTTCATGTTCCTCTGTAACCACCCTCGCTACTCCCCTGGTTGTTACACCTGTGCCTGGGTGCATTGTCTTCTGTGGCGCCCGCCTCTGACCCAGCTGCTGCTATTGCTGCCCTCCATACGCAGTCATCTCGGGCCAGCGGTTTTGAACCCCTTTGCTAGCATCACAGTCTTCCACGCCTGGGTCATCAATTGATCAGTCATCAGCAGTTGCTCATCCCCATTGCCTTCTCGTGTTCAGACATAGCCGGGTCCATTGGATGGCCAGCATCTTGCTGTTCAGGGGGAAGTGGGTGGCATGGGTGAGGAGGCCTATTGCTCCTACCATAATTGGCAGGCATTTTTTCTTTATATTTGCGGCATGCTACCCTGTAACCCGCCCTCAGGAACATTTGAATGTCATTGAATATCTACAAAAAAAAAGTGTGCTTCACTTTGGCCGTTGACAAGGGTTGCATAGGGGTTCACTAAGAACATGCTGTTGCTTGAGGTGTTTCCCATTGTGGTTGCTCTAGAACTCTTGGGTGACTGCTTGGGTAACGGGAGTATGATTTTGGTTGCGACAACCTGGGCACGTTGCAGGCACTTGACCTCTCTTCCGGTTGTTCGTTTGCTAGCATGAATTGTTTTGTGTTGCCTGCTGCTTAAAGTCCAATTTGTTGTCAGACATGTGCCTGGTATACAGATTGGGATTGCGGATGCACTGTTGCCGTTCAAGGAATTAGCCCCTCAGGCTGCTCTGGCAGGTGGGAACACAAAATATGATTAGCAGTCATCCTTGGCGCCTATGGCACTTGAATATGGCTGCAGATAAAACGGCAAAAAAGTACCACCCCAAGATACTCAAAATATATGTAACGAAAACATTACTGTGACATTTCAAGTGCGCACGGTGCCAAAATATGAATTATGGAATACTTCCCAATTATGCTGATATTGGGGTCCCCTATATGTCAGTTGGTCCCAGTCGATGGTACTTTCATTTACATGTAAAACATAAATATCATGTAGACAGTGGGCCTGATTCAGACCCGGTCACAAGCGCTGCCTTTGAGCAGATGCATGGCGATGGGATCGGGAATGGTTGATGCACATGGATGTATCCCGGTTACGAAATACCAGTTTTGTCATGGTTTTTGCAGCGTTGTTTGGCTTTTGTCAGAGCTCGAGCTGAGCGAGTTCGGTACTCACTCATTTAGAATAGAAGCTGCTTCATCTGTGGCTTCTGCTGGCTTATCCAATGGGGATATCCAAGCGGGGACATTCTGCTGCGTTCCAACGTTATATTCGTCCGGGTTTAGCTATTTTTGCTCCAACGTAGCTCACCGGAGGCCTAACCACTCGCCGACCTACTGCTGGAGTCTATGAGGAATTTTTTATTTTCTCCCGGGGGCCTCAATTGGCTTCTGAATTATATGCTATGGCATGATGGTTAGTTTACTCCGGGGTTTTTTTATGTTTTTTGCCTCATGTCTCGTTAGCTACGTTGTCCCCCTCCCCCTTCCCTGCACTTTGTTACATTTTCCATGTCTTGTCGGTATGGTATGTCTGTGGTGTGACTGCTTTGTTTGTGTTTTTTCTTTCCGTATTATAAGGTGCTGATTCTATGTGGGAATCTTTTAGGTCAGCGCACTGTGTTGGATTTGCGCTCTATTGTCGGTGTATCCATTTGATAGTGGAAGCTCTGCCTTGCTGCAAGTTGTTGTCTTCCTTCATTGTCAACAAAGTGTTTGTAGGTGTGCTGGTTCTGGTGCATGGTTGGATGTGTCTAGGAGGAAGGTCAATACTGCAGTGGTGAAGTACATGTGGATAAAGATGGTGGTGTAGTGGAACATGTTTTGATCCAATTCCGGGATGCACATTTGTTTCGTGGAGTGGCATTTTACTCCTGCGGGTTTGGATATTTTTTCTGATAGGAAATTTTCTGCTGGTTGAGATATTTCTTATTACAGGGTTGAGTTATGGTGGCGGTGCGTCAGTTTAGGCCTCGCTTGGCAGAAAAGAACAACACTTGGAGTCAGTTTATGTTATTAGTTAGGCTTAGTGGATGCGCTCTCATTAAAGTGGAGTAAGGCCACAGCCAATTGTCCTGGACGGGAAATGGCTATACCACCTGGACATATGGTTGAAGGTAAAGGAGAGTTGATCACCAATGCTTGGCTTGTGTATGTGTTTGTTTGAGCTGTTTGGTTGTTATTGTCCTGTGCATTCTTTTTGTGCCGTCACCATTATTAGTATTAACTTATAGTAAAATTGAATGACTTGTCAAAAATAAATTTTACAAAATATTTAAACGCCAACACTGTTGTCTGTGTCTTTATTTTTAAAAGTTTAAAAGTTACATTGTATTTAAGAAGGTTGTTATATGGAACACGATAATACACATTAGTGAGTTTAAAGGTCAATGTGTTGCTGTGGCAGCCATCTTGTTAAAGATCACAGATGCATGTAAATTTATTCTAGAGACTGCTGATGGGAAATTCTTGAACAGCATATGACAGTTTAGCAGAGGGCTTTTCATGGACAACACTGTAGTCTGTACAATAAATCACCCATTTAGAAGTTCCTATATATAATGGATATAGGGCCTGATACAGTATGGATCGCAATTGCAACCACGTACGCAGATCGACCAATCATAGGTGTCTTTATAATGGGTGCAAGGTGTGCGGTGTGGTCCACAGGGCCCCATAGGTAATTATACTTACCTCTCCGTCGATTACTGAAGAGCTGCTCTGCAGCACCGAACTGGAGCTGTAGAGCAGCAAACACTCAGTGGGAAAATGGTGGCGGCCATTTGTCCAGTGATCTGCGCATGCGCAGAAAAGATATCCTCAGGAAAGTAGGCACGGGCACCATTTTCCTGGAGACCCGCGCATGCACTGTAGATTCTGGCATGAAGCCATAATCTACAGCGCTCAGTGCTGCTGAGCTGCCGTCAGAGAGGAGGGGGCCCAAACGGAGGCTGCACACGGGCCCCCTCCTCTCTTAAAACGCCCCCGCAACTGATGGTGCATATTGCGTATGCACTGCAGTGCACATGATAACATTGCGATTGCACTGTGATCACTCACGCAAAAAGAAAGCCATCACAGAGTGAGAGGATGACAGCGTTTGGGAGTGGTGACTGGGGAGTGGTCAGAGAAACGCAGACATGCCAGGTCCGTTTGAACACCGTTGTTAAATGGGGGCCACTATCTCAAGGTGGCATTAACTGTCACTGAGTGGATCGTACTGGCTGTTCTTCTGGAACTTGCTTGAGTGTGGATCAGTGCAGTTCCTCTTTCAGGCTCCTCCTATCACAACAGAGAGACAGGAGACCCCCAAGAACCCAGCACAGTAATTACACACTTTGACCATGCGAGAATCATTCAATAACCATTACATAGTAACTAGAATTGTCTTCAAACACTCATTAATGCATACTATTGTAACACCCCCTAACACAGGGCATACATAAGAATGAAGTTTCTAGGTTCTTTCTTGGGTACAGAGAGGTAAAGAGGTAAGTAGACTGACTTTGGACAAGTATATTAGGTATTTTGGGCCTGATTCAGAGCCAGACGCTGTGACAGAGCGCTCGCTCTGAATCAGGGCCGTCCTTCTTAATTTTTAGAGCGGCCTCCTGGCCGCTCGTATAGCTGTGGGTGACCACCCACAGCTATAGTGAGCGGCCAGGAAGATGGTCACGATGGTCAAGTCCATCGTGACCATCGGGCTTGCGACAAGACCCTTGTGGTAGGGTCTCATTGCCGCAAGCCCTGGAGTGCTTTCGGCTCTATCAGAGCCGAGAGCACTCCCACTGACATCACTTGTGATGTCAGTGGGGCCGGCCCCAGACGGTAGGCGTTCCCATGGGAACGCCTCCGTCTGGGCAGCCACGCCCCCGGCACGCCCACCAAAGGGGGCGTGCTGTCACTCACCATCGACAGCACGCCCCCTTTGGTACGAGACCCGGAGCGACGGCTTGCCCGTTGCTATCCGGGTCTCGCGCCTGAAGCCCTTTATTATAATAAAGAGATCATATCATGTCAATTGGCACTTTTACAATGAAAATTACAGGTCTAATTTCTATTACAATTCACAAGAATAACACAACAAATTATATTTTATTGTTCAGGAACACAGCCTCCTTGCAATCGATAAGGACTCCTCTCCTCCTGCTGATTCCAAAAGATTAATGCATGCAATGCTTTTCCAACAACAGTTTATCCTAAATACTTATAAGCAAACAATAGTGACAATGCATAACAGTCTCTATTTAGTCCTTGCTAACTAATTTCCTAAGATTTTCTGGCCAGAAAACAAATAGTTCATGAATTAATATAACCCTTAAGTCCTGTTGGTGTACACTGCGTTGCCCGGGTTAGTAGATGCTAGCGCTGACTCTAAATTGTTATTAGTAAAGGCCTCTCCAATTACAATAGCTCAAATTGACTAAGCTGAGCATGCTCCTGTGACAACTGTCTCTCCTTATTAATCCTAGCTGGTGGAGTGGCTAGTTTGGTTATAATTTAAGCATGAATATGAGCAATCAGCTGCACTTCTAGAAGTTACTTATGTTGCAATTTAACAATTAGTACTTACTGTATGTTGCAGGTTGGCACTTGCAGATAGACTTAATTCTTTCTACCTGTCTGCAGTCTCTTTTTAGCATGAACTCCACTGTATTTGTTGGCTTAAGTCGGGAAGACTGTGTGTCACTCTGCCGCTAATCTTTCCTAATGGGACAGGTGCTTAGCCAATGTAAACAGTAGCCTGCAGTAATGCGCTACGGGTTTTTTCTAGAAGGCTCTTGAGGGGTGGTGATGCAAATTGGGTGGCTTAGTCCAACTGCCTGCCATTAACTATGGTGGGCAACTGGAATGGGGATATGTGCGTTGCAGTCTCTTACCACCCGGCTACTCTCTACTTCTGCAGACAGTTACTGCAACCAGCTGTCCAGGACTAGCCGCATCTCTGCTGCAGCATCAGGTCGCCAGTCTCCGCCCCAGCTGCACCTCCTTTCCCGACTACCTTCCGCTTCCTGCTGACAGGTTCTCTCTGCCTCCACGATGTCTGTGGACCGCAACACCAACTCTCAGCACACCCGGATCGACACTCCTGCCCTCCAGCTCTAACAGGTAAGCCGTGCCTCGGACCTCTCTTTAGCCACTGTTCACTCCAGGAACTACTGCCTCTCTCTCAGCGGCACCACCACCAACATCCCTGAGGTACGGGCCCCTTAGCACAGGAGCTCTGCTCCACTTAACTGCCTCAGGCAAGGACTCCAACTGTCAGTCCTGCAGTCCCTTATATCTCCTTCCTCCGGGTACTCTACACGCTCTGGCTTCTCTATATTCCCCAATGTCCAACCGGGGTATCTTTTCCCCTATTTACCATCCTCTGGTAGTGTCCTGCTCTCGTGCCCCTGAGTAACACTGGGTCCCTCTATCCAGACCGTACCATAGTTTCTCCTTTTATGGGGACAGTTTATACAGCCATTTTATCAGCAAATTACACTTTATAACAACATTTTTCACTAAATAACAGTGCATTTGTCTTCATACGTATAGAGGGGCACTCCTGACTAATTGTACTGGCACAACTTTATACAGAAATGGGATCCTCTAGTTCCGGGGTACCACACTATAGTCATCACAGTAAAATATTACAATACTTGCTTCTCGTTTACTAACTGATAAATCAGTACCTTAAACTCAACTAACAAATAAACTTTCTATGCATGACAATATATGTCTCACAAACAAGTGTTTCAGTATAAAGCATTATTTGCAAATTATCAATACAGAGCACAATTTTCCTATTCATCCTGTGCAGGCTGTCGTCGGTGCACATGCGTTAAAAGGAGACTGAAGGAATTGTCATATACTGAGATGTAAGCACACTGTAATCCTCCTTACTTGAGAGAATGTTCAAGTGATACCATGTTAGCAATTTAACTTGTGAAATGTCAACTACACAGGCTGGTAATGGGGCAGTATCTCCATGTACTACAGGGGACCAACGCTGTATCATAACTGAGTGCTGTCTTGGAACAAAGCAGCGTTCTGGGGTTCAGATCTCACCACAAAAATGTTGCACTTCTTATCACAGATGGCTGGGCTGGAGCTGTCTGGACTGTCTTTCAAAGGCTGGGGCTCACTGTGTCTCTCTCCTGGCTTACCCCAGGTACTAGCAGTGCAGCTCCCCGGTCTGTCCCTTTGCAAGGTGTCCCAGCTCAAAGCCTCCTCACTCAGCTGTTGATGGCTACAGACCACGTTCCTGCAGCTCTCTCACACTGCCATTTTAATGCTGCCTCCCGCCTCTATCACCTAGTTTCACTTTCAGCTCTGCCCTGAAGCACACACTGCCCGGTCTCCTGGGTCCTAGAGT
The DNA here is from genome assembly GCA_031769625.1 of Taudactylus pleione. Taxonomy (NCBI): domain Eukaryota; kingdom Metazoa; phylum Chordata; class Amphibia; order Anura; family Myobatrachidae; genus Taudactylus; species Taudactylus pleione. The sequence goes on along the minus strand of JAUIMM010000079.1, from coordinate 2,446,493 downwards.
CTCTGCTTCCAGAACACTCCCCAGCACAGGGCAGCATATAAAAGTCCAAGAATTTGGGGGTCCTTATGGGGTACCACACTAGCACCTCTCCTGGCACTCTCTACTCAGACCACTCATGCACAGTAGCGCTGAAGAGAAGTGAACGGTTTGTATTAGGAATGTGTATAGATCCCAGAGCCGTAACTAGACTTTTTGGTGCCCTGTGCCAGAAAGAGCATTGGTGCCCCCCTCATTTTTCAAAGGGACATGATGCACCCAAACATAGGAAATGGCCTCATGAGGAAGGGCCAGGGAAGAGATAGGAGAGGCCAGGAGATGCTGGGGATGAAATAAGAGGAAGCTACAAGTGAGAATGATAATAAACAGAAATTTGACAGGCCCAAACAGCGCCCCCTTACCTGTGGTGCCCTGTGCGATGGCACCGGCTGCCCTACCCTAGCTACGGCCCTGATAGATCCTTTTTAGATCCTGGAACACATGCAAAGGGTTTGGATTAGGGGTGTGCACCGGCCACTTTTCGTGTTTTGTGTTTTGGTTTTGGATCTGGATCTTTCTTCGTGTTTTGGATCTGGATTGGTTTTGCCAAAACCACCCTTCCGTGTTTTGGGTTCTGGGTTTTGTGTTTTGGATCTGTATTTTTTTTTTAAAAAGCATAAAAACAGCTAAAATCACAGAATTTGTTGGTTTCTCTGCTCCTATGCTATTATTAACCTCAATAACCTTAATTTCCACTCATTTCCAGTCTATTCTGAACACCTCACACCTCACAATAGTGTTTTCATGTCCAAAAGGTTGCACCGAGGTAGCTGGATGACTATGCTAAGCGACACGAGTGGGCGGCACAAACACGTGACCCATCTAGGAGTGACACTGCAGTGGCAGACAGGATGGCAGTTAGAAAAACTAGGCCCCAAACTGTACATAATGCAAAGAAAAAAAAGAAGTGCAAGATGGAATTGTCCTTGGGCCCTCCCACCCACCCTTATGTTGTATAAACAGGACATGCACACTTTAACAAACCAATCATTTCAGCGCCAGGGTCTGCCACACAACTGTGGCTGAAATGATTGGTTCGTTTGGGCCCCCACAAAACAAGCTGGCAATTAATGTGTCCCTGCACAAACTGGCTCTACGGAGGCAAGATGTCATCCTCATCCTCCTCATCCACCGATTCCTCACCCTCTTCAGTGTGTACATCCTCATCCTCACAAAGTATTAACTCGTCCCCACTTGAATCCACCACCACAGGTCCCTCTGTACCTTCTGGAGGCTGGTCTCCCTGGAAGAGCTGATAATTCATTTTGATGAACATCATCTTCTCCACATTCTGTGGAAGCAACCTCCTACGCCTTTCGCTGACAAGGTTCCCGGCTGCACTAAACACTCTTTCGGAGTACACACTGGAGGGGGGGCAACTCAGGTAAAATAGAGCCAGCTTGTACAGGGGCCTCCAAATTGCCTCTTTTTCCTGCCAGTACAGGTATGGACTGTCTGACATGCCTACTTGGATGCTGTCACCGATGTAATCCTCCACCATTCTGTCAATGGTGACAGTATCATATGCAGTGACAGTAGACATGTCAGAAATTGTTGCCAGGTCCTTCAGTCCGGACCAGATGTCCAAACTTGGTCCTACCTGTACTGCATCACCGCCAGCGGGTTGCTTAGGATACCTAAGTTTTTTCCTGGCAGCCCCAGTTGCGGGAGAAAATGAAGAAGGAGCCGTTGACGTGTCACGTTCCGCTTCAGCTGACAGTGTGTTCACCAGCAGGTCTTTGCACCTCTGCAGGCTTGTGTTGGCCGGAAAGAGAGACACCACATAGGCTTTAAACCTAGGATCAAGCACGGTGGCCAAAATGTAGTGGTCTGATTTCAACAGATTGACCACCCTGGAATCCTGGCAAAGCGAATGAAGGGCTTCATCCACAAGCCCCACATGCCGAGCGGAATCGCTCCGTCTTAGCTCCTCCTTCACTTTCTCCAGCTGCTTCTGCAAAAGCCTGATGAGGGGAATGACCTGACTCAAGCTGGCTGTGTCTGAACTGACTTCACGTGTGGCAAGTTCGAAGGGCTGGAGAACCTTGCACAACACGGAAATCATTCTCCACTGCACTTGAGTCAGGTGCATACCCCCTCCTTTGCCTATGTCATAGGTGGATGTATAGGCTTGTATGGCCTTTTGCTGCTCCTCCATCCTCTGAAGCATATAGAGGGTTGAGTTCCACCGCGTCACAACCTCTTGCTTCAGGTGATGGCGGGGCAGGTTCAAGAGTGTTTGCTGGCGCTCCAGTCTTCGGCACGCAGTCGCTGAATGGCGAAAGTGGCCAGAAATTTTTCGGGCCACCCAAAGCGTCTCCTGCACGCCCCTGTCGCTTTTCAGAAAATTCTGCACCACCAAGTTTATTGTGTGAGCAAAACATGGGACGTGCTGGAATTTGCCCAGATGTAATGCCCGCACAATATTGGTGGCGTTGTCAGATATCACAAATCCCCAGGAGAGTCTAAGTGGGGTAAGCCACTGGGCGATGATTTCCCTCAGTTTCTCTAAGAGGTTGTCGGCGGTGTGCCTCTTACTGAAACCGGTGATACACAGCGTAGCCTGCCTTGTAACGAGCTGGCGTTTCTGAGATGCTGCTACTGGTGACGCTGCTGCTGTTGCTGCGTAAGGTGATACATCTACCCAGTGGGCTGTCACAGTCATATAGTCCTTAGTCTGCCCTGTTCCACTTGTCCACATGTCCGTGGTTAAGTGGACATTGTGTACAACGGCATTTTTCAGGACACTGAGTACACTTTTTCTGACGTTTCTGTACAGTCTCGGTATCGCCTGCCTAGTGAAGTGGAATCTAGACGGGATTTGGAACCGGGGACACACTACCTCCATCAATTGTCTAAATCCCACTGCACTAATGGCGGATACCGGACGCACGTCTAACACCAACATAGCAGTCAAGGCCTCAGTTATACGTTTTGCTTCAGGATGACTGCTGTCGTACTTCATCCTCCTCGCTAAGGACTGTTGGAGGGTCAATTGTTTAGTAAAAGTAGTGGTGTTCCTACTTCCTCTCTGGGATGATGAACGACTCCCAGCAGCAGCAACAGCAGCAGCGGCAGCAGTAGGCGTAGCAATGCAGGATCCTCCAGAGGAATCCCGGATAGGAGAGTCAGTCATGCCAGTGACATGGCCTGCAGGACTACTTCCGATCCTGACTAAGGAGGAAATTGACGAGGAGGGAGTTGACGGTGTGGTTTGCAGGCGCTTGGATACAACAGGACAACGGGATTTAGGTGTCCCTGGACTGCTTACGGTCTTAGCCAAAGTTTCTGAACTTGACAGTAACTTTTTATGAACGCGCTGCAGGTGCCGTATAAGGGAGGATGTTCCTAGGTGGTTGACGTCCCTACCCCTACTTATTTCACCTTTACATATGGTACATATGGCAAGACAGTTGTTGTCCGGATTTGGATAGAAATATTGCCAGACCAAAGAGGTGGAATGTTTGGTCTTCTGCCCAGGCATGACCGTGATGGGCTTTTTCATCCCACGGACAACAACTGTCTCCCCCGGAGCCTGATTTAAACAAACCACATCACCATCAGAATCCTCCTCGCCAACTTCCTCCTCAGCGCCAGCTACACCAGTATCCTCATCCTGTTGTACTTCAACAGTGACATCTTCAATTTGCATATCAGCAAGTGGACTGTGGGTGCTCCTTTCAGCACTTGCAGGGGGCGTGCAAATGGTGGAAAGAGCCACCTCTTCCCGTCCAGTGCTGGGAAGGTCAGGCATCGCAACCACCACCACACTTGGACTCTCCTTGGGGATTTGTGATATCTTCTTAGAAAGCACAGTTCTTCGCTGTGCTTTTGCCAGCTTAACTCTTTTGATTTTTTTAGTGGGAGGAGGGCTTCCATCGTCATGTGAAGCTGAACCACTAGTCATGAACATACTAGGGATCGACCTTAGCCGTTCCTTGCCACTCCGTGTCGTAAATGGCATATTGGCAAGTTTACGTTTCTCTTCAGCTGATTTAAATGTCTTTTTCAAGGTCATTTTCCTGAACTTTGCCATTTGGGATTGTATGTGCCCTCTACTATGACATTGGGCATCGGCCTTGGCAGACGACGTTGATGGCATGTTATCGTCTATGTCATGACTAGTGGCAGCAGCTTCAGCACTAGGAGGAAGTGGTTCTTGATCTTTCTCTATTTTATTTTTATCGGAGAAAGTTTGGTCCTCCATTTATGTTATATCGATTTGATATATACGTGCGGCTAAACACAGAAAATAATTTTTTTTTTGGTTTGGACTGGAGTGTACTTTGTGGGTTACAGCACCCTTTAACGGTCAAGCCAGCCGGCCCTTTACTTATGACACAGGCGCACTCTTGGCACTACTTTGTTGATGCACGTGCGGCTACTGCGCACACAATTCACAAACACAGAAAATAATTTTTTTTTGGTTTTTACTGGAGTGTACTTTCGGGGGTTACAGCACCCTTAACGGTCAAGCCAGCCGGCCCTTTACTTATGACACAGGCGCACGCTTGGCACTACTTTGTTGATGCACGTGCGGCTACTGCGCACACAATTCACAAACACAGAAAATAATTTTTTATTGGTTTGGACTGGAGTGTACTTTCGGGGGTTACAGCACCCTTTAACGGTCAAGCCAGCCGGCCCTTTACTTATGACACAGGCGCACGCTTGGCACTACTTTGTTGATGCACGTGCGGCTACTGCGCACACAATTCACAAACACAGAAAATAATTTTTTTTTTGGTTTGGACTTGAGTGTACTTTGGGGGTTACAGCACCCTTTAACGGTCAAGCCAGCCGGCCCTTTACTTATGACACAGGCGCACGCTTGGCACTACTTTGTTGATGCACGTGCGGCTACTGCGCACACAATTCACAAACACAGAAAATTATTTTTTTTTGGTTTGGACTGGAGTGTACTTTCGGGGGTTACAGCACCCTTTAACGGTCAAGCCAGCCGGCCCTTTACTTATGACACAGGCGCACGCTTGGCACTACTTTGTTGATGCACGTGCGGCTACTGCGCACACAATTCACAAACACAGAAAATAATTTTTTTTTTGGTTTGGACTGGAGTGTACTTTGGGGGTTACAGCACCCTTTAACGGTCAAGCCAGCCGGCCCTTTACTTATGACACAGGCGCACGCTTGGCACTACTTTGTTGATGCACGTGCGGCTACTGCGCACACAATTCACAAACACAGAAAATTATTTTTTTTTTTGGTTTGGACTGGAGTGTACTTTCGGGGGTTACAGCACCCTTAACGGTCAAGCCAGCCGGCCCTTTACTTATGACACAGGCGCACGCTTGGCACTACTTTGTTGATGCACGTGCGGCTACTGCGCACACAATTCACAAACACAGAAAATAATTTTTTTTTTGGTTTGGACTGGAGTGTACTTTCGGGGGTTACAGCACCCTTAACGGTCAAGCCAGCCGGCCCTTTACTTATGACACAGGTGCACACTTGGCACTACTTTGTTGATGCACGTGCGGCTACTGCGCACACAATTCACAAACACAGAAAATAATTTTTTTTGGGTTTGGACTGGAGTGTACTTTCGGGGGTTACAGCACCCTTTAACGGTCAAGCCAGCCGGCCCTTTACTTATGACACAGGCGCACGCTTGGCACTACTTTGTTGATGCACGTGCGGCTACTGCGCACACAATTCACAAACACAGAAAATATATTATTTTTTTAGCACTTGGGGGGAGCACCCCTGATGGACAGAGCACCCCCTGGACAACACTACAGCACTCCTTTAGGACTGGGACACTGCACAGGACTTTGGAGTGGACACAGCCCCTATGGAGAACTGACTGCACAACACAGTCCAGCCAGCCCCTATGGACTTTGAAGTAGTGGACACAGCCCCTATTAACAACAGCAGCACAGCACAACACAGCCAGCCCCTATGGACTTAGAAGTAGTGGACAACAGCAGCACTACACTACACTACACTACACAGCCCTAACTCCCACCCTCCCTCTTCACTGTCCACAGCCGAGTGAGAAAATGGCGCCGACGCGGGTACCTTATATAGGATCCAAAACCCGCGAGACCCGGAAGGCGGGATGATGACGTTTTGCCTCGATTTCAGATCCGAGTCAGGCGGGAAAAGTCGAGCCTGACTCGGATCGGACTCGGATCGGGGGGGCTCGGGGGGGTTCGGATTTCAGAAATCCAAACCCGCTCACCCCTAGTTTGGATACGGGATGTCGGCAGTCAGGATCCCAGCGTTCAGAATCCTATCTCCGGCAACCCAACACTTGTTGGTTGGTATGCTAACCCGCCCTCTCTCCCTACCCTAAGCCTTCCTCTTTGGTGCCTATCCCCCCCTCTAGTGCCTGAACCTAACCTCCCCCTCCCCTACCAGCATCCTAAACCTAACCCACTCCGCTTAGTGCCTAACCCTCCCCCTAGCATCGGCATCCTGATTGCCGGGATGCCGAACGCATCCCCTTGTAGAGGTATACAGCTCTCCCATCATATACCAAAGTCACAAGATAAGGTATAACATTACAACATTGTCTATTATAAAGATGGAGACTGCACTGAGAAATGGATTGTATGTTTGTATGAAGACTGACCTCAGTTACAGCCCTAGGGTTAATTAGGAGTATTTACAGCTATGATTAGTCACAGATAAGATAGTGACCTGAATAGTGCAATTAGCATGAGGCTGAGAGTCCTCAAGATGGAGGCAAAACCCACCTGATGTGGGGTGGGGAGCTCTCCTGATACCTTTGATGTAGAGGCAAACCACCTGCTGTGGGGGCCTTGAGGACCGAGGGGCCGTGATCGCTCGTATCCAAAAGGGACTGGGTATGCAAATTCCACGATCGCACTGTCTGCCGTAGGGACGCCCTCTATGTCTTATAGAGCGACGGCAGAGAGAGCGCACGCCAGTGTAAAGACGCCCACTTTTATTTCTTAGCACACATCATCTCCAGGAAGTGTATGATTAATCAGTAACATCGAGACCAATCGGAGCTGCACGCAGTGCTTGCGGTAGACCCTACCCCATCGCAAGCACTACGATCACTGCAGGCTGAAATACAACCAAGTGACATGTACAATGATGCCTCCATGCTAATTATGGATGCCCATTAAATGTCATTTGACACCCAGAAATGCCTGCGTTTGCAGCACCACTCCCCTGTTCACAAGCACCTTCCCCTCACACCACCCACAAACGGCACTCAAAGTAGCTCTCAGTCTGGCTACAACGAGCGCACGATTCCCAATCTCAATGTCTGGCTTGCGCTTGCACACTGTGATGCATACGCATGCGCAGACGGGCGACAATTGCCCTGAGCGAGCGAACGCTGCTTAGCGTCCGGGTCTGAATCAGGCCCTGAGTTTGAGTTAAGATACTGTAAGACTGTCACTGTGGTGGGACTACAAATCACAAAATGCCCAGTCTACTGCTGATTGTTTCACATGCTGGGAAGTTGCTGCACTAAAGATCTGCTCCCAGGCTCAGTCGTTGGTGCCCCAGGCCCCTGCCTCCCATGCACTCTTACCCTCATCTCCGTCTGGTGCATCCTTGTTGATATTCAGCTCCTGGAACATTTGCAGCCATGCTTATGCTTGGGCCCACTTACAGGTTTGTGGCTAGAGCTTCCGCCAGGGAGGAATGGGATGGGGAGTTGGGGGTAAGGGGTGTGCCGGTCGTGTCTCACTTGCATAAGAAGCTGCTGAGGAGCAGCCACACCAATGAGCAGGGACAGGCTATATAGATAGATGGAAGTGGCAGCTCATGGTCTGACACAGAGCCCTCCACTAGTATATGGTTATGGTAGCTTCTCATGTGCCGGCAAGAGGTGCCATGTATTGATCGACTGTGACAGTACACTCCGGGTACATATTTACAACCCTAAGTATGGTGAATATATTGCAGGCGATGGAGGAGGTACTCCAGTGCTGGCACCTGGTGGCAGGTGCCTCCATTGTCTCCCATAGCTTTGACCCTGTGATAATTACTCTCTAGAAGCTATCGTATGTTTTGGCTTTTAGCTATAAGCACCAGAATGTTCTCATAGCTGCAATAATACCTATGAGGCCTATTTCTCATTAAATATTTGTGGCTTATTCCCCCAAAACACCAGTTTTCAGAGGATACCAATAAATATTTAGTATCTCCTGAATGTATTATGGAGCGATCGCAGTCGAATTCTACTATATCAACTGCGGTCCCTCCATTCTGACAGCAGCTGCAGCCCTCATTATTTGCTGTCAGAATTACCAGGTTAGAGTAAGCCTATGGGCTACACATCACAATACTAATCTGGGCGCAATATTAACACCCATGATCGCATTGCAGTATGCGATCATAGTGCCAGGATGTATGAAAAAGCACATGAATGGACAGGGGCTCCAAAAGGAACCTATCCAATGTGCTGGGAGTGCATTGACTGTCTTCAGTGGCAGGAATTGTGAGTAGTAGGCCCAAATGCAAAAATATGCTTTGGGCCACCTCCCTACTAGGTGCCACCCTAAGTTCATAACATGCCATGCAGTAGAGCGTCATATGACCGCAAAACAATACAGACAGCATCCCAGTGTCTACTAATAATCTGTTGCCCTTTCAATCAAATAATAATCTCTGCCCCCTTATACTTACATCTCGAGAGTTCATTGTCAGCTGCGCTGCAGACAGAGTTGTAGAGAGCTGTCCTGGCTCGGGGGAAGGGGTGTGGCCTAATTGTGGGAGGTGTGGCTATGCCCCCTTTGAGAAAAAAATCCTATCCTGGGAGAAGGTCGCTGTGGGCTCCTCTGCCTGGTGTAAATTCAGGGTGGAGAGTGATCAGTGTGATCTCTCTCCCCCCCCCCCCTTAACAGGTAGAGAAGACTGCTGCTGCTGCTGCTCAGCAGTCTCCCACTGCAGCCCAGAACACAACAACGTGTGCTGGGCTGCTCAAAAGTAAGCAGGAGAGGGGTTGGCATCGGACCTGTGCCCCCTTCCAGACAAGCCCAGGCCCAGGTAGTTAGTACCTGCCCCCCCTCTCGGCGCCCCTGGCAGGCAGATAAAAATCACAGTGAAAGTAGTGCGGTGGACACTTTCCTGGGAATTTGAGCATGTGCAATAAAGAAGATAGTGCAGATGCACATACTGCTGGAGAGGAAGGAACCTGCATGGGACTGCTGCAGCTCTGCAGGGCTGTTCTATCACAGGAGCGGGGCAGCGAGCATGTGATATACTCCCCTGCATTTGGCTATTACAAGGCGAATTACAGCACTCATAAGTGTCTAAGAGTCGGGGAGGAAGAGAGAGGGAGCAGGCAGTGGAGGGACTGATCCGTGCAGAAGCACATTTAGGAACCATCTCTAGGGACAAAGGGCCTGATTCAGAGCCGAACGCTCTGACCAGAGCGCTCGCTCTGAATCAGGGCCCTCCTCCATGAAAATGGAGAGGCCTCCTGGCCGCTCATATAGCTGTGGGTGACCACCCACAGCATATGCGAGCGGCCAAAAAGATGCTCGCGATGGTCAAGACCATCGCGACCATCGGACTTGCGACGGAGACCCTGCGGTAGGGTTTCCTTGCCACAAGCCCTGCAGTGATTTTGGCTCTATCAGAACCAAAAATCACTCCCACTGACATCACTAGTGATGTCAGTGGGGCCGGCTTCAGACGGAGGCGTTCCCATGGAAACGCCTCCGTCTGGCAGGCACGCCCACCAAAGGGGGCGTGCTGTCAATCAACATCGACAGCACGCCCCTTTAGGTGCGAGACCTGGAGCGATGGAAAGCCCGTCGCTCCCCGGGTCTCGCACATGCGCACGACGGAGCTCCCTCCGTCGTGCGCATGCGCAGTGGGGAACATCGACCCGCTTGCGAGCATCCTGATGCTCACGAGCGGGTCTGAATGACCCCCAAAGACAGAATATTCTTCAGGGGCAAATGCAGGATTTGTAGCTGGAGGGGGGTGATCTCTATATATATACCGCCCCCTCCTCATGGACCCGTTTTTAGCGTAATTTTTCCTCAAGAGTTCAGGGCCTAATGTCACAAAGTGCCCGGCTCCATCCTCTGCATCTCCTCTCTGGGCTTCTCCGTGAGAGGAGACAACAATTGTAGGCAAGTCAGGTGTGGTGTCTGTTACTTCTGTGAGGGAGATCTAGTTTACAGGTAAGTACTGTGTAATAAATACCCAAACCCCAGGACCTAGAAACATGAAATTCTGGGAGTATAATCCTTCTAGGACCTAAGCCCACTAAACTGGATTTTTCTAAATTTTACTCCTAAGAGGCTGAAAAGGGGTAAAAGGTTTCCTCTCAACCGAGGTGATTGGGTGACAAACAACATGGCCCAAGTGCTGCTGGACTGTAAGCTCATTTTCTATGATGAGAGGTGGCTCCAGAGGTAGGGCTTAATATTCAAATAGGGGAGTCACACCAGCTGCCAGTGATGTTTGGCAGCATTTGGGGTGGTAGTTGGTGATAGGGGGTGTCATCGTGCTGCTAGCTAGAGACTTTCGGCAGATTCTGCCATTAGTACCGAGGGGAACTTGAGCTGATGAAGTTAAGATGTATGTCATGGTGTCGTATCTGTGGCCCCCCATCTGGAAACTCTCTCTCAGTAAGAGCATGAGGGTCCACTTGAGGGTCGATATCTCTGCTGGGTAATTCTCCAAACTCCTTCTCAAAATAGGGGACGGTGAGTATCCTGAGTGTGAGGGAAAGCTGACCATTCCTACAGGCTTAAGCACATTAGTGACGACCCTAGAAGACCTCACAGCCAGAATATACCCAAAAGGGTCCATAGACCTGTTGTCTGAACCTGTCATTCTAACCCCCAAGAATGACATGGCTACCGTCACTAATGACACTCTGCTTCAGTCATTCAAAGGAGAATAAATGGAGTAAAGGTCTATGGAATCAGTAGTGCAAATGGATAACGCAGTCCAATGTACAAAATACCCTGTGGAGTTCAACATCCTCAACCCTCCTGGCTTTCCAGCCCACAAGCTTCTCCTCAAAATGAGGGTTTCAGTGATGTTGATGTGGAACCTCAACCTGCCCACACCCTGCGATGGCACCAGGCTGTGAGTAAAGGCCCTCCACAGGAATGTCATCGGGGCCACCATGTTCACCGGCTGTGTTTGGAGGAAGTGTGTGTACGTACAACACATATCCCTAAGAGGTTGCAGTTCCCCATCATGGTCTGCTTTACAATGACCATCAACAAGTACCAAGGGCAGTCGCTGAAGGAGGCAGAGGACTGCTTCTCACATGGGCAGTTCTACATGGCCTGCTCCAGAGTGAGCTCATCCAGCAGCCTGGTGTTCCTAGGGAGAGAACCACCAATGTGGTTTGCAAAGAAATCCTTAAATAGAAAAAAAAAGTTTTACAATCATCTTATAACCCACCTTCAATTCATTCATATAAAAAAAAAAAGTTTAAAAAACTAAATTTATTAAATCTTGATACTACTACACTCCTTTATCCCAGATGCATAAAATGAACTGGCAGTCCCGGTCGCACGATTTGGTGCTTTTTTCACACATGATCTGCATTTGTTTACGATGGATAATATGGGCTGCTCATCTGATCATACGATACGATTTAAGAGTGGCAGGAGCGCGCATTGGATCATATCCTACCTAAATACTACACGATTTCCACACAATTCATCGCACAACGCGTCTAAAATTGTGCAATCGGCATGAAATCGCGCTGGTGTATGGCCACCATAAGATATCACTGACATTTTACTGTATTGACATTGAGGGTGCAGACGTACAAATGTACAAAAAACATGTAAATACCTTTCCTAAGGTGTGTGGCGTCCACACTCTAGAGGTCCCTTCCGGTCAAACAAGACAATAGGTGGGATTTTGTGAGAGTCGGCGTCACACACAAATCTAGTTCCCAAGGCAACAATAAACAACAAAGGTTTTGGGAAATGTTTCAAAATGACAATATCTGATAAAGAGAAGAATGCACATAAACCTTCTATCGGATGAGGAGTGTCATGCGTGCAAACCACTTAACCTTCTAAAATAAAATAAAGACACTGAGACGTGGATTTGGCAGATAACTTGATGGCAATTTATTGGAGCAATAATAATTTATTATTTATTAATTATTTTTTTAAAGATGTATTGTGGCAAAGAAAGGTCGGCCAGAAATCAGCCAGATCTGCAATGCCCACACACAAACAACAAAAGGCATAGGCATAGCAGACGTAGATCGCCCAGGGTGCATACACATAATCATGTAAACCATATCATCAATAAAAGGGTAACGCTCACCCTCTACATTGACTACCCACCCGTTTAGGTGATGATACTGCCCCCCGTTAGGTTGGTACAGCCAACTACCAGTCAACGAAGGAAGCACCCTTAACTCATAATTGCACCCGGACTGGTGACCTGCCGTTCTTTCCCGCCACTTAAAAACAGATCCACAACAACATGCCAAAATTTACAGGGAAGGGAGGGTGGGGAATCTGGAATCAAAGAGGCTTTGGCCCACACTTCTAGCCCCTTATAAAATGTCCCTAATAAAAACCCGCCCCTGGTTGCCATAGGTTAACTCCAACAAGTAATTTGCATACATGCCGGTTCCCATCCTAGAGGTTTAAAGCACCTCTTTTCTTTTCTGAAATAAATACAACATATTAATATTACATGCATCACTGTGTCACAGAAAACAAGCCAATATTGATCCACCCTGCACATAATAAACGATAATCACAAAGAATTAACAAGAAATCCCACAATTATGCAACAAGGGTGAACTTCATGTCCAAAAAATATACAGGAAAAGCACAACTTTATAAAAATGGGTTGGGTTCGGGATTCCAGCACTCAGGATCCCAGGGGTCAAAATGCCAACATGGGTATCCCAACAGGGTTAGGATACAGACACCTGTCGGTAGGTATCCTAACCTTCCACCTCTCCCTACCCCTAACCCTCCATCCCCGGTGCCTACGTGTTACCTACCCCCTAGTGCCTAAACCTAACCTCACCCATCTGCACACCCTAAACCTAATCCTTCCCCTTAGTACCCAACACTAACCCCTCTCCCTAATCCCACTACTTACCTTCGGGATGCCGGCGGTTGGGAGGTCGGGCTGTGGGAGGATGCGAAGGCGAGGGGACGTATGATCTCCGCATCCACAAGTCTTGGTCGTTGGCTAGACCTAGTCAATGGTGCGGAGTCTAACTCACAAGGAGGTGTTCGCCAGTGACCCCTCCAAGTGGGATATGGGCTTGTGCGGCTCCCTGTAAGCAGGTCGCGGTCCTTTGACTTGGTGACCAAGGCCTGCAGGGAAAAGAGAATCAAAACACCTGTGGCCCAAGGGTAATGCCTGGAATAGGCACGTGGGAGTGGGATAGAACTCCTGGCTGGAGAAAGGCACTTGAGGTGCTGGCTAGAGAGGTGTGGAGATTTATTGGTAGGCTGAGGTAACAGCTGGATATCCCACGAAGTATATACAGGATTGCCGGCTGGAGATCATGCACTAGGGTGCAATGAGATGAAGGGTTAACCTGCACACAGGCTGTGATGGTAAAAGCACTGTGATGAGATGAAGGGCTAACTTGCAAACAGGCTGTGATGGTAAAAGCTCTGCGATGAGATGAAGGGTTAACCTGCACACAGGCTGTGATGGTGAAAGCACTGCGATGAGATGAAGGGTTAACTTGCAAACAGGCTGTGATGGTAAAAGCTCTGTGATGAGATGAAGGGTTAACTTGCACACAGGCTGTGATGGTAAAAGCACTGCAGTGAGATGAAGGGTTAACTTGCACACAGGCTGTGATGGTAAAAGCACTGTGGGGAGATGGAGGGTTAACTTGCACACAGGCTGTTGATTAGTAAAGGCACTGTGGTGAGATGGAGGTTAAACTTGCACACAGGCTGTTGATTAGTAAAGGCACTGTGGAGAGATGGAGGTTAGCTTTCACACAGGCTGTTGATAGTAAAGGCACTGTGGTGAGATAGCTCAGAAGCTCTGGAAGAAACACACTGGAAGCACGGGAACCTGGAACGAGACTCTTCTAGTTACACTAGCGGCGACAATGATTGTTCAGGCAATATACCCCTGGAAGCCTGCTGATAGGCCCACAGCGTCAGCTGACCAGCCGGGCCACTCAGGGAAGGAAGTACTGACATAGGGAAAGTGTCATGGCGGCGCCCATGATGGAAACTGTGATCCCCGCTCACCGGGTCGCCTGACACCACAGCTACAGGGTGAATGTCGCCGCGCCAGCCGGCCGACTGCCCGGGAAGTCAGAGGAAGCCGGTGGGACGGTAAGGGACGGTCGATCCCCGGCTGAACTCTGACATGGTATTATAAGCGCTGGCATCCCCTTTACCGGAATATTAACTGTATACCATGAAAATATCTATACAGTATGTGTAATGAACATGTGTAATGCCTTCTCAGAGCATGATGTCTATATGATATTATGAACAAAAATTTATACCGATGTGCCTTTCTCATCTAGCCTCAATACGCCATACAGCGCGATATGCCTGGCATCAGTGAGCCGCCAGGTCCTGTGCAACAAGCGCTGATTTTTTTTTCCAAAAATGCATCTAAGTCGCAATGCGATACTTCTAGGATGCACCAGGAGACTGTGATGATCAGTTTGATATGTGATACAAATATCTGTGTGCAACTAAGACTGAAAGCGGAACTTGGTGTGGAGAAAAGCTGTGGCCATTGCATCGTAGCACTTTGCATGCTGATTGAGAGACTCAGTCGCACACAGATATACAAGTGTCACATATAAAATTAGTCAGCACAGTCTCCTGGTGCCTACTGTGACTTAGACACATTTTCAGCAAGAAAACATGCAAAAAAAACGCCCGGCGCTAGCAGTCTTAAATGACCAGGGCAAAGATGACTGCAAAGATGAGTGAGGACACATCTATACTAAAATACAATCGCAACGTAAGCAGCAACTGAATTGAACTGCATATCGCAAAATACTGTCAGAGTGGCCTCCCTGATGTATCTGGCCGCCCCCAAGACCCCCATTGACCTACCCAGGGGCATAGAGAGCCCTGAAAGACCCAGGTGAGGAGGGGGGCGTGACCTATAGCGGGAAGCGTGGCCACGCCCCCTTGAGCAAGAAAATTTAAATAATACACTTTTGCAGCGCTGCGTGTTGGGGAGGGGGCGCTGTGAGCCCCTCAGCCCGGCGCAAAGCCAGGGGGGGCACGATAATTGTGATCGCTCTCCCCCCACAGGCTGCTCAGCTGCTCAGCAGCTACGAGCAGTCTCTCACTGCAGCTCATCTTACGTTGTGTGCTGGGCTGCTGTGAGGGAGAGAGGGGGACAAGCTTGCGAGTGTGCTGATGAAACCCACGCAAACCAGAGGAGAAAATACAATCTCCACACAGATAGGACTTTGGTTGGAAATTGAATGTCTGACCTCATTGCTGTGAGGCAGTAATTCTAACCACAACATAAATACACACAGATGTAAGCAGAATATGTATTATGATTGCAACAGTAATGTTAGTAAAGGCTATCTAGCTAAATATATAAACTTCAAGACATCTTATAGATGTCAATGTGTTCTGTGTTAGAATACTGTAGATCTTTGACAAGTAATAATTATGAGGGGGCATGGCCTAATCGCAGGAGGCGTAGTCACATCTCCTTAGTAAACAGAAAAAAAGTTTTTTTTACAGTGCAGCACTGTGTGCTAGGCTGCTGACAAGTAAGGAGAGGGCTTGCCAGACCCCATCAAACAACCGAGGCCTGGATAATTAGTACCCACTCCCCTCCTCTCGGTGCTTCTGCCTGCACCATACTTGCCTACTTTTGAAAAAGCATTTCAGGGAGATTGTGAAAGCAGCACCTATGAGCGCGTGTTACAGTGGGCGTGTACTGATAAATCTGAGAGGCGTGTCCTAAACCTGACTTACATCCAAATGTAAACCCAGCCCAAAATCAGTTAGTAAGATCTGTTTTTTGATGAAAACACACTAAAACTTTTCAGAAATTCATAGGGATCATTGTGCCTTATAATAACCAATGCAAGGAAATGACACTAATGATCCCATTTGAATGTATATATCTCTGTTTTTTAATATAACAGCTTCATAATGGGGGTAAGGATGAAATGTGGGAGATTGCTAGACTCTTCAGGGAGACAGGGAGATTGCTACTATTTCAGGGAGTCTCCCTGACAATGAGGGAGAGTTGGCAAGTATGGCCTGCACACCAGTTGAAATTACATTTCTCCTTGACCAACAGATTTTCTCAAATACAGCCCACTATGACTCCTTCTCACCAGCCTTTCTCACACATGTCCTCTTGCTTGCATGTTCTCACACATGCCCCCTGCTCACCATGCTTTCTCACACATGCCCCCCTGCTCACCATGTTTTCTCACACATGCCCCCTGCTCACCATGTTTTCTAACACATGCCCTCTGCTCTCCATGTTTTATTCACACATGCCTCCTGCTCAGTGACTTTTCTACCACATGCCCCTGCTCAGCAGATTAGTCTCCATATTCCAGATTTTCATTAGCTGGTTTTCATGCCGTGCTGTCATCCACACAGGATCTAGGTGCTAGGTTGTCCATTGGCAAGGTTTTTATCGCATTGATGGAAAGTGAGACTTTTTATCATCTTACCCTCCCCACAGGTGGCAGAACGAATGTCAGAAAACCAATAATGGTTAGCAATCATCCAAGATCAATGTCCCATCCTACCAGGAATAGTTGCCTCTGGGACAATGGTAGGGAGCTGTATCAAGTGTCCCCACCAAGGCCTTGAGCCCTGGGTGGAGGCCCTGATCACACTACCACAATTACGCCCATGATTGACAGGTATGGGTTACTGCCATAGTAAATTAAGGGGGAAATCAATCAGGCACAATAACCCATTTTTTCGCAATAAGTTCACTGGTGAAAACTTTTCTCAAAAACTGGTTATCGCGCAATCCTATTAGCCGTGACTTTTCACACGTGCGAATTCTCTAGAGCATTTTCCGCAAAAAGTTTTCACCACCTCTTGAGTAGGTAAAAAGTTGGGAAAAATCCTGTTGGGACTTGATTCAGAAACACTGGGATACCCTCCTTAATGAATAAATAGGCAAAAATATTTTTTACATTTCAATGTGGACAATAATGACATGTCATTTTTGGGGTGAAAAAATGCAAAGTGCAGGAACATGGGATACTTTATGTGGGATAGGTATATGGGGGTGCTATATGAATGGGACAGGTGGTTTTTTAGATTGCAGGTGGGGGTTAGAGGCATATTTTTAAGGTTTGTTTAAAGTGGCTATAAAATAAATGATACAATTATATAATTATAGGCATTTTTATGCACCCCCAATTGAAAAAAAACATTTATTTTGCAATAAAAAACTTGCTTTCTATCATTATTTGTGTGTTTTAGAAAAATGCATATAATGGATATTTGACATAATTTAAGAACTCAAATACTTTTATTAGGGCCACTGATACCGTTCTATACTGTTATCCTATACCAGTTTGTCTTTGTTTGGGGTACAGGCAGATTTCCCCATTTTCACCTGTACTTTTCAGGGGTACATTCGCGAAGACTTATTGTGTGAATGCCGCATCGTGAGTTTTGCAACAGGATTGCGCGATAAACAGGAGCATGCAAAGACACGAAAAGTTAAATTATCCTGCAAAGTGCGCGATAACATGTGTTAAGTTATCGCTTTATCGTGGCTAATTGAATCCTCCCCTCAGTCTGAGAGTAGATCCTTTTGTAGTTGGGGAGGGGGGGAGTGATCATGTTGAGGGTCTGGATTCACACCACAGTGAGTTGCTGCTTTATTTGTATCTATATATATTATTGCTGCGAGTATATGCAGAAGCTGGTAGTAGCCCTTCCCCTGGTGTACATGCATCTGTGTAAGGACTGAGACGCCCACTCCCTGCACGCTGTAATATCACCATCCACCATTGCACAAGCCCTATGAGGGGAGCAGTGTCTCTCTCTGAGTATGGCCTCTGTGGCTGCGTATTTCGGAACACAGCTGCTGTCCCGGACACACCCGCTACACTCCCATAATACGCCTAGGAGACAGACTTTTTTGTGTTTACTTCTAGCCACCGCCCTGGAACACCCATAACTTTAACGTTCCATTTCTGATACCATCTGTCCCAATCACAACAACACCATAGTGCTTACACTCTGTGCCATGCATGCGACACAGGGTTTTTAGAAATGTTTGCACATGCATAGTTGCTATAAAACCGTCAGCTACGTTACCATCGGCGTCATCCTCCTACTTTCATTTAGCAGCTGCACTAAACCTTCTGGAAAGAAGAAACAAATTAAGGGTGAAGTTGAGCCCGCGCCTGTGGATCAAGAAAGTTGAGACTGGGTACACACCAGGCCGACTTGTCCGCCGCCCCATGGATCAGCCGACAGAGGCGATTGGTAAGCCAGTACACACTTACCAATTGGCCACTCCATGTGTCTGAGCTGACATCACTACTAGACGGACATTTACATTTGCCAGCCCAGTTGTGATGTCAATGTTGGCAGTCCTTTCAGCCCATGGACGGGAGGTCAGTGGGTCACCCATACACACAGCCAGATGTACCGATATATCAGCTGTGCTGCATGGCTGACGCAATAGTCTGTGTGTACAGACATCTTCTGCACATACGTACAGATGCACTACGCAATATGTCGTTCATCGGAAGATTTTAAAACACTATTTCTAACTTTACACACTATTATTCTATTATTTTAATATTTCGCTGCATATGGGACTTACATTAGTTTTAATTAGGGGTGAGCGGGTTCGGATTTCTGAAATCCGAACCCCCCCGAGCCCCCCCGATCCGAGTCCGATCCGAGTCAGGCTCGACTTTTCCCGCCTGACTCGGATCTGACATCGAGGCAAAACGTCATCATCCCGCCTTCCGAGTCTCGCGGGTTTTGGATCCTATATAAGGTACCCGCGTCGGCGCCATTTTCTCACTCGGCTGTGGACAGTGAAGAGGGAGGGTGGGAGTTAGTGCTGTGTAGTGTAGTGTAGTGTAGTGCTGCTGTTGTCCACTACTTCAAAGTCCATAGGGGCTGGCTGTGTTGTGCTGTGCTGCTGTTGTTAATAGGGGCTGTGTCCACTACTTCAAAGTCCATAGGGGCTGGCTGGACTGTGTTGTGCAGTCAGTTCTCCATAGGGGCTGTGTCCACTCCAAAGTCCTGTGCAGTGTCCCAGTCCTAAAGGGGTGCTGTAGTGTTGTCCAGGGGGTGCTCTGTCCATCAGGGGTGCTCCCCCCAAGTGCTAAAAAAATAATATATTTTCTGTGTTTGTGAATTGTGTGCGCAGTAGCCGCACGTGCATCAACAAAGTAGTGCCAAGCGTGCGCCTGTGTCATAAGTAAAGGGCCGGCTGGCTTGACCGTTAAAGGGTGCTGTAACCCCCGAAAGTACACTCCAGTCCAAACCAAAAAAAAATTATTTTCTGTGTTTGTGAATTGTGTGCGCAGTAGCCGCACGTGCATCAACAAAGTAGTGCCAAGCGTGCGCCTGTGTCATAAGTAAAGGGCCGGCTGGCTTGATCGTTAAGGGTGCTGTAACCCCCGAAAGTACACTCCAGTCCAAACCAAAAAAAAAATTATTTTCTGTGTTTGTGAATTGTGTGCGCAGTAGCCGCACGTGCATCAACAAAGTAGTGCCAAACGTGCGCCTGTGTCATAAGTAAAGGGCCGGCTGGCTTGACCGTTAAGGGTGCTGTAACCCCCGAAAGTACACTCCAGTCCAAACCAAAAAAAAAATTATTTTCTGTGTTTGTGAATTGTGTGCGCAGTAGCCGCACGTGCATCAACAAAGTAGTGCCAAACGTGCGCCTGTGTCATAAGTAAAGGGCCGGCTGGCTTGACCGTTAAGGGTGCTGTAACCCCCGAAAGTACACTCCAGTCCAAACCCAAAAAAAAATTATTTTCTGTGTTTGTGAATTGTGTGCGCAGTAGCCGCACGTGCATCAACAAAGTAGTGCCAAGCGTGCGCCTGTGTCATAAGTAAAGGGCCGGCTGGCTTGACCGTTAAGGGTGCTGTAACCCCCGAAAGTACACTCCAGTCCAAACCAAAAAAAAAATTATTTTCTGTGTTTGTGAATTGTGTGCGCAGTAGCCGCACGTGCATCAACAAAGTAGTGCCAAGCGTGCGCCTGTGTCATAAGTAAAGGGCCGGCTGGCTTGACCGTTAAGGGTGCTGTAACCCCCGAAAGTACACTCCAGTCCAAACCTAAAAAAAAATTATTTTCTGTGTTTGTGAATTGTGTGCGCAGTAGCCGCATGTGCATCAACAAAGTAGTGCCAAGCGTGCGCCTGTGTCATAAGTAAAGGGCCAGCTGGCTTGACCGTTAAAGGGTGCTGTAACCCCCGAAAGTACACTCCAGTCCAAACCAAAAAAAAATTATTTTCTGTGTTTGTGAATTGTGTGCGCAGTAGCCGCACGTGCATCAACAAAGTAGTGCCAAGCGTGCGCCTGTGTCATAAGTAAAGGGCCGGCTGGCTTGACCGTTAAGGGTGCTGTAACCCCTGAAAGTACACTCCAGTCCAAACCTAAAAAAAAATTATTTTCTGTGTTTGTGAATTGTGTGCGCAGTAGCCGCACGTGCATCAACAAAGTAGTGCCAAGCGTGCGCCTGTGTCATAAGTAAAGGGCCGGCTGGCTTGACCGTTAAGGGTGCTGTAACCCCCGAAAGTACACTCCAGTCCAAACCAAAAAAAAAATTATTTTCTGTGTTTGTGAATTGTGTGCGCAGTAGCCGCACGTGCATCAACAAAGTAGTGCCAAGCGTGCGCCTGTGTCATAAGTAAAGGGCCGGCTGGCTTGACCGTTAAGGGTGCTGTAACCCCCGAAAGTACACTCCAGTCCAAACCTAAAAAAAAATTATTTTCTGTGTTTGTGAATTGTGTGCGCAGTAGCCGCACGTGCATCAACAAAGTAGTGCCAAGCGTGCGCCTGTGTCATAAGTAAAGGGCCGGCTGGCTTGACCGTTAAAGGGTGCTGTAACCCCCGAAAGTACACTCCAGTCCAAACCAAAAAAAAATTATTTTCTGTGTTTGTGAATTGTGTGCGCAGTAGCCGCACGTGCATCAACAAAGTAGTGCCAAGCGTGCGCCTGTGTCATAAGTAAAGGGCCGGCTGGCTTGACCGTTAAAGGGTGCTGTAACCCCCGAAAGTACACTCCAGTCCAAACCAAAAAAAAATTATTTTCTGTGTTTGTGAATTGTGTGCGCAGTAGCCGCACGTGCATCAACAAAGTAGTGCCAAGCGTGCGCCTGTGTCATAAGTAAAGGGCCGGCTGGCTTGACCGTTAAAGGGTGCTGTAACCCCCAAAGTACACTCCAGTCCAAACCAAAAAAAAATTATTTTCTGTGTTTGTGAATTGTGTGCGCAGTAGCCGCACGTGCATCAACAAAGTAGTGCCAAGAGTGCGCCTGTGTCATAAGTAAAGGGCCGGCTGGCTTGACCGTTAAAGGGTGCTGTAACCCACAAAGTACACTCCAGTCCAAACCAAAAAAAAAATTATTTTCTGTGTTTAGCCGCACGTATATATCAAATCGATATAACATAAATGGAGGACCAAACTTTCTCCGATAAAAATAAAATAGAGAAAGATCAAGAACCACTTCCTCCTAGTGCTGAAGCTGCTGCCACTAGTCATGACATAGACGATAACATGCCATCAACGTCGTCTGCCAAGGCCGATGCCCAATGTCATAGTAGAGGGCACATACAATCCCAAATGGCAAAGTTCAGGAAAATGACCTTGAAAAAGACATTTAAATCAGCTGAAGAGAAACGTAAACTTGCCAATATGCCATTTACGACACGGAGTGGCAAGGAACGGCTAAGGTCGATCCCTAGTATGTTCATGACTAGTGGTTCAGCTTCACATGACGATGGAAGCACTCCTCCCACTAAAAAAATCAAAAGAGTTAAGCTGGCAAAAGCACAGCGAAGAACTGTGCTTTCTAAGAAGATATCACAAATCCCCAAGGAGAGTCCAAGTGTGGTGGTGGTTGCGATGCCTGACCTTCCCAGCACTGGACGGGAAGAGGTGGCTCTTTCCACCATTTGCACGCCCCCTGCAAGTGCTGAAAGGAGCACCCACAGTCCACTTGCTGATATGCAAATTGAAGATGTCACTGTTGAAGTACAACAGGATGAGGATACTGGTGTAGCTGGCGCTGAGGAGGAAGTTGGCGAGGAGGATTCTGATGGTGATGTGGTTTGTTTAAATCAGGCTCCGGGGGAGACAGTTGTTGTCCGTGGGATGAAAAAGCCCATCACGGTCATGCCTGGGCAGAAGACCAAACATTCCACCTCTTTGGTCTGGCAATATTTCTATCCAAATCCGGACAACAACTGTCTTGCCATATGTACCATATGTAAAGGTGAAATAAGTAGGGGTAGGGACGTCAACCACCTAGGAACATCCTCCCTTATACGGCACCTGCAGCGCGTTCATAAAAAGTTACTGTCAAGTTCAGAAACTTTGGCTCAGACCGTAAGCAGTCCAGGGACACCTAAATCCCGTTGTCCTGTTGTATCCAAGCGCCTGCAAACCACACCGTCAACTCCCTCCTCGTCAATTTCCTCCTTAGTCAGGATCGGAAGTAGTCCTGCAGGCCATATCACTGGCATGACTGACTCTCCTATCCGGGATTCCTCCGGAGGATCCTGCATTGCTACGCCTACTGCTGCCGCTGCTGCTGTTGCTGCTGCTGCTGGGAGTCGTTCATCATCCCAGAGAGGAAGTAGGAACACCACTACTTTTACTAAACAATTGACCCTCCAACAGTCCTTAGCGAGGAGGATGAAGTACGACAGCAGTCATCCTGAAGCAAAACGTATAACTGAGGCCTTGACTGCTATGTTGGTGTTAGACGTGCGTCCGGTATCCACCATTAGTGCAGTGGGATTTAGACAATTGATGGAGGTAGTGTGTCCCTGGTTCCAAATCCCGTCTAGATTCCACTTCACTAGGCAGGCGATACCGAGACTGTACAGAAACGTCACAAAAAGTGTCCTCAGTGTCCTGAAAAATGCCATTGTACCCAATGTCCACTTAACCACGGACATGTGGACAAGTGGAACAGGGCAGACTAAGGACTATATGACTGTGACAGCCCACTGGGTAGATGTATCACCTTACGCAGCAACAGCAGCAGCGTCACCAGTAGCAGCATCTCAGAAACGCCAGCTCGTTCCAAGGCAGGCTACGCTGTGTATCACCGGTTTCAGTAAGAGGCACACCGCCGACAACCTCTTAGAGAAACTGAGGGAAATCATCGCCCAGTGGCTTACCCCACTTAGACTCTCCTGGGGATTTGTGATATTTGACAACGCCACCAATATTGTGCGGGCATTACATCTGGGCAAATTCCAGCACGTCCCATGTTTTGCTCACACAATAATCTTGGTGGTGCAGAATTTTCTGAAAAGCGACAGGGGCGTGCAGGAGACGCTTTGGGTGGCCCGAAAAATTTCTGCCCACTTTCGCCATTCAGCGACTGCGTGACGAAGACTGGAGCGCCAGCAAACACTCTTGAACCTGCCCCACCATCACCTGAAGCAAGAGGTTGTGACGCGGTGGAACTCAACCCTCTATATGCTTCAGAGGATGGAGGAGCAGCAAAAGGCCATACAAGCCTATACATCCACCTATGACATAGGCAAAGGAGGGGGTATGCACCTGACTCAAGCGCAGTGGAGAATGATTTCCGTGTTGTGCAAGGTTCTCCAGCCCTTCGAACTTGCCACACGTGAAGTCAGTTCAGACACTGCCAGCTTGAGTCAGGTCATTCCCCTCATCAGGCTTTTGCAGAAGCAGCTAGATAAAGTGAAGGAGGAGCTAAGACGGAGCGATTCCGCTTGGCATGTGGGACTTGTGGATGAAGCCATTCATTCGCTTTGCCAGGATTCCAGGGTGGTCAATCTGTTGAAATCAGACCACTACATTTTGGCCACCGTGCTCGATCCTAGGTTTAAAGCCTATGTGGTGTCTCTCTTTCCGGCCGACACAAGCCTGCAGAGGTGCAAAGACCTGCTGGTGAACACACTGTCAGCTGAAGCGGAACGTGACACGTCAACAGCTCCTTCTTCATTTTCTCCCGCAACTGGGGCTGCCAGGAAAAAACTTAGGTATCCTAAGCAACCCGCTGGCGGTGACGCAGGGCAGGCAGGACCAAGTTTGGACATCTGGTCCGGACTGAAGGACCTGCCAACAATTTCTGACATGTCTACTGTCACTGCATATGATACTGTCACCATTGACAGAATGGTGGAGGATTACATCGGTGACAGCATCCAAGTAGGCATGTCAGACAGTCCATACCTGTACTGGCAGGAAAAAGAGGCAATTTGGAGGCCCCTGTACAAACTGGCTCTATTTTACCTGAGTTGCCCCCCCTCCAGTGTGTACTCCGAAAGAGTGTTTAGTGCAGCCGGGAACCTTGTTAGCGAAAGGCGTAGGAGGTTGCTTCCACAGAATGTGGAGAAGATGATGTTCATCAAAATGAATTATCAGCTCTTCCAGGGAGACCAGCCTCCAGAACGTACAGAGGGACCTGTGGTGGTGGATTCAAGTGGGGACGAGTTAATACTTTGTGAGGATGAGGATGTACACACTGAAGAGGGTGAGGAATCGGTGGATGGGGAGGATGAGGATGACATCTTGCCTCCGTAGAGCCAGTTTGTGCAGGGACAGATTAATTGCCAGCTTGTTTTGTGGGGGCCCAACGAACCAATCATTTCAGCCACAGTTGTGTGGCAGACCCTGGCGCTGAAATGATTGGTTTGTTAAAGTGTGCATGTCCTGTTTATACAACATAAGGGTGGGTGGGAGGGCCCAAGGACAATTCCATCTTGCACCTCTTTTTTTTCTTTGCATTATGTACAGTTTGGAGCCTAGTTTTTCAAACTGCCATCCTGTCTGCCACTGCAGTATCACGCCTAGATGGGTCACGTTTTTGTGCCGCCCACTCGTGTCGCTTAGCATAGTCATCCAGCTACCTCGGTGCAACCTTTTGGACATAAAAACACTATTGTGAGGTGTGAGGTGTTCAGAATAGACTGGAAATGAGTGGAAATTAAGGTTATTGAGGTTAATAATAGCATAGGAGCAGAAAAACCTACAAATTCTGTGACTTTAGCTGTTTTTATGCTTTTTTTCAAAAAAATACAGATCCAAAACACAAAACCCAGAACCCAAAACACGGAAGGGTGGTTTTGGCAAAACCAATCCAGATCCAAAACACGAAGAAAGATCCAGATCCAAAACCAAAACACAAAACACGAAAAGTGGCCGGTGCACACCCCTAGTTTTAATCAAATAAAAGTTATGTTTTATTATAATTAATCATTACATTAAAAGATAATATATGTATGTCAATAGGGGATAGGTGCACCAAGGAAGAAACCCCTTTTCTTTTTTCGCATTAAACCTTCTATCGTCAGAGGGGTGCCTTGTGTAACACCATGCAACAAAACACCTTCTTAATAAATTAAATGAAATAAAGACTCAGGACATGAGATTTGGCAGAAGAATTAGTTAGCAATTTATTACAATTATCTAATGAATATTAAAGAAAGGACAGCAACATTCAGCTTACTCCAGACATGCAGCAAACAGACATGAATACCCAGCAGACAGCCCAAGGTGCAGAGCAACCAATAACTAAACAACTGTCAACAAAAGGTATCCACTCAACCCTCTAACATGACTACTCACCCAGAAGGGTGATGACTCTATCCCCGGCAGGGTGATCCAGCGAACTAACCAGTCAATGAAGGTGAGCGCAACAAAAGACTATAATACTAA
This sequence comes from Taudactylus pleione, assembly GCA_031769625.1. NCBI lineage: Eukaryota > Metazoa > Chordata > Amphibia > Anura > Myobatrachidae > Taudactylus > Taudactylus pleione. Next base: position 2,420,645 of record JAUIMM010000079.1, on the reverse strand, counting down.
AAACTGAAAGAGATTAGCACCCTAAGTGACGACCTGCTGTTCTTTCCTGCCAAAGCGAGGGTCTGGTTACAGGACCAACACACCGCCACCATACTCCCACTAAAACACTGAAGAAATAACCTGGAACAGATCCTCAACAAAAATTAAAACCCCCTCCTCCGTCAAATGAACCCTGTCTCTCCAATATAGATAGGCATGTCAGAAACGTATCCTGGCATGCTCAACCACACAACTACCATCGGCCAACACATGCTTCGCAACTGCTGCATTCACCTTCTTTCTGGCTTCATCAATCGCTCTACCATTCTGCACACCACACCAGACAAGCCGAGGCACAATAAATTACCATATGATCTTACAGGGAGGCCAAGCTGACAAAATTTTAGCAATATCGCCAATAATAGAGCTTCTCAATTCCAACCCAGTCATTTTACCAAGATCGTTTCCACCTAAATGAATAAGCTAGGCCTCGGGAGTACCAAAATGCTTTGCAGCCTCCAGGAGCTTAGGACACAAAGCCTGCCACAACATCCCTCTCATACCAATCCTCCACACACAATCAGACCACTGAAATGAAGGAGCATCACAAGCAGCCAGGAACTTAGCAGCCCAAAAAATATACGAGTGGCCAACAATCCATACCTTGAGAGAGTCGAACTTAACACCTAAGGGAAAAAAAGAATGAAAAATTGAATGACTTTGCAATTAAACTTGATGAAAGGAGGATCTGCCAAAAAGAAAAATATTGGTGTAACCAGCTGCCAGGCTGAATTTTAGACAAGCTTCAGTGCCAATTCGAAGCAAACATAAAGACACATGAGGGTAAATGAAGAATAGGAATAGAAAAAAAAAGAAGAAGAAGAGGATGGGGAGAGAGGGAAACAGGGAAACATGAATAACTTGACTGGAGGAAAAACCTGCTAAGGGACATATAAATTGTAATTATTGTTGCCAATAAGCGAAATTAGGTCCATCAGTTCAGGCAAAAATAGAAGGCCAAATGCCTCCAGACTTCCGCTGCCACAGCGACAATTAGCTAATCCCTGAGTAGGGTAGACAGGACAAACAAGACACACAAGATCACAAGTTGAAGGTAAACAAACAAATAAACAAAACACTGTTAAAGGCAAATGCAATCAATGCAGAGGCCGAATGTAGCGCCTATAACTGCCTAAAGCCTTGATTTCGAATACAAAAAATCCTGCCGAAGCGGCGGATGTTGCTGCCCCGATATGAAACAAATGCGTACTGAAATCCTGTGGAGAGAGGCCGACATAAGAGACGCAGTGCTTCAAAATCCATCCGAACTGGTATTTTGTCATTGGAGAACAATCTTCATGCAAAAGCCAAGTGCCCGCAGTAGCAAGCCTGACTTCAAAATAATGTTTGGCCAGGGCAATGGGACAAATATGCAAGTCCTCGGAAGGCACAAGTGAAATCAAATGGCCCCTACCCAGCTGATCAGTTTTGGAGCACCTAAGCCTACAAAGCAACGCCCTCCACCAGAACATCCATCCGAAGAAGCGCAGCATCAGTCCATTTGGAGGCTGCCACCAACTTAGAAATCCGAAAAGCCCCATGAAAGGCCATAGAGAAAGCTAGTTTAAACAAAATAACTTCAAAAAACGAATCTGCAATGTCCGCCACAGCCGCGAGGAGTAATAGAAGGAGGGAAACATTGGTAGGATGTCTCTTGTCGGGTGCAACCGGAACCGAATGAGCCTAACCTTTCAAGGCCATCTGAATTAGAAAGCTCTTGGTAAGATCTGGAAGGATTTTTAACTTACAGAAAAATTAAATACCAGCTAAATAATGCAAAACCACAGCTCTGGATCTGCCAGAGACGTCAAATAAAAGAAAGCATCAACTAATGCCTGCTCTTACCTCCATATCTGTGGCTACAGGAATACTCTTCCCACTCTTCCTAAGCATGGCAGTAAAATCTCAGAGTACCCGGGGTGAGAGACCTCTGTGCTAAGCCCTCCATGCCGGCTTGATGACCTGCCAAATATAAGAGGGACAAAGCACACCAGTAGCATCAGCCTCAGGGGCCAAAGATCTAAACCTAGGCCACTGAAACCAAGATAACGCATCAGCTATTTCGTTCTCTGCCCCGGTAACATGCTGTGCCTGAAATGAAATATTGCAATGCAAACAAGTTAAGACAAACTGTGCCAAAACTCAGAACACTAGCAATGATTTAGCATGATTAATCACATGCACAATGCCAAGGTTGTCACACCTGAGCACTATGCTGCGTTTACGCAAATGATCACCCCATACTTCCAATGCAACCATGATTGGAAAGAGTTCAAGAAGCAGAAGATCCCTTGTGAGACCCAAATGCACCCATTCCTTAGGCCAAGGTGCTGAACACCAGGACCCAGTAAGGTAGCAATCAAAACCAGCCAAACGTGCCGCATTGGTGAAAAGCTGCAGCTGAAAGCTGTCGACAGCTGGGGCCATCCAAATCAGCACACCATTAAATTTATCAAGAAAAGATGCCCAAACAGACAGATCCCTCTTGATCTCAGAGGACAAGCAAACCAAATGATGTGGCCTGGACGCCCCAGCCATGGACTGCTCCAGCTTCTGACAGAAAACTCTGCCCATCGGAATAACCCTACAGGCAAAGTTCAAAAGACCTAACATTGATTGTGCCTGTCGCAAAGAAATTCTACTAGCAGCCAAACATGCAGCAATAGTGTAGTGCAATTTCACCACCTTGTCCTAAGGAAGCCTGCAAACTCCTGCCAGGGTGTCAATCTCGATACCCAAATGTCAGGATGCGGCCTGGGATTGGCCGCTACTCACCTCTGAGCTGGTGTCCTTGGGCTTAGGTATCCAGACACTGGGAGTGGAGGTGAGTGGTGACTGAGTATTCTCCGTGGGGTCCGCTAGGGGTTCCGCGCATGCATCCTGGTTTCCGGGGTGTTGGGCATGGGCGCAGCCATGTTGTTTCATATCACCTGACTAGTCTATCCCAATGGTAGTCCTGTGGTCACTCAGCTGATCCTCTGATCCAATGATCAGCTACCCAGGGGTATTTACTGTAAGTCTGACTCCAGGAACAGGAAACTGCTGTTCAACTTCACTGTTCCAGTGACTTGTGATTCTCACCAGTGTTTCTCTGTGTTTTCCCTTCAAAGTGTTGCTTCAGCCCACTTACAGTTCTCTAGTATTCCTGCATTGGCTCCCATCCTATTTCCTGTCTGAGACAGCTCTCTCCCAGTACTCCTGTCTTGTATGTTTCTATGCCTGGGTGTTTTGTAATGTTCTGCCAGTTCTTCTGCAATTTTCCTGTGTTACTGAGGTGTCAGATTACCTGCTATTACTAATTAGCTCCCAGCTGCATCTCTTAGCATTCCCAGTATATGCTTGTGGCCACTCTGCTCTATGTCTTGTCTGTGCAAATCAGCACCTGCATTTCTAACATTCCCAGTATATGCCTATGTCCACTCTGCTCTGTGTTAGTCTGTGCAATCAGCACCTGGATTTCTCAGCGATCACAAGTACATTTTTCAGTATTCCCATGCAAGCCTGTGATTAGGATTTCTACAGTGTCCTAGCATTTACATCATTAATATAGTTTCGGTCTTCTGCCATTCCCAGGTACCTGTCCAGAGGGCTGGGACCTGCTCACTTGGTGCAGTGAAAACCAAATCCCGATTGGAGGGGTCACTGGAGAAAACCACCAAGTAAGTTAGACTCCGCGCCTCTGGGTAGGTCTAGCCAAACTTTGGTTCAGCCGCAACTAGGAGACCTAGTTCAGTCACGTCCTTAGTCACCCGAACCCCCATCTCACCGTCCTCCACAGAGGAACACTTGCACCGGATTGTGAGAGATTGAACAGCCAAATATGCAAGCCACCGGGTTCCAGGGTGAAGAGAGCTTTCAAGATCTACTCCTTTGTGTGACTGCACAAGAGACAGCTCTGCAACTCGTGAGACAGCAGCTGCAAGAACTTTCTAGTCAATTGATGGTTATTAATTCTGTTCTCGCTGCTTTGTCTCCAGACGTACCACAAGTTCCGCCAGTGAATTCTCCTATATCCTCTTCTCCAGAGTTTCGGTCTGAAGTTCCAATTACTCCTACTGATGAAAAATTTTCCGTGTATACTAGTGAACCTCTCAAGTGTCCTCTGGTCTCCCAATTATCTGATATTCACGACCTTGAACCTTTCAAGAGTTTCTACTGGCTTCTAGAACAACTACAAAATCTCTGTCCCAAAATTTTTCAAGTTATTCCCAAGCTTTCTAGTGCTACCCATGACTTGACTAACATCTCTTCCAAGCAAAATAAAGTAAGGCATCAAAGTTTTCTGCGCCCTAAACTTACAGTAAGTATCTTGGTCATTCAGTATCCTTTATGACTTCTTAATGTAGTCCTCAATGTTCATAATGACTATACCCCCCCCTCTTGTCGGCTGGCTTCACTACTATGTAATTATCCCTTTCTAGTACTCTGAGTGCTTCCCATTCTGATTTTGTCAGATTTGACCATGTGGGTGCCACTCTTAGGTCCATTGCTCTAAGGTCTTTAAAGACAGCGTTCTCGAATGTTTGTACAAAACTTCCTTTCATATAACTAGGGTTAAATGTGGACTTAGGTTTCAATTCTGTATGTTTGTATGGTACTTATTCATAACTTTTTTTGTATACTTGTACTTTTTTCCATAAAATACTTTTTTAGGATTAATTTTCTGGTGAAATCTTTTACATCTAAATATGTATTAAATTTGTTTAGTTGGTTCGTCGGGGCGAATTTTAATCCCTTGGTCTGTAGTTTGGTTAGTGTCTTATTTCTCAGGTTGAATATACCTATTGGTTGTTCCGTGATGGTCTGTCTCTGTCTCTGTCTTGGTTGCTTTTCCCTCCATGGCACCCTCATCAACTATGTCTAGTTTTCTTTTCATTGAAGTCTCTGTTATTTGTTTTGTTGTATTCAACCGCAGTTCTAAAAAACAGTCTCCCCATTTTATTTCCTCCACAGATTTTCCCCCTTTGGATGTTAAGTCAACTACTTGGGATGTTGATGTTGGATCCACAATGTCTAATGTCTTATATGAGACTTCGTCTGGCTTTTTGAAAAGTATGTTGCTCCTAGGAGTGTTGATGACCAAATCCAGCCCCTTTCAAAGGACTGACATGCTAAATCTGTAAGATGATCTGTATTTTCCTCCAATATCTTCTAATGAATATATTGAAAAGCTGTCATGTATTTCCTCACTCCCATCCATAATACTGGTTAACAGTGCCAGATTAAGGCCTTCATGGGCCTTCAGCTGAAATCTATGAAGGGCCTATTGTATCCCAGGGGGTGTGACTACTGATATGGGGGTGTGACCAGTGATGTGGGGGTGTGATCTGTGTCATGAGGTGTGGCTAGCACCATGGAGCATAGCTACCTACCTACATTGGACTATCTTCATCTCCCTCCCCTCTTTGATTATATGAAGCAGCGGTGGCCAACCTGTGGCTCTTGAGCCACATGCGGCTCTTCCATTGTCCTGATGCGGCTCCCCTGACTGACACTGACTGCTGTTGTGACACATGGGGGGGGGGCTGGATTGTATTATATGAATCTATTTTTTTTTTTCAATGTTTTTTTTGTGGATGTGGCTTTTTCAGTGTATTTTATGTGGATGTGGCTTTTTCCGTGTATTTTATGGTGGATGTGGCTTTTTCAGTGTATTATTTGTTGATTTGGCATTTTCAGTGTATTTTTTGTGGATGTGGCTTTTTCAGTGTATTATTTGTTGATGTGGCATTTTCAGTGTATTTTATGTGGATCTGTTTATTTCAATATTTTTTTTTATTGTTCTGGCTTTTTCTTTCCCTTTAATAGTTACCTCCACGGTGATTTTGTGCATTCACTTTTACATGCTCCTACAAAAAATCATACCAGGGGCGTAGCCTAGCTGGCGCAAGGCCACACCCCTTTTTGCATGTTCACATGATCTTGGTTCTTTAACATACCTATGGATATTTTTGTGCTCTTTGACTCTGACTGGTTGACCCTGATATGAAGCATACAACTACCTTTATTTTTTTTTTATTATTACACACCCACACATATATACTGACAATAGCGTTACCAATACCCCTTTTAGACCAGAGCTAAAACCCGGGTTATTGCAGGGTTAACCCGGGTAGCTCCTTGGTGAAAAGGGGACAGGGTTGGATTGCCTGGTTGGGTAACCCGGCAATACAATCCAGGTAACTTGCAGGGTTTTACACGGGAATGACCCATGAAACCCTGCAGTGTAAACAGCGTGATCCAGGTCACGATGATCTGGAGCGCGCCGCATGCATGCCGTTTGGCCGGTTTCAGTGGCGCTTGGAGATGACATCAGTGGCGGGCTGGGCCGGGGGGCAGGGTGCCATGTGCCCCCCGGGCCGCAGCATCATACGGGCCGCGGGCCGCGGGCAGTCTGTGTCACTGTGACACAGACTGCACCGTGTGTGTAGCGCTGACTGGACAGAGTCCGGTCAGCGCTACACAGCACAAACACACAGCCACCGGAGCTGGCAGCTGTGTGTTTGCTGTAATCAGCAGCCGCTGAGAGTCTGTCAGACTCTCATCGGCTGCTGCTGCTCCCACTGCGGGAGCCATCTTCCGGCTCCCGCAGTGGGTAATGGGAGAGACGTCATGAGTAATGGCGTCTCTCCCATGCAAAGTGGCCGGAGGAGCTGTTAGCGGCGGGACCAGGAGCGGGAGTTTCAGGTAAGTGATTTTTTTTTTTTATTAAGTCTCTCTCTACTGGGGGGGGACTACGGGGGGCACTACCAGGGGTGGGATTACTATGGGGACACTACCAGGGGGGGATTACTACTGGGGGCACTACCAGGGGGGTGGATTACTACTGTGGGCACTACAAGGGGGGGGACTACTACTAATGGGGCACTACAAGGGGGGACTACTACTACTGGGGGCACTACAAGGGGGGGGGCTACTATGGGGGCACTACAAAGGGGGGGACTACTACTACTGGGGGCACTACAAAGGGGGGGACTACTACTACTGGGGGCACTACAATGGGGGGACTACTACTACTGGGGGCACTACAAGGGGGGGATACTACTACTGGGGGCACTACAAAGGGGGGGACTACTACTACTGGGGGCACTACAAAGGGGGGCTACTACTATTACGGAGGGCACTACATTGGTGGGACTACTACTACTGGGGGCACTACAAGGGGGGACTACTACTACTGTGGGCACTACAAAGGGGGGGACTACTACTACTGGGGGCACTACAAGGGGGGGACTACTACTACTGGGGGCACTACAAGGGGGGCTACTACTACTGGGGGCACTACAAGGGGGGACTACTACTAGGGGCACTACAAGGGGAGGGGACTACTACTAGGGTCAATGCACAGGGGGGAGGGGACTACTACTAGGGGCACTACATAGGGAGAGGGGACTACCACTGGGGGCACTGTATCGAGGGACCACTGCTGGGGGCTCTATATAAAGGGCAATACTGGGGGTACTGCATAGGGGGAGACTACAACTGGGGTCACTATTTAAGGGGCATTGCATAAGGGTTACCACTATTGGGGGCACTGCATGGGGGGTGGACTGCTACTGGGGGCACTATATAAGGGGCACTGCATAGGGGGTACCACTATTGGGGGCACTATATAAGGGGCTTACTACTGGGGGCACAAGGGGCACTGCACAGGGGGGACCACTACTGGGGGCACTATATAAGGGGCTTACTACTGGGGGCACAAGGGGCACTGCATAGGGGGGGATCACAACTGGGGGCACTACTGGAGGCCTGCATAAGGGTGTTCTCTCCTGTGGCACACGGGGGCACTGCATATGGGCACTACAACAGGGGGCTGCCCCTAATCTTTATTTTTACCTTACATTAATCCCATATGGACCCGCCTCCTCCCTGGAACATTTGAGGGGGGGGCGCCGTAGCACGCACATTCTTCGGGCACCCTGGCTACACGCTAATCCTCTGCCAGGGCCGCCTGCATGCATTTGCCCCCCAGGCTAAAAGTTGCCAGCCAGCCCATGGATGACATCTTCTCCAAGTGTCCACTTTCATGCAGACCTGGCTCCGGTGTGAACAGCGCTGACTCAGGAATATCCTGGGTTGGCGCCGGCTAAATTCCGGGTTGGTAACCTTGTCAGACACGGAATTTAGGTGTAAAAGCAGTATCACACTGAAACTTTGATTATAGCCGTTTGCGATTTTTGCGCCGCACTTCACTGCATGTTTTGCTGTGAGGGCACCGGCCAATATGTATGTACGTGTGAAAAAATATACATATATATATATATATATATATATATATATACACACACACACACATACACAGTGTATATACAAACGCATACAGTATATATATATATATATATATATATAAAATCACACACAGTATATTTACATATATATCTATATATATATATACTGTATATATAAAATAAACCACACACAGTATATATATATATATTTATATAGTACACACACAGTGTAAATACATATATAGTGTATACGTTTATATACTATGTATACAGTGTGTGTATGTATATATATATATATATATATATACACATACATGCACAGTTTGTATACATGGTCTTTATATTTACAATATATACACACGTTATATATATTTATAAACATATATTTTTTTGGAATATTGAATCATTTAATTAATTTAATATTATGCATATGATTGATAGGTATACATATCAATACATATACTACTACACAGCAGCAGCCTGGCCAGGACTGAAAAGCAGCTCACCTTTTGAAGGGACTCAAAGGATCACACCCAGTGCTGCTGTGGTCAACAGCCTAAATGGAGGAGCTGTGAGCATGTAATGCTGGTGGTCGGTGCACAGCCTGGGACGGGCTGCGGGAGGACGCCTTGGAAGCGGCGGGTGACACCTATGTGACGTCACACACAGTGCTGTCACATGACGCGGAGGCTCTGCCACTGCCAATTTGCTGTTACTAGCGCTGGGAGGGAATTAGAAGCCCAGTCCTCCATAGCGCTCCATTATGTTTATCCGGTGTCACAGCCACGGCCGGGGGGTGGAGGGTAGGGATGGGAATCATTTGATGTTCCATTGGAAACATCGGTTAAATAGTGTTTAATCCTGCAATGTTTTTGATTCAATGTTTCATTACCATCGCAAATTTTCTCCCCCGATGTTTGTCCCTGCATTTCCAATGGTTTTTTTTGTTTATTTTGTAACACTGTGTTGCTGTTAATGCTTTGGGCTGCCAGCTGGCTCTCTCCTTGTTTTATAGTCAGTTACAACTTAAGAATATAGGGCCTGATTCAGAGCCGGACGCTCTGACCAGAGCGCTCGCTCTGAATCAGGGTCCTCCTACCTAAAAATGGAGCGGCCTCTTGGACGCTCGCATAGCTGTGGGTTACCACCCACAGCTTATGTGAGCGTCCATGATGATGGTCGCGATGGTCAAGACCATCGCGACCATCGGGCTTATGACGAGACCCTGTGGTAGGGTCTCGCTGCCGCAAGCCCAGGAGTGCTTTTGGCTCTATCAGAGCCAAAAGCACTCCCACTGACATCATTAGTGATGTCAGTGGGGCCGGCTCCAGACGGAAGGCGTTCCCATGGGAACGCCTCCATCTGGGCAGCCACGCCCCCGGCATGCCCACCAAAGGGGGCGTACTCAGTCACCATCGACAGCACGCCCCCTTTGGTGCGAGACCCATAGCGACAGCTTGGCTGTCGCTATGCGGGTCCCGCGCATGCGCACGACGGAGCTCCCTCCATCGTGCGTATGCCCATTAGGGCACCATCGACCTGCTTGCGAGCGTTCTGCACTCGCGAGCAGGTCTGAATTAGGCCCATAGTACAAAACACTGACTGGACTATGGCTGCTGTATTAATGCTGCTGCTGGGGGTGGTGGCTGACAGAGTGAAAGACAATCTGGTCAGCCAATTAGCAGCAGCACATAGGACAGTCCCACCCCTGGCTCATTGTCACTGGTGCTGCCTTCAGTGAGCCCTGGTTGGCTGCTTGGGGTGTCTGGCTGCTGCAGCTATTGGTAATTGAGCTGTCAGTCTCACAGTGTCACTGTCAGCCACTCACAGTATGTGCACTGTGCATGTGACAGACCCAGCGGTGCCTAAGTGTCTGGCGTGACATCATTGGTGAGGAGCTGAGAGAGCAAGAGGGAGGACTTGAGGAGACAGAGGCCCTCATTCAGAGGCGGTCGCTCTCTCTGAATGAGGGCGGCTGCTTCTTTTTTTTAGTGCTGCCTCCTGGTCGCTATCTAAGCTGTGGGTTACCACCCACAGCTTAGCGACCGACCAGGGTGATGGTCGCGATGGTAAAGACCATCGCGAGCATCGGGGCTTGCGACGAGACCCTTAGGGTCTCGGCACCCGCAAGCCCCAGGGAGCTTCCTGCTCTGATCGAACAGGAAACTCACCACTGACATCACTGCTGATGTCAGTGCGGTCGCCCACAAAACGGCAAGCGTTCCGTCAGGAACGCCTCCATTTTTGTAACCCCGCCTACAAAACAGGCCGAGCTGTCGATCAACATCGACAGCCGGCCCTTTTGTAGTGAGCTCCGGAGCGAGAGAGTTTCTCTCTCGCTCCGGGGCTTGCGCACGCGCAGTGGAGCCGCTGCACACGCGCAGGACCAAAACATCGACCCGGTTGCGAGCGCTCAGCTGTTGCGACCGGGTCTGAATGAGGTCCAGAGTGTGTTTGTCACGATATAGACAGAGACTTAATTTGAGGTTGGAGAAGAGACAGAGAGAAAGAAAAGGAGGAGACTCTGAAAGAGTCTGTAAAAATGGACAAGAGAAATTACATTGAGAAAGAGAAAAGAGTGAGAAGGAGTCTGTCAGTGTTACTTGTGTGTGGAGGTGGTGGACATTAAGGTACTGTACCACTATCACCAACAACAGGATCATCCAGCTACACTGCCAGTGCCCTGCCAGCAATAACACACAACACTTCTGTAATACTGTCTGTCACTAGTAGTGAGTACTAACAATAACATGGCAACACCCAAAAGTCATTTGTGGAAACACTATGGGGGGAATTCAATTCAACGCGATGTTGAATAGCCGCAGGAGGGAGCTCCCACAGCTATTCAATACACTGCGCTGTTTGGGCGCACTAAGTATTTCTTCTCGCACCCCCCTGGGGAAGCGAGGAGAAATCCGACCAAAGTGCCGAGTGCACAACTGTTTTTCTGCTAAGCGCGGCGCTAACAGCCGCGCGCCCGGCACTTTGGTCAGAGAATGCCGTTTAACGCGCATTAACACCCTTGTTAAGGCGAAATAACAGTCATTCTCCAACCACATAGCGCACTGAATTGAATAGGTCCGGGAGCTCGCTCCCGGCACTATTCAATTTGCGTTGAATTGAATCGCCCCCTTTGATAGGAAAGACAATGAGCCCAAAACAGCTATTTGCAGATACTGCAGCAAGAAAATAAAAACATGTGCAAACACATCTAATTTAAAATGCCACCTTGAAAACAAACACCCTATTGTGCTGCTTTGTGTGTGTATATTAGGGGTGTGCACCGGCCACTTTTCGTGTTTTGTGTTTTGGTTTTGGATCTGGATCTTTCTTCGTGTTTTGGATCTGGATTGGTTTTGCCAAAACCACCCTTCCGTGTTTTGGGTTCTGAGTTTTGTGTTTTGGATCTGTATTTTTTATTTTAAAAAGCATAAAAACAGCTAAAATCACAGAATTTGTGGGTTTTTCTGCTCCTATGCTATTATTAACCTCAATAACCTTAATTTCCACTCATTTCCAGTCTATTCTGAACACCTCACACCTCACAATAGTGTTTTTATGTCCAAAAGGTTGCACCGAGGTAGCTGGATGACTATGCTAAGCGACACGAGTGGGCGGCACAAACACGTGACCCATCTAGGCGTGATACTGCAGTGGCAGACAGGATGGCAGTTTGAAAAACTAGGCCCCAAACTGTACATAATGCAAAGAAATTAAAGAGGTGCAAGATGGAATTGTCCTTGGGCCCTCCCACCCACCCTTATGTTGTATAAACAGGACATGCACACTTTAACAAACCAATCATTTCAGCGCCAGGGTCTGCCACACAACTGTGGCTGAAATGATTGGTTTGTTTGGGCCCCCACAAAACAAGCTGGCAATTAATCTGTCCCTGCACAAACTGGCTCTACGGAGGCAAGATGTCATCCTCATCCTCCTCATCCACCGATTCCTCACCCTCTTCAGTGTGTACATCCTCATCCTCACAAAATATTAACTCGTCCCCACTTGAATCCACCACCACAGGTCCCTCTGTACGTTCTGGAGGCTGGTCTCCCTGGAAGAGCTGATAATTCATTTTGATGAACATCATCTTCTCCACATTCTGTGGAAGCAACCTCCTATGCCTTTCGCTGACAAGGTTCCCGGCTGCACTAAACACTCTTTCGGAGTACACACTGGAGGGGGGGCAACTCAGGTAAAATAGAGCCAGTTTGTACAGGGGCCTCCAAATTGCCTCTTTTTCCTGCCAGTACAGGTATGGACTATCTGACATGCCTACTTGGATGCTGTCACCGATGTAATCCTCCACCATTCTGTCAATGGTGACAGTATCATATGCAGTGACAGTAGACATGTCAGAAATTGTTGCCAGGTCCTTCAGTCCGGACCAGATGTCCAAACTTGGTCCTGCCTGCCCTGCATCACCGCCAGCGGGTTGCTTAGGATACCTAAGTTTTTTCCTGGCAGCCCCAGTTGCGGGAGAAAATGAAGAAGGAGCTGTTGACGTGTCACGTTCCGCTTCAGCTGACAGTGTGTTCACCAGCAGGTCTTTGCACCTCTGCAGGCTTGTGTCGGCCGGAAAGAGAGACACCACATAGGCTTTAAACCTAGGATCAAGCACGGTGGCCAAAATGTAGTGGTCTGATTTCAACAGATTGACCACCCTGGAATCCTGGCAAAGCGAATGAAGGGCTTCATCCACAAGTCCCACATGCCAAGCGGAATCGCTCCGTCTTAGCTCCTCCTTCACTTTCTCCAGCTGCTTCTGCAAAAGCCTGATGAGGGGAATGACCTGACTCAAGCTGGCAGTGTCTGAACTGACTTCACGTGTGGCAAGTTCGAAGGGCTGGAGAACCTTGCACAACACGAAAATCATTCTCCACTGCGCTTGAGTCAGGTGCATACCCCCTCTTTTGCCTATGTCATAGGTGGATGTATAGGCTTGAATGGCCTTTTGCTGCTCCTCCATCCTCTGAAGCATATAGAGGGTTGAGTTCCACCGCGACACAACCTCTTGCTTCAGGTGATGGCGGGGCAGGTTCAAGAGTGTTTGCTGGCGCTCCAGTCTTCGGCACGCAGTCGCTGAATGGCGAAAGTGGCCTGAAATTTTTCGGGCCACCCAAAGCGTCTCCTGCACGCCCCTGTCGCTTTTCAGAAAATTCTGCACCACCAAGTTTATTGTGTGAGCAAAACATGGGACGTGCTGGAATTTGCCCAGATGTAATGCCCGCACAATATTGGTGGCGTTGTCAGATATCACAAATCCCCAGGAGAGTCTAAGTGGGGTAAGCCACTGGGCGATGATTTCCCTCAGTTTCTCTAAGAGGTTGTCGGCGGTGTGCCTCTTACTGAAACCGGTGATACACAGCGTAGCCTGCCTTGGAACGAGCTGGCGTTTCTGAGATGCTGCGACTGGTGACGCTGCTGCTGTTGCTGCGTAAGGTGATACATCTACCCAGTGGGCTGTCACAGTCATATAGTCCTTAGTCTGCCCTGTTCCACTTGTCCTCATGTCCGTGGTTAAGTGGACATTCGGTACAACGGCATTTTTCAGGACACTGAGTACACTTTTTCTGACGTTTCTGTACAGTCTCGGTATCGCCTGCCTAGTGAAGTGGAATCTAGACGGGATTTGGAACCGGGGACACACTACCTCCATCAATTGTCTAAATCCCACTGCACTAATGGCGGATACCGGACGCACGTCTAACACCAACATAGCAGTCAAGGCCTCAGTTATACGTTTTGCTTCAGGATGACTGCTGTCGTACTTCATCCTCCTCGCTAAGGACTGTTGGAGGGTCAATTGTTTAGTAAAAGTAGTGGTGTTCCTACTTCCTCTCTGGGATGATGAACGACTCCCAGCAGCAGCAACAGCAGCAGCGGCAGCAGGAGGCGTAGCAATGCAGGATCCTCCGGAGGAATCCCGGATAGGAGAGTCAGTCATGCCAGTGACATGGCCTGCAGGACTACTTCCGATCCTGACTAAGGAGGAAATTGACGAGGAGGGAGTTGACGGTGTGGTTTGCAGGCGCTTGGATACAACAGGACAACGGGATTTAAGTGTCCCTGGACTGCTTACGGTCTTAGCCAAAGTTTCTGAACTTGACAGTAACTTATTATGAACGCGCTGCAGGTGCCGTATAAGGGAGGATGTTCCTAGGTGGTTAACGTCCCTACCCCTACTTATTCCACCTTTACATAAGGTACATATGGCAAGACAGTTGTTGTCCGGATTTGGATAGAAATATTGCCAGACCAAAGAGGTGGAATGTTTGGTCTTCTGCCCAGGCATGACCGTGATGGGCTTTTTCATCCCACGGACAACAACTGTCTCCCCCGGAGCCTGATTTAAACAAACCACATCACCATCAGAATCCTCCTCGCCAACTTCCTCCTCAGTGCCAGCTACACCAGTATCCTCATCCTGTTGTACTTCAACAGTGACATCTTCAATTTGCATATCAGCAAGTGGACTGTGGGTGCTCCTTTCAGCACTTGCAGGGGGCGTGCAAATGGTGGAAAGAGCCACCTCTTCCCGTCCAGTGCTGGGAAGGTCAGGCATCGCAACCACCACCACACTTGGACTCTCCTTGGGGATTTGTGATATCTTCTTAGAAAGCACAGTTCTTCGCTGTGCTTTTGCCAGCTTAACTCTTTTGATTTTTTTAGTGGGAGGAGGGCTTCCATCGTCATGTGAAGCTGAACCACTAGTCATGAACATACTAGGGATCGACCTTAGCCGTTCCTTGCCACTCCGTGTCGTAAATGGCATATTGGCAAGTTTACGTTTCTCTTCAGCTGATTTAAATGTTTTTTTCAAGGTCATTTTCCTGAACTTTGTCATTTGGGATTGCATGTGCCCTCTATTATGACATTGGGCATCGGCCTTGGCAGACGGCGTTGATGGCATGTTATCGTCTATGTCATGACTAGTGGCAGCAGCTTCAGCACTAGGAGGAAGTGGTTCTTGATCTTTCTCTATTTTATTTTTATCGGAGAAAGTTTGGTCCTCCATTTATGTTATATCGATTTGATATATACGTGCGGCTAAACACAGAAAATATTTTTTTATTTTTGCTGGAGAGTAGTGCACTTTGTGGGTTACACCAGCCTTTAAGAAATGAGCCAGCCGGCTCTTTACTTATGGGACACAGGCGCACGCTTGGCACTACTTTGTTGATGCACGTGCGGCTACTGTGCACACAATTCACAAACACAGAAAATATATATTTTTTTGGTTTGGACTGGAGTGTACTTTGGGGGTTACAGCACCCTTTAACGGTCAAGCCAGCCGGCCCTTTACTTATGACACAGGCGCACGCTTGGCACTACTTTGTTGATGCACGTGCGGTTACTGCGCACACAATTCACAAACACAGAAAATATATATTTTTTTGGTTTGGACTGGAGTGTACTTTGGGGGTTACAGCACCCTTTAACGGTCAAGCCAGCCGGCCCTTTACTTATGACACAGGCGCACGCTTGGCACTACTTTGTTGATGCACGTGCGGCTACTGCGCACACAATTCACAAACACAGAAAATATATATTTTTTGGGTTTGGACTGGAGTGTACTTTGGGGGTTACAGCACCCTTTAACGGTCAAGCCAGCCGGCCCTTTACTTATGACACAGGCGCACGCTTGGCACTACTTTGTTGATGCACGTGCGGCTACTGCGCACACAATTCACAAACACGGAAAATATATATTTTTTTTGGTTTGGACTGGAGTGTACTTTGGGGGTTACAGCACCCTTTAACGGTCAAGCCAGCCGGCCCTTTACTTATGACACAGGCGCACGCTTGGCACTACTTTGTTGATGCACGTGCGGCTACTGCGCACACAATTCACAAACACAGAAAATATATATTTTTTTGGTTTGGACTGGAGTGTACGTTGAGGTTTACAGCACCCTTTAACGGTCAAGCCAGCTGGCCTTTTACTTATGACACAGGCGCACGTTTGGCACTACTTTGTTGATGCACGTGCGGCTACTGCGCACACAATTCACAAACACGGAAAATATATATATTTTTTGGTTTGGACTGGAGTGTACTTTGGGGGTTACAGCACCCTTTAACGGTCAAGCCAGCCGGCCCTTTACTTATGACACAGGCGCACGCTTGGCACTACTTTGTTGATGCACGTGCGGCTACTGCGCACACAATTCACAAACACAGAAAATATATATTTTTTTGGTTTGGACTGGAGTGTACTTTGGGGGTTACAGCACCCTTTAACGGTCAAGCCAGCCGGCCCTTTACTTATGACACAGGCGCACGCTTGGCACTACTTTGTTGATGCACGTGCGGCTACTGCGCACACACTTCACAAACACAGAAAATATATATTTTTTTGGTTTGGACTGGAGTGTACTTTGGGGGTTACAGCACCCTTTAACGGTCAAGCCAGCTGTCCCTTTACTTATGACACAGGCGCACGCTTGGCACTACTTTGTTGATGCACGTGCGGCTACTGCGCACACAATTCACAAACACAGAAAATATATTTTTTTTTGGTTTGGACTGGAGTGTACTTTGGGGGTTACAGCACCCTTTGACGGTCAAGCCAGCCGGCCCTTTACTTATGACACAGGCGCACGCTTGGCACTACTTTGTTGATGCACGTGCGGCTACTGCGCACACAATTCACAAACACAGAAAATATATATTTTTTTGGTTTGGACTGGAGTGTACTTTGGGGGTTACAGCACCCTTTAACGGTCAAGCCAGCTGGCCCTTTACTTATGACACAGGCGCACGCTTGGCACTACTTTGTTGATGCACGTGCGGCTACTGTGCACACAATTCACAAACACAGAAAATATATATTTTTTTAGGTTTGGACTGGAGTGTACTTTGGGGGTTACAGCACCCTTTAACGGTCAAGCCAGCTGGCCCTTTACTTATGACACAGGCGCACGCTTGGCACTACTTTGTTGATGCACGTGCGGCTACTGCGCACACAATTCACAAACACAGAAAATATATATTTTTTTGGTTTGGACTGGAGTGTACTTTGGGGGTTACAGCATCCTTTAACGGTCAAGCCAGCCGGCCCTTTACTTATGACACAGGCGCACGCTTGGCACTACTTTGTTGATGCACGTGCGGCTACTGCGCACACAATTCACAAACACGGAAAATATATATTTTTTTTGGTTTGGACTGGAGTGTACTTTGGGGGTTACAGCACCCTTTAACGGTCAAGCCAGCCGGCCCTTTACTTATGACACAGGCGCACGCTTGGCACTACTTTGTTGATGCACGTGCGGCTACTGCGCACACAATTCACAAACACAGAAAATATATATTTTTTGGGTTTGGACTGGAGTGTACTTTGGGGGTTACAGCACCCTTTAACGGTCAAGCCAGCCGGCCCTTTATTTATGACACAGGCGCACGTTTGGCACTACTTTGTTGATGCACGTGCGGCTACTGCGCACACAATTCACAAACACGGAAAATATATATTTTTTTTGGTTTGGACTGGAGTGTACTTTGGGGGTTACAGCACCCTTTAATGGTCAAGCCAGCCGGCCCTTTACTTATGACACAGGCGCACGCTTGGCACTACTTTGTTGATGCACGTGCGGCTACTGCGCACACAATTCACAAACACAGAAAATATATATTTTTTTGGTTTGGACTGGAGTGTACTTTGGGGGTTACAGCACCCTTTAACGGTCAAGCCAGCCGGCCCTTTACTTATGACACAGGCGCACGCTTGGCACTACTTTGTTGATGCACGTGCGGCTACTGCGCACACAATTCACAAACACAGACAATAATTTTTTTTTTGGTTTGGACTGGAGTGTACTTTGGGGGTTACAGTATCCTTTAACGGTCAAGCCAGCCGGCTCTTTACTTATGGGACACAGGCGCACGCTTGGCACTACTTTGTTGATGCACGTGCGGCTACTGTGCACACAATTCACAAACACAGAAAATATATATTTTTTTGGTTTGGACTGGAGTGTACTTTGGGGGTTACAGCACCCTTTAACGGTCAAGCCAGCCGGCCCTTTACTTATGACACAGGCGCACGCTTGGCACTACTTTGTTGATGCACGTGCGGCTACTGCGCACACAATTCACAAACACAGAAAATATATATTTTTTTGGTTTGGACTGGAGTGTACTTTGGGGGTTACAGCACCCTTTAACGGTCAAGCCAGCCGGCCCTTTACTTATGACACAGGCGCACGCTTGGCACTACTTTGTTGATGCACGTGCGGCTACTGCGCACACAATTCACAAACACAGAAAATATATATTTTTTGGGTTTGGACTGGAGTGTACTTTGGGGGTTACAGCACCCTTTAACGGTCAAGCCAGCCGGCCCTTTACTTATGACACAGGCGCACGCTTGGCACTACTTTGTTGATGCACGTGCGGCTACTGCGCACACAATTCACAAACACGGAAAATATATATTTTTTTTGGTTTGGACTGGAGTGTACTTTGGGGGTTACAGCACCCTTTAACGGTCAAGCCAGCCGGCCCTTTACTTATGACACAGGCGCACGCTTGGCACTACTTTGTTGATGCACGTGCGGCTACTGCGCACACAATTCACAAACACAGAAAATATATATTTTTTTGGTTTGGACTGGAGTGTACGTTGAGGTTTACAGCACCCTTTAACGGTCAAGCCAGCTGGCCTTTTACTTATGACACAGGCGCACGTTTGGCACTACTTTGTTGATGCACGTGCGGCTACTGCGCACACAATTCACAAACACGGAAAATATATATATTTTTTGGTTTGGACTGGAGTGTACTTTGGGGGTTACAGCACCCTTTAACGGTCAAGCCAGCCGGCCCTTTACTTATGACACAGGCGCACGCTTGGCACTACTTTGTTGATGCACGTGCGGCTACTGCGCACACAATTCACAAACACAGAAAATATATATTTTTTTGGTTTGGACTGGAGTGTACTTTGGGGGTTACAGCACCCTTTAACGGTCAAGCCAGCCGGCCCTTTACTTATGACACAGGCGCACGCTTGGCACTACTTTGTTGATGCACGTGCGGCTACTGCGCACACACTTCACAAACACAGAAAATATATATTTTTTTGGTTTGGACTGGAGTGTACTTTGGGGGTTACAGCACCCTTTAACGGTCAAGCCAGCTGTCCCTTTACTTATGACACAGGCGCACGCTTGGCACTACTTTGTTGATGCACGTGCGGCTACTGCGCACACAATTCACAAACACAGAAAATATATTTTTTTTTGGTTTGGACTGGAGTGTACTTTGGGGGTTACAGCACCCTTTGACGGTCAAGCCAGCCGGCCCTTTACTTATGACACAGGCGCACGCTTGGCACTACTTTGTTGATGCACGTGCGGCTACTGCGCACACAATTCACAAACACAGAAAATATATATTTTTTTGGTTTGGACTGGAGTGTACTTTGGGGGTTACAGCACCCTTTAACGGTCAAGCCAGCTGGCCCTTTACTTATGACACAGGCGCACGCTTGGCACTACTTTGTTGATGCACGTGCGGCTACTGTGCACACAATTCACAAACACAGAAAATATATATTTTTTTAGGTTTGGACTGGAGTGTACTTTGGGGGTTACAGCACCCTTTAACGGTCAAGCCAGCTGGCCCTTTACTTATGACACAGGCGCACGCTTGGCACTACTTTGTTGATGCACGTGCGGCTACTGCGCACACAATTCACAAACACAGAAAATATATATTTTTTTGGTTTGGACTGGAGTGTACTTTGGGGGTTACAGCATCCTTTAACGGTCAAGCCAGCCGGCCCTTTACTTATGACACAGGCGCACGCTTGGCACTACTTTGTTGATGCACGTGCGGCTACTGCGCACACAATTCACAAACACGGAAAATATATATTTTTTTTGGTTTGGACTGGAGTGTACTTTGGGGGTTACAGCACCCTTTAACGGTCAAGCCAGCCGGCCCTTTACTTATGACACAGGCGCACGCTTGGCACTACTTTGTTGATGCACGTGCGGCTACTGCGCACACAATTCACAAACACAGAAAATATATATTTTTTGGGTTTGGACTGGAGTGTACTTTGGGGGTTACAGCACCCTTTAACGGTCAAGCCAGCCGGCCCTTTATTTATGACACAGGCGCACGTTTGGCACTACTTTGTTGATGCACGTGCGGCTACTGCGCACACAATTCACAAACACGGAAAATATATATTTTTTTTGGTTTGGACTGGAGTGTACTTTGGGGGTTACAGCACCCTTTAATGGTCAAGCCAGCCGGCCCTTTACTTATGACACAGGCGCACGCTTGGCACTACTTTGTTGATGCACGTGCGGCTACTGCGCACACAATTCACAAACACAGAAAATATATATTTTTTTGGTTTGGACTGGAGTGTACTTTGGGGGTTACAGCACCCTTTAACGGTCAAGCCAGCCGGCCCTTTACTTATGACACAGGCGCACGCTTGGCACTACTTTGTTGATGCACGTGCGGCTACTGCGCACACAATTCACAAACACAGACAATAATTTTTTTTTTGGTTTGGACTGGAGTGTACTTTGGGGGTTACAGTATCCTTTAACGGTCAAGCCAGCCGGCCCTTTACTTATGACACAGGCGCACGCTTGGCACTACTTTGTTGATGCACGTGCGGCTACTGCGCACACAATTCACAAACACAGAAAATATATATTTTTTTGGTTTGGACTGGAGTGTACTTTGGGGGTTACAGCACCCTTTAACGGTCAAGCCAGCCGGCCCTTTACTTATGACACAGGCGCACGCTTGGCACTAATTTGTTGATGCACGTGCGGCTACTGCGCACACAATTCACAAACACAGAAAATATATATTTTTTTGGTTTGGACTGGAGTGTACTTTGGGGGTTACAGCACCCTTTAACGGTGAAGCCAGCCGGCCCTTTACTTATGACACAGGCGCACGTCTGGCACTACTTTGTTGATGCACGTGCGGCTACTGCGCACACAATTCACAAACACGGAAAATATATATTTTTTTTGGTTTGGACTGGAGTGTACTTTGGGGGTTACAGCACCCTTTAACGGTCAAGCCAGCCGGCCCTTTACTTATGACACAGGCGCACGCTTGGCACTACTTTGTTGATGCACGTGCGGCTACTGCGCACACAATTCACAAACACAGAAAATATATATTTTTTTGGTTTGGACTGGAGTGTACTTTGGGGGTTACAGCACCCTTTAACGGTCAAGCCAGCCGGCCCTTTACTTATGACACAGGCGCACGCTTGGCACTACTTTGTTGATGCACGTGCGGCTACTGCGCACACAATTCACAAACACAGAAAATATATATTTTTTTGGTTTGGACTGGAGTGTACTTTGGGGGTTACAGCACCCTTTAACGGTCAAGCCAGCTGGCCCTTTACTTATGACACAGGCGCACGCTTGGCACTACTTTGTTGATGCACGTGCGGCTACTGCGCACACAATTCACAAACACAGAAAATATTTTTTTTTTTTGGTTTGGACTGGAGTGTACTTTGGGGGTTACAGCACCCTTTAACGGTCAAGCCAGCCGGCCCTTTACTTATGACACAGGCGCACGCTTGGCACTACTTTGTTGATGCACGTGCGGCTACTGCGCACACAATTCACAAACACAGAAATTATATATTTTTTTGGTTTGGACTGGAGTGTACTTTGGGGGTTACAGCACCCTTTAACGGTCAAGCCAGCCGGCCCTTTACTTATGACTCAGGCGCACGTTTGGCACTACTTTGTTGATGCACGTGCAGCTACTGCGCACACAATTCACAAACACGGAAAATATATTTTTTTTTTGGTTTGGACTGGAGTGTACTTTGGGGGTTACAGCACCCTTTAACGGTCAAGCCAGCCGGCCCTTTACTTATGACACAGGCGCACGCTTGGCACTACTTTGTTGATGCACGTGCGGCTACTGCGCACACAATTCACAAACACAGAAAATATATTTTTTTTTGGTTTGGACTGGAGTGTGCTTTGGGGGTTACAGCACCCTTTAACAGTCAAGCCAGCCGGCCCTTTACTTATGACACAGGCGCACGCTTGGCACTACTTTGTTGATGCACGTGAGGCTACTGCGCACACAATTCACAAACACAGAAAATATTTTTTTTTTTGGTTTAGACTGGAGTGTACTTTGGGGGTTACAGTATCCTTTAACGGTCAAGCCAGCCGGCCCTTTACTTATGACACAGGCGCACGCTTGGCACTACTTTGTTGATGCATGTGCGGCTACTGCGCACACAATTCACAAACACAGAAAATATATATTTTTTTGGTTTGGACTGGAGTGTACTTTGGGGGTTACAGCACCCTTTAACGGTCAAGCCAGCCGGCCCTTTACTTATGACACAGGCGCTCGCTTGGCACTACTTTGTTGATGCACGTGCGGCTACTGCGCACACAATTCACAAACACAGAAAATATATATTTTTTTGGTTTGGACTGGAGTGTACTTTGGGGGTTACAGCACCCTTTAACGGTCAAGCCAGCCGGCCCTTTACTTATGACACAGGCGCACGTTTGGCACTACTTTGTTGATGCACGTGCAGCTACTGCGCACACAATTCACAAACACGGAAAATATATATTTTTTGGGGTTTGGACTGGAGTGTACTTTGGGGGTTACAGCACCCATTAACGGTCAAGCCAGCCGGCCCTTTACTTATGACACAGGCGCACGCTTGGCACTACTTTGTTGATGCACGTGCGGCTACTTCGCACACAATTCACAAACACAGAAAATATATATTTTTTTGGTTTGGACTGGAGTGTACTTTGGGGGTTACAGCACCCTTTAACGGTCAAGCCAGCCGGTCCTTTACTTATGACACAGGCGCACGCTTGGCACTACTTTGTTGATGCACGTGCGGCTACTGCGCACACAATTCAAAAACACAGAAAATATATATTTTTTTGGTTTGGACTGGAGTGTACTTTGGGGGTTACAGCACCCTTTAACGGTCAAGCCAGCCGGCCCTTTACTTATGACACAGGCGCACGCTTGGCACTACTTTGTTGATGCACATGGGGCTACTGCGCACACAATTCACAAACACAGAAAATAATTTTTTTTTTGGTTTGGACTGGAGTGTACTTTGGGGGTTACAGTACCCTCTAATGGTCAAGCCAGCCGGCCCTTTACTTATGACACAGGCGCACGCTTGGCACTACTTTGTTGATGCACGTGCGGCTACTGCGCACACAATTCACAAATACAGAAAATATATTTTTTTTTGGTTTGGACTGGAGTGTACTTTGGGGGTTACAGCACCCTTTAACGGTCAAGCCAGCTGTCCCTTTACTTATGACACAGGCGCACGCTTGGCACTACTTTGTTGATGCACGTGCGGCTACTGCGCTCACAATTCACAAACACAGAAAATTATATTTTTTTTGGTTTGGACTGGAGTGTACTTTGGGGGTTACAGCACCCTTTAATGGTCAAGCCAGCCGGCCCTTTACTTATGACACAGGCGCACGCTTGGCACTACTTTGTTGATGCACGTGCGGCTACTGCGCACACAATTCACAAACACAGAAAATATATATTTTTTTGGTTTGACTGTAGAGTACTTTGGGGGTTACAGCACCCTTTAACGTTCAAGCCAGCCGGACCTTTACTTATGACACAGGCGCACGCTTGGCACTACTTTGTTGATGCACGTGCGGCTACTGTGCACACAATTCACAAACACAGAAAATATATTTTTTTTTGGTTTGGACTGGAGTGTACTTTGGGGGTTACAGCACCCTTTAACGGTCAAGCCAGCCGGCCCTTTACTTATGACACAGGCGCACGCTTGGCACTACTTTGTTGATGCACGTGCGGCTACTGCGCACACAATTCACAAACACAGAAAATATATATTTTTTTGGTTTGGACTGGTGTGTACTTTGGGGGTTACAGCACCCTTTAATGGTCAAGCCAGCCGGCCCTTTACTTATGACACAGGCGCACGCTTGGCACTACTTTGTTGATGCACGTGCGGCTACTGCGCACACAATTCACAAACACGGAAAATATATATTTTTTGGGGTTTGGACTGGAGTGTACTTTGGGGGTTACAGCACCCTTTAACGGTCAAGCCAGCCGGCCCTTTACTTATGACACAGGCGCACGTTTGGCACTACTTTGTTGATGCACGTGCGGCTACTGCGCACACAATTCACAAACACAGAAAATATATTTTTTTTTGGTTTGGACTGGAGTGTACTTTGGGGGTTACAGCACCCTTTAACGGTCAAGCCAGCCGGCCCTTTACTTATGACACAGGTGCACGCTTGGCACTACTTTGTTGATGCACGTGCGGGTACTGCGCCCACAATTCACAAACACAGAAAATATATATTTTTTTGGTTTGGACTGGAGTGTACTTTGGGGGTTACAGCACCCTTTAACGGTCAAGCCAGCCGGCCCTTTACTTATGACACAGGCGCACGCTTGGCACTACTTTGTTGATGCACGTGCGGCTACTGCGCACACAATTCACAAACACAGAAAATATATATTTTTTTGGTTTGGACTGGAGTGTACTTTGGGGGTTACAGCACCCTTTAATGGTCAAGCCAGCTGGCCCTTTACTTATGACACAGGCGCACGCTTGGCACTACTTTGTTGATGCACGTGCGGCTACTGCGCACACAATTCACAAACACAGAAAATATATATTTTTTTTGGTTTGGACTGGAGTATACTTTGGGGGTTACAGCACCCTTTAACGGTCAAGCCAGCCGGCCCTTTACTTATGACACAGGCGCACGCTTGGCACTACTTTGTTGATGCACGTGCGGCTACTGCGCACACAATTCACAAACACAGAAAATATATATTTTTTTGGTTTGGACTGGAGTGTATTTTGGGCGTTACAGCACCCTTTAACGGTCAAGCCAGCCGGCCCTTTACTTATGACACAGGCGCACGCTTGGCACTACTTTGTTGATGCACGTGCGGCTATTGCGCACACAATTCACAAACACAGAAAATATATATTTTTTTGGTTTGGACTGGAGTGTACTTTGGGGGTTACAGCACCCTTTAGCGGTCAAGCCAGCCGGCCCTTTACTTATGACACAGGCGCACGTTTGGCACTACTTTGTTGATGCACGTGCGGCTACTGCGCACACAATTCACAAACACGGAAAATATATATTTTTTTTGGTTTGGACTGGAGTGTACTTTGGGGGTTACAGCACCCTTTAACGGTCAAGCCAGCCGGCCCTTTACTTATGACACAGGCGCACGCTTGGCACTACTTTGTTGATGCACGTGCGGCTACTGCGCACACAATTCTCAAACACAGAAAATATATATTTTTTTGGTTTGGACTGGAGTGTACTTTGGGGGTTACAGCACCCTTTAACGGTCAAGCCAGCTGTCCCTTTACTTATGACACAGGCGCACGCTTGGCACTACTTTGTTGATGCACGTGCGGCTACTGCGCACACACTTCACAAACACAGAAAATATATATTTTTTTGGTTTGGACTGGAGTGTACTTTGGGGGTTACAGCACCCTTTAACGGTCAAGCCAGCTGGCCCTTTACTTATGACACAGGCGCACGCTTGGCACTACTTTGTTGATGCACGTGCGGCTACTGCGCACACAATTCACAAACACAGAAAATATATTTTTTTTTGGTTTGGACTGGAGTGTACTTTGGGGGTTACAGCACCCTTTAACGGTCAAGCCAGCCGGCCCTTTACTTATGACACAGGCGCACGCTTGGCACTACTTTGTTGATGCACGTGCGGCTACTGCGCACACAATTCACAAACACAGAAAATATATATTTTTTTTGTTTGGACTGGAGTGTACTTTGGGGGTTACAGCACCCTTTAACGGTCAAGCCAGCTGGCCCTTTACTTATGACACAGGCGCACGCTTGGCACTACTTTGTTGATGCACGTGCGGCTACTGTGCACACAATTCACAAACACAGAAAATATATATTTTTTTAGGTTTGGACTGGAGTGTACTTTGGGGGTTACAGCATCCTTTAACGGTCAAGCCAGCTGGCCCTTTACTTATGACACAGGCGCACGCTTGGCACTACTTTGTTGATGCACGTGCGGCTACTGCGCACACAATTCACAAACACGGAAAATATATTTTTTTTTTGGTTTGGACTGGAGTGTACTTTGGGGGTTACAGCACCCTTTAACGGTCAAGCCAGCCGGCCCTTTACTTATGACACAGGCGCACGCTTGGCACTACTTTGTTGATGCACGTGCTGCTACTGCGCACACAATTCACAAACACAGAAAATATATATTTTTTGGGTTTGGACTGGAGTGTACTTTGGGGGTTACAGCACCCTTTAACGGTCAAGCCAGCCGGCCCTTTATTTATGACACAGGCACACGTTTGGCACTACTTTGTTGATGCACGTGCGGCTACTGCGCACACAATTCACAAACACGGAAAATATATATTTTTTTTGGTTTGGACTGGAGTGTACTTTGGGGGTTACAGCACCCTTTAATGGTCAAGCCAGCCGGCCCTTTACTTATGACACAGGCGCACGCTTGGCACTACTTTGTTGATGCACGTGCGGCTACTGCGCACACAATTCACAAACACAGAAAATATATATTTTTTTGGTTTGGACTGGAGTGTACTTTGGGGGTTACAGCACCCTTTAACGGTCAAGCCAGCCGGCCCTTTACTTATGACACAGGCGCACGCTTGGCACTACTTTGTTGATGCACGTGCGGCTACTGCGCACACAATTCACAAACACAGACAATAATTTTTTTTTTGGTTTGGACTGGAGTGTACTTTGGGGGTTACAGTATCCTTTAACGGTCAAGCCAGCCGGCCCTTTACTTATGACACAGGCGCACGCTTGGCACTACTTTGTTGATGCACGTGCGGCTACTGCGCACACAATTCACAAACACAGAAAATATATATTTTTTTGGTTTGGACTGGAGTGTACTTTGGGGGTTACAGCACCCTTTAACGGTCAAGCCAGCCGGCCCTTTACTTATGACACAGGCGCACGCTTGGCACTAATTTGTTGATGCACGTGCGGCTACTGCGCACACAATTCACAAACACAGAAAATATATATTTTTTTGGTTTGGACTGGAGTGTACTTTGGGGGTTACAGCACCCTTTAACGGTGAAGCCAGCCGGCCCTTTACTTATGACACAGGCGCACGTCTGGCACTACTTTGTTGATGCACGTGCGGCTACTGCGCACACAATTCACAAACACGGAAAATATATATTTTTTTTGGTTTGGACTGGAGTGTACTTTGGGGGTTACAGCACCCTTTAACGGTCAAGCCAGCCGGCCCTTTACTTATGACACAGGCGCACGCTTGGCACTACTTTGTTGATGCACGTGCGGCTACTGCGCACACAATTCACAAACACAGAAAATATATATTTTTTTGGTTTGGACTGGAGTGTACTTTGGGGGTTACAGCACCCTTTAACGGTCAAGCCAGCCGGCCCTTTACTTATGACACAGGCGCACGCTTGGCACTACTTTGTTGATGCACGTGCGGCTACTGCGCACACAATTCACAAACACAGAAAATATATATTTTTTTGGTTTGGACTGGAGTGTACTTTGGGGGTTACAGCACCCTTTAATGGTCAAGCCAGCTGGCCCTTTACTTATGACACAGGCGCACGCTTGGCACTACTTTGTTGATGCACGTGCGGCTACTGCGCACACAATTCACAAACACAGAAAATATTTTTTTTTTTTGGTTTGGACTGGAGTGTACTTTGGGAGTTACAGCACCCTTTAACGGTCAAGCCAGCCGGCCCTTTACTTATGACACAGGCGCACGCTTGGCACTACTTTGTTGATGCACGTGCGGCTACTGCGCACACAATTCACAAACACAGAAATTATATATTTTTTTGGTTTGGACTGGAGTGTACTTTGGGGGTTACAGCACCCTTTAATGGTCAAGCCAGCCGGCCCTTTACTTATGACACAGGCGCACGCTTGGCACTACTTTGTTGATGCACGTGCGGCTATTGCGCACACAATTCACAAACACAGAAAATATATATTTTTTTGGTTTGGACTGGAGTGTACTTTGGGGGTTACAGCACCCTTTAACGGTCAAGCCAGCCGGCCCTTTACTTATGACTCAGGCGCACGTTTGGCACTACTTTGTTGATGCACGTGCGGCTACTGCGCACACAATTCACAAACACGGAAAATATATTTTTTTTTTGGTTTGGACTGGAGTGTACTTTGGGGGTTACAGCACCCTTTAACGGTCAAGCCAGCCGGCCCTTTACTTATGACACAGGCGCACGCTTGGCACTACTTTGTTGATGCACGTGCGGCTACTGCGCACACAATTCACAAACACAGAAAATATTTTTTTTTTTGGTTTGGACTGGAGTGTGCTTTGGGGGTTACAGCACCCTTTAACAGTCAAGCCAGCCGGCCCTTTACTTATGACACAGGCGCACGCTTGGCACTACTTTGTTGATGCACGTGCGGCTACTGCGCACACAATTCACAAACACAGAAAATATTTTTTTTTTTGGTTTAGACTGGAGTGTACTTTGGGGGTTACAGTATCCTTTAACGGTCAAGCCAGCCGGCCCTTTACTTATGACACAGGCGCACGCTTGGCACTACTTTGTTGATGCATGTGCGGCTACTGCGCACACAATTCACAAACACAGAAAATATATATTTTTTTGGTTTGGACTGGAGTGTACTTTGGGGGTTACAGCACCCTTTAACGGTCAAGCCAGCCGGCCCTTTACTTATGACACAGGCGCTCGCTTGGCACTACTTTGTTGATGCACGTGCGGCTACTGCGCACACAATTCACAAACACAGAAAATATATATTTTTTTGGTTTGGACTGGAGTGTACTTTGGGGGTTACAGCACCCTTTAACGGTCAAGCCAGCCGGCCCTTTACTTATGACACAGGCGCACGTTTGGCACTACTTTGTTGATGCACGTGCAGCTACTGCGCACACAATTCACAAACACGGAAAATATATATTTTTTGGGGTTTGGACTGGAGTGTACTTTGGGGGTTACAGCACCCATTAACGGTCAAGCCAGCCGGCCCTTTACTTATGACACAGGCGCACGCTTGGCACTACTTTGTTGATGCACGTGCGGCTACTTCGCACACAATTCACAAACACAGAAAATATATATTTTTTTGGTTTGGACTGGAGTGTACTTTGGGGGTTACAGCACCCTTTAACGGTCAAGCCAGCCGGTCCTTTACTTATGACACAGGCGCACGCTTGGCACTACTTTGTTGATGCACGTGCGGCTACTGCGCACACAATTCAAAAACACAGAAAATATATATTTTTTTGGTTTGGACTGGAGTGTACTTTGGGGGTTACAGCACCCTTTAACGGTCAAGCCAGCCGGCCCTTTACTTATGACACAGGCGCACGCTTGGCACTACTTTGTTGATGCACATGGGGCTACTGCGCACACAATTCACAAACACAGAAAATAATTTTTTTTTTGGTTTGGACTGGAGTGTACTTTGGGGGTTACAGTACCCTCTAACGGTCAAGCCAGCCGGCCCTTTACTTATGACACAGGCGCACGCTTGGCACTACTTTGTTGATGCACGTGCGGCTACTGCGCACACAATTCACAAACACAGAAAATATATATTTTTTTGGTTTGGACTGGAGTGTACTTTGGGGGTTACAGCACCCTTTAACGGTCAAGCCAGCTGTCCCTTTACTTATGACACAGGCGCACGCTTGGCACTACTTTGTTGATGCACGTGCGGCTACTGCGCTCACAATTCACAAACACAGAAAATTATATTTTTTTTGGTTTGGACTGGAGTGTACTTTGGGGGTTACAGCACCCTTTAATGGTCAAGCCAGCCGGCCCTTTACTTATGACACAGGCGCACGCTTGGCACTACTTTGTTGATGCACGTGCGGCTACTGCGCACACAATTCACAAACACAGAAAATATATTTTTTTTTGGTTTGACTGTAGAGTACTTTGGGGGTTACAGCACCCTTTAACGGTCAAGCCAGCCGGACCTTTACTTATGACACAGGCGCACGCTTGGCACTACTTTGTTGATGCACGTGCGGCTACTGTGCACACAATTCACAAACACAGAAAATATATATTTTTTTGGTTTGGACTGGAGTGTACTTTGGGGGTTACAGCACCCTTTAACGGTCAAGCCAGCCGGCCCTTTACTTATGACACAGGCGCACGCTTGGCACTACTTTGTTGATGCACGTGCGGCTACTGCGCACACAATTCACAAACACAGAAAATATATATTTTTTTGGTTTGGACTGGTGTGTACTTTGGGGGTTACAGCACCCTTTAATGGTCAAGCCAGCCGGCCCTTTACTTATGACACAGGCGCACGCTTGGCACTACTTTGTTGATGCACGTGCGGCTACTGCGCACACAATTCACAAACACGGAAAATATATATTTTTTTGGGTTTGGACTGGAGTGTACTTTGGGGGTTACAGCACCCTTTAATGGTCAAGCCAGCCGGCCCTTTACTTATGACACAGGCGCACGTTTGGCACTACTTTGTTGATGCACGTGCGGCTACTGCGCACACAATTCACAAACACAGAAAATATATTTTTTTTTGGTTTGGACTGGAGTGTACTTTGGGGGTTACAGCACCCTTTAACGGTCAAGCCAGCCGGCCCTTTACTTATGACACAGGCGCACGCTTGGCACTACTTTGTTGATGCACGTGCGGCTACTGCGCCCACAATTCACAAACACAGAAAATATATATTTTTTTGGTTTGGACTGGAGTGTACTTTGGGGGTTACAGCACCCTTTAATGGTCAAGCCAGCTGGCCCTTTACTTATGACACAGGCGCACGCTTGGCACTACTTTGTTGATGCACGTGCGGCTACTGCGCACACAATTCACAAACACAGAAAATATATATTTTTTTTGGTTTGGACTGGAGTATACTTTGGGGGTTACAGCACCCTTTAACGGTCAAGCCAGCCGGCCCTTTACTTATGACACAGGCGCACGCTTGGCACTACTTTGTTGATGCACGTGCGGCTACTGCGCACACAATTCACAAACACAGAAAATATATATTTTTTTGGTTTGGACTGGAGTGTATTTTGGGGGTTACAGCACCCTTTAACGGTCAAGCCAGCCGGCCCTTTACTTATGACACAGGCGCATGCTTGGCACTACTTTGTTGATGCACGTGCGGCTATTGCGCACACAATTCACAAACACAGAAAATATATATTTTTTTGGTTTGGACTGGAGTGTACTTTGGGGGTTACAGCACCCTTTAGCGGTCAAGCCAGCCGGCCCTTTACTTATGACACAGGCGCACGTTTGGCACTACTTTGTTGATGCACGTGCGGCTACTGCGCACACAATTCACAAACACGGAAAATATATATTTTTTTTGGTTTGGACTGGAGTGTACTTTGGGGGTTACAGCACCCTTTAACGGTCAAGCCAGCCGGCCCTTTACTTATGACACAGGCGCACGCTTGGCACTACTTTGTTGATGCACGTGCGGCTACTGCGCACACAATTCTCAAACACAGAAAATATATATTTTTTTGGTTTGGACTGGAGTGTACTTTGGGGGTTACAGCACCCTTTAACGGTCAAGCCAGCTGTCCCTTTACTTATGACACAGGCGCACGCTTGGCACTACTTTGTTGATGCACGTGCGGCTACTGCGCTCACAATTCACAAACACAGAAAATTATATTTTTTTTGGTTTGGACTGGAGTGTACTTTGGGGGTTACAGCACCCTTTAATGGTCAAGCCAGCCGGCCCTTTACTTATGACACAGGCGCACGCTTGGCACTACTTTGTTGATGCACGTGCGGCTACTGCGCACACAATTCACAAACACAGAAAATATATTTTTTTTTGGTTTGACTGTAGAGTACTTTGGGGGTTACAGCACCCTTTAACGGTCAAGCCAGCCGGACCTTTACTTATGACACAGGCGCACGCTTGGCATTACTTTGTTGATGCACGTGCGGCTACTGTGCACACAATTCACAAACACAGAAAATATATTTTTTTTTGGTTTGGACTGGAGTGTACTTTGGGGGTTACAGCACCCTTTAACGGTCAAGCCAGCCGGCCCTTTACTTATGACACAGGCGCACGCTTGGCACTACTTTGTTGATGCACGTGCGGCTACTGCGCACACAATTCACAAACACAGAAAATATATTTTTTTTTGGTTTGGACTGGTGTGTACTTTGGGGGTTACAGCACCCTTTAATGGTCAAGCCAGCCGGCCCTTTACTTATGACACAGGCGCACGCTTGGCACTACTTTGTTGATGCACGTGCGGCTACTGCGCACACAATTCACAAACACGGAAAATATATATTTTTTTGGGTTTGGACTGGAGTGTACTTTGGGGGTTACAGCACCCTTTAACGGTCAAGCCAGCCGGCCCTTTACTTATGACACAGGCGCACGTTTGGCACTACTTTGTTGATGCACGTGCGGCTACTGCGCACACAATTCACAAACACAGAAAATATATTTTTTTTTGGTTTGGACTGGAGTGTACTTTGGGGGTTACAGCACCCTTTAACGGTCAAGCCAGCCGGCCCTTTACTTATGACACAGGCGCACGCTTGGCACTACTTTGTTGATGCACGTGCGGCTACTGCGCCCACAATTCACAAACACAGAAAATATATATTTTTTTGGTTTGGACTGGAGTGTACTTTGGGGTTTACAGCACCCTTTAACGGTCAAGCCAGCCGGCCCTTTACTTATGACACAGGCGCACGCTTGGCACTACTTTGTTGATGCACGTGCGGCTACTGCGCACACAATTCACAAACACAGAAAATATATATTTTTTTGGTTTGGACTGGAGTGTACTTTGGGGGTTACAGCACCCTTTAACGGTCAAGCCAGCTGGCCCTTTACTTATGACACAGGCGCACGCTTGGCACTACTTTGTTGATGCACGTGCGGCTACTGCGCACACAATTCACAAACACAGAAAATATATATTTTTTTTGGTTTGGACTGGAGTGTACTTTGGGGGTTACAGCACCCTTTAACGGTCAAGCCAGCCGGCCCTTTACTTATGACACAGGCGCACGCTTGGCACTACTTTGTTGATGCACGTGCGGCTACTGCGCACACAATTCACAAACACAGAAAATATATATTTTTTTGGTTTGGACTGGAGTGTATTTTGGGGGTTACAGCACCCTTTAACGGTCAAGCCAGCCGGCCCTTTACTTATGACACAGGCGCACGCTTGGCACTACTTTGTTGATGCACGTGCGGCTATTGCGCACACAATTCACAAACACAGAAAATATATATTTTTTTGGTTTGGACTGGAGTGTACTTTGGGGGTTACAGCACCCTTTAGCGGTCAAGCCAGCCGGCCCTTTACTTATGACACAGGCGCACGTTTGGCACTACTTTGTTGATGCACGTGCGGCTACTGCGCACACAATTCACAAACACGGAAAATATATATTTTTTTTGGATTGGACTGGAGTGTACTTTGGGGGTTACAGCACCCTTTAAAGGTCAAGCCAGCCGGCCCTTTACTTATGACACAGGCGCACGCTTGGCACTACTTTGTTGATGCACGTGCGGCTACTGCGCACACAATTCTCAAACACAGAAAATATATATTTTTTTGGTTTGGACTGGAGTGTACTTTGGGGGTTACAGCACCCTTTAACAGTCAAGCCAGCTGGCCCTTTACTTATGACACAGGCGCACGCTTGGCACTACTTTGTTGATGCACGTGCGGCTACTGCGCACACAATTCACAAACACAGAAAATATTTTTTTTTTTGGTTTAGACTGGAGTGTACTTTGGGGGTTACAGTATCCTTTAACGGTCAAGCCAGCCGGCCCTTTACTTATGACACAGGCGCACGCTTGGCACTACTTTGTTGATGCACGTGCGGCTACTGCGCACACAATTCACAAACACAGAAAATATATATTTTTTTGGTTTGGACTGGAGTGTACTTTGGGGGTTACAGCACCCTTTAACGGTCAAGCCAGCCGGCCCTTTACTTATGACACAGGCGCTCGCTTGGCACTATTTTGTTGATGCACGTGCGGCTACTGCGCACACAATTCACAAACACAGAAAATATATATTTTTTTGGTTTGGACTGGAGTGTACTTTGGGGGTTACAGCACCCTTTAACGGTCAAGCCAGCCGGCCCTTTACTTATGACACAGGCGCACGTTTGGCACTACTTTGTTGATGCACGTGCAGCTACTGCGCACACAATTCACAAACACGAAAAATATATATTTTTTTGGGTTTGGACTGGAGTGTACTTTGGGGGTTACAGCACCCATTAACGGTCAAGCCAGCCGGCCCTTTACTTATGACACAGGCGCACGCTTGGCACTACTTTGTTGATGCACGTGCGGCTACTGCGCACACAATTCACAAACACAGAAAATATATATTTTTTTGGTTTGGACTGGAGTGTACTTTGGGGTTTACAGCACCCTTTAATGGTCAAGCCAGCCGGCCCTTTACTTATGACACAGGCGCACGCTTGGCACTACTTTCTTGATGCACGTGCGGCTACTGCGCACACAATTCAAAAACACAGAAAATATATATTTTTTTGGTTTGGACTGGAGTGTACTTTGGGGGTTTCAGCACCCTTTAATGGTCAAGCCAGCCGGCCCTTTACTTATGACACAGGCGCACGCTTGGCACTACTTTGTTGATGCACATGGGGCTACTGCGCACACAATTCACAAACACAGAAAATAATTTTTTTTTTGGTTTGGACTGGAGTGTACTTTGGGGGTTACAGTATCCTTTAATGGTCAAGCCAGCCGGCCCTTTACTTATGACACAGGCGCACGCTTGGCACTACTTTGTTGATGCACGTGCGGCTATTGCGCACACAATTCACAAACACAGAAAATATATTTTTTTTTGGTTTGGACTGGAGTGTACTTTGGGGGTTACAGCACAATTTACCGGTCAAGCCAGCCGGCCCTTTACTTATGACACAGGCGCACGCTTGGCACTACTTTGTTGATGCACGTGCGGCTACTGCGCACACAATTCACAAACACGGAAAATATATTTTTTTTTTGGTTTGGACTGGAGTGTACTTTGGGGGTTACAGCACCCTTTAACAGTCAAGCCAGCCGGCCCTTTACTTATGACACAGGCGCACGTTTGGCACTACTTTGTTGATGCACGTGCAGCTACTGCGCACACAATTCACAAACACGAAAAATATATATTTTTTTGGGTTTGGACTGGAGTGTACTTTGGGGGTTACAGCACCCATTAACGGTCAAGCCAGCCGGCCCTTTACTTATGACACAGGCGCACGCTTGGCACTACTTTGTTGATGCACGTGCGGCTACTGCGCACACAATTCACAAACACAGAAAATATATATTTTTTTGGTTTGGACTGGAGTGTACTTTGGGGTTTACAGCACCCTTTAATGGTCAAGCCAGCCGGCCCTTTACTTATGACACAGGCGCACGCTTGGCACTACTTTCTTGATGCACGTGCGGCTACTGCGCACACAATTCAAAAACACAGAAAATATGTATTTTTTTGGTTTGGACTGGAGTGTACTTTGGGGGTTTCAGCACCCTTTAATGGTCAAGCCAGCCGGCCCTTTACTTATGACACAGGCGCACGCTTGGCACTACTTTGTTGATGCACATGGGGCTACTGCGCACACAATTCACAAACACAGAAAATAATTTTTTTTTTGGTTTGGACTGGAGTGTACTTTGGGGGTTACAGTATCCTTTAATGGTCAAGCCAGCCGGCCCTTTACTTATGACACAGGCGCACGCTTGGCACTACTTTGTTGATGCACGTGCGGCTATTGCGCACACAATTCACAAACACAGAAAATATATTTTTTTTTGGTTTGGACTGGAGTGTACTTTGGGGGTTACAGCACAATTTACCGGTCAAGCCAGCCGGCCCTTTACTTATGACACAGGCGCACGCTTGGCACTACTTTGTTGATGCACGTGCGGCTACTGCGCACACAATTCACAAACACGGAAAATATATTTTTTTTTTGGTTTGGACTGGAGTGTACTTTGGGGGTTACAGCACCCTTTAACAGTCAAGCCAGCCGGCCCTTTACTTATGACACAGGCGCACGCTTGGCACTACTTTGTTGATGCACGTGCGGCTACTGCGCACACAATTCACAAACACAGAAAATATATATTTTTTTGGTTTGGACTGGAGTGTACTTTGGGGGTTACAGCACCCTTTAACGGTCAAGCCAGCCGGCCCTTTACTTATGACACAGGCGCACGCTTGGCACTACTTTGTTGATGCACGTGCGGCTACTGCGCACACAATTCACAAACACAGAAAATATATATTTTTTTGGATTGGACTGGAGTGTACTTTGGGGGTTACAGCACCCTTTAACGGTCAAGCCAGCCGGCCCTTTACTTATGACACAGGCGCACGCTTGGCACTACTTTGTTGATGCACGTGCGGCTACTGCGCACACAATTCACAAACACAGAAAATATATATTTTTTTGGTTTGGACTGGAGTGTACTTTGGGGGTTACAGCACCCTTTAACGGTCAAGCCAGCCGGCCCTTTACTTATGACACAGGCGCACGCTTGGCACTACTTTGTTGATGCACGTGCGGCTACTGCGCACACAATTCACAAACACAGAAAATATATATTTTTTTGGATTGGACTGGAGTGTACTTTGGGGGTTACAGCACCCTTTAACGGTCAAGCCAGCTGGCCCTTTACTTATGACACAGGCACACGTTTGGCACTACTTTGTTGATGCACGTGCGGCTACTGCGCACACAATTCACAAAAACGGAAAATATATATTTTTTTTGGTTAGGACTGGAGTGTACTTTGGGGGTTACAGCACCCTTTAACAGTCAAGCCAGCTGGCCCTTTACTTATGACACAGGCGCACGCTTGGCACTACTTTGTTGATGCACGTGCGGCTACTGCGCACACAATTCACAAACACAGAAAATATATATTTTTTTGGTTTGGACTGGAGTGTACTTTGGGGGTTACAGCACCCTTTAACGGTCAAGCCAGCCGGCCCTTTACTTATGACACAGGCGCACGCTTGGCACTACTTTGTTGATGCACGTGCGGCTACTGCGCACACAATTCACAAACACAGAAAATATATATTTTTTTGGTTTGGACTGGAGTGTATTTTGGGGGTTACAGCACCCTTTAACGGTCAAGCCAGCCGGCCCTTTACTTATGACACAGGCGCACGCTTGGCACTACTTTGTTGATGCACGTGCGGCTATTGCGCACACAATTCACAAACACAGAAAATATATATTTTTTTGGTTTGGACTGGAGTGTACTTTGGGGGTTACAGCACCCTTTAGCGGTCAAGCCAGCCGGCCCTTTACTTATGACACAGGCGCACGTTTGGCACTACTTTGTTGATGCACGTGCGGCTACTGCGCACACAATTCACAAACACGGAAAATATATATTTTTTTTGGATTGGACTGGAGTGTACTTTGGGGGTTACAGCACCCTTTAAAGGTCAAGCCAGCCGGCCCTTTACTTATGACACAGGCGCACGCTTGGCACTACTTTGTTGATGCACGTGCGGCTACTGCGCACACAATTCTCAAACACAGAAAATATATATTTTTTTGGTTTGGACTGGAGTGTACTTTGGGGGTTACAGCACCCTTTAACAGTCAAGCCAGCTGGCCCTTTACTTATGACACAGGCGCACGCTTGGCACTACTTTGTTGATGCACGTGCGGCTACTGCGCACACAATTCACAAACACAGAAAATATTTTTTTTTTTGGTTTAGACTGGAGTGTACTTTGGGGGTTACAGTATCCTTTAACGGTCAAGCCAGCCGGCCCTTTACTTATGACACAGGCGCACGCTTGGCACTACTTTGTTGATGCACGTGCGGCTACTGCGCACACAATTCACAAACACAGAAAATATATATTTTTTTGGTTTGGACTGGAGTGTACTTTGGGGGTTACAGCACCCTTTAACGGTCAAGCCAGCCGGCCCTTTACTTATGACACAGGCGCTCGCTTGGCACTATTTTGTTGATGCACGTGCGGCTACTGCGCACACAATTCACAAACACAGAAAATATATATTTTTTTGGTTTGGACTGGAGTGTACTTTGGGGGTTACAGCACCCTTTAACGGTCAAGCCAGCCGGCCCTTTACTTATGACACAGGCGCACGTTTGGCACTACTTTGTTGATGCACATGCAGCTACTGCGCACACAATTCACAAACACGAAAAATATATATTTTTTTGGGTTTGGACTGGAGTGTACTTTGGGGGTTACAGCACCCTTTAACGGTCAAGCCAGCCGGCCCT
The DNA here is from genome assembly GCA_031769625.1 of Taudactylus pleione. NCBI lineage: Eukaryota > Metazoa > Chordata > Amphibia > Anura > Myobatrachidae > Taudactylus > Taudactylus pleione. The sequence goes on along the minus strand of JAUIMM010000079.1, from coordinate 2,381,994 downwards.
TTACTTATGACACAGGCGCACGCTTGGCACTACTTTGTTGATGCACGTGCGGCTACTGCGCACACAATTCACAAACACAGAAAATATATATTTTTTTGGTTTGGACTGGAGTGTATTTTGGGGGTTACAGCACCCTTTAACGGTCAAGCCAGCCGGCCCTTTACTTATGACACAGGCGCACGCTTGGCACTACTTTGTTGATGCACGTGCGGCTATTGCGCACACAATTCACAAACACAGAAAATATATATTTTTTTGGTTTGGACTGGAGTGTACTTTGGGGGTTACAGCACCCTTTAGCGGTCAAGCCAGCCGGCCCTTTACTTATGACACAGGCGCACGTTTGGCACTACTTTGTTGATGCACGTGCGGCTACTGCGCACACAATTCACAAACACGGAAAATATATATTTTTTTTGGATTGGACTGGAGTGTACTTTGGGGGTTACAGCACCCTTTAAAGGTCAAGCCAGCCGGCCCTTTACTTATGACACAGGCGCACGCTTGGCACTACTTTGTTGATGCACGTGCGGCTACTGCGCACACAATTCTCAAACACAGAAAATATATATTTTTTTGGTTTGGACTGGAGTGTACTTTGGGGGTTACAGCACCCTTTAACAGTCAAGCCAGCTGGCCCTTTACTTATGACACAGGCGCACGCTTGGCACTACTTTGTTGATGCACGTGCGGCTACTGCGCACACAATTCACAAACACAGAAAATATTTTTTTTTTTGGTTTAGACTGGAGTGTACTTTGGGGGTTACAGTATCCTTTAACGGTCAAGCCAGCCGGCCCTTTACTTATGACACAGGCGCACGCTTGGCACTACTTTGATGATGCACGTGCGGCTACTGCGCACACAATTCACAAACACAGAAAATATATATTTTTTTGGTTTGGACTGGAGTGTACTTTGGGGGATACAGCACCCTTTAACGGTCAAGCCAGCCGGCCCTTTACTTATGACACAGGCGCTCGCTTGGCACTATTTTGTTGATGCACGTGCGGCTACTGCGCACACAATTCACAAACACAGAAAATATATATTTTTTTGGTTTGGACTGGAGTGTACTTTGGGGGTTACAGCACCCTTTAACGGTCAAGCCAGCCGGCCCTTTACTTATGACACAGGCGCACGTTTGGCACTACTTTGTTGATGCACATGCAGCTACTGCGCACACAATTCACAAACACGAAAAATATATATTTTTTTGGGTTTGGACTGGAGTGTACTTTGGGGGTTACAGCACCCATTAACGGTCAAGCCAGCCGGCCCTTTACTTATGACACAGGCGCACGCTTGGCACTACTTTGTTGATGCACGTGCGGCTACTGCGCACACAATTCACAAACACAGAAAATATATATTTTTTTGGTTTGGACTGGAGTGTACTTTGGGGTTTACAGCACCCTTTAATGGTCAAGCCAGCCGGCCCTTTACTTATGACACAGGCGCACGCTTGGCACTACTTTCTTGATGCACGTGCGGCTACTGCGCACACAATTCAAAAACACAGAAAATATATATTTTTTTGGTTTGGACTGGAGTGTACTTTGGGGGTTTCAGCACCCTTTAATGGTCAAGCCAGCCGGCCCTTTACTTATGACACAGGCGCACGCTTGGCACTACTTTGTTGATGCACATGGGGCTACTGCGCACACAATTCACAAACACAGAAAATAATTTTTTTTTTGGTTTGGACTGGAGTGTACTTTGGGGGTTACAGTATCCTTTAATGGTCAAGCCAGCCGGCCCTTTACTTATGACACAGGCGCACGCTTGGCACTACTTTGTTGATGCACGTGCGGCTATTGCGCACACAATTCACAAACACAGAAAATATATTTTTTTTTGGTTTGGACTGGAGTGTACTTTGGTGGTTACAGCACAATTTACCGGTCAAGCCAGCCGGCCCTTTACTTATGACACAGGCGCACGCTTGGCACTACTTTGTTGATGCACGTGCGGCTACTGCGCACACAATTCACAAACACGGAAAATATATATTTTTTTTGGTTTGGACTGGAGTGTACTTTGGGGGTTACAGCACCCTTTAACAGTCAAGCCAGCCGGCCCTTTACTTATGACACAGGCGCACGTTTGGCACTACTTTGTTGATGCACGTGCAGCTACTGCGCACACAATTCACAAACACGAAAAATATATATTTTTTTGGGTTTGGACTGGAGTGTACTTTGGGGGTTACAGCACCCATTAACGGTCAAGCCAGCCGGCCCTTTACTTATGACACAGGCGCACGCTTGGCACTACTTTGTTGATGCACGTGCGGCTACTGCGCACACAATTCACAAACACAGAAAATATATATTTTTTTGGTTTGGACTGGAGTGTACTTTGGGGTTTACAGCACCCTTTAATGGTCAAGCCAGCCGGCCCTTTACTTATGACACAGGCGCACGCTTGGCACTACTTTCTTGATGCACGTGCGGCTACTGCGCACACAATTCAAAAACACAGAAAATATGTATTTTTTTGGTTTGGACTGGAGTGTACTTTGGGGGTTTCAGCACCCTTTAATGGTCAAGCCAGCCGGCCCTTTACTTATGACACAGGCGCACGCTTGGCACTACTTTGTTGATGCACATGGGGCTACTGCGCACACAATTCACAAACACAGAAAATAATTTTTTTTTTGGTTTGGACTGGAGTGTACTTTGGGGGTTACAGTATCCTTTAATGGTCAAGCCAGCTGGCCCTTTACTTATGACACAGGCGCATGCTTGGCACTACTTTGTTGATGCACGTGCGGCTATTGCGCACACAATTCACAAACACAGAAAATATATTTTTTTTTGGTTTGGACTGGAGTGTACTTTGGGGTTTACAGCACAATTTACCGGTCAAGCCAGCCGGCCCTTTACTTATGACACAGGCGCACGCTTGGCACTACTTTGTTGATGCACGTGCGGCTACTGCGCACACAATTCACAAACACGGAAAATATATATTTTTTTGGTTTGGACTGGAGTGTACTTTGGGGGTTACAGCACCCTTTAACAGTCAAGCCAGCCGGCCCTTTACTTATGACACAGGCGCACGCTTGGCACTACTTTGTTGATGCACGTGCGGCTACTGCGCACACAATTCACAAACACAGAAAATATATATTTTTTTGGTTTGGACTGGAGTGTACTTTGGGGGTTACAGCACCCTTTAACGGTCAAGCCAGCCGGCCCTTTACTTATGACACAGGCGCACGCTTGGCACTACTTTGTTGATGCACGTGCGGCTACTGCGCACACAATTCACAAACACAGAAAATATATATTTTTTGGATTGGACTGGAGTGTACTTTGGGGGTTACAGCACCCTTTAACGGTCAAGCCAGCCGGCCCTTTACTTATGACACAGGCGCACGCTTGGCACTACTTTGTTGATGCACGTGCGGCTACTGCGCACACAATTCACAAACACAGAAAATATATATTTTTTTGGTTTGGACTGGAGTGTACTTTGGGGGTTACAGCACCCTTTAACGGTCAAGCCAGCCGGCCCTTTACTTATGACACAGGCGCACGCTTGGCACTACTTTGTTGATGCACGTGCGGCTACTGCGCACACAATTCACAAACACAGAAAATATATATTTTTTTGGATTGGACTGGAGTGTACTTTGGGGGTTACAGCACCCTTTAACGGTCAAGCCAGCTGGCCCTTTACTTATGACACAGGCACACGTTTGGCACTACTTTGTTGATGCACGTGCGGCTACTGCGCACACAATTCACAAAAACGGAAAATATATATTTTTTTTTGTTAGGACTGGAGTGTACTTTGGGGGTTACAGCACCCTTTAACGGTCAAGCCAGCTGGCCCTTTACTTATGACACAGGCGCACGCTTGGCACTACTTTGTTGATGCACGTGCGGCTACTGCGCACACAATTCACAAACACAGAAAATATATATTTTTTTGGTTTGGACTGGAGTGTACTTTGGGGGTTACAGCACCCTTTAACGGTCAAGCCAGCCGGCCCTTTACTTATGACACAGGCGCACGCTTGGCACTACTTTGTTGATGCACGTGCGGCTACTGCGCACACAATTCACAAACACAGAAAATAATTTTTTTTTTGGTTTGGACAGGATTGTACTTTGGGGGTTACAGTACCCTCTAACGTTCAAACCAGCCGGCCCTTTACTTATGACACAGGCGCACGCTTGGCACTACTTTGTTGATGCACGTGCGGCTACTGCGCACACAATTCACAAACACAGAAAATATATTTTTTTTTGGTTTGGACTGGAGTGTACTTTGGGGGTTACAGCACCCTTTAATGGTCAAGCCAGCTGTCCCTTTACTTATGACACAGGCACACGCTTGGCACTACTTTGTTGATGCACGTGCGGCTACTGCGCTCACAATTCACAAACACAGAAAATTATATTTTTTTTGGTTTGGACTGGAGTGTACTTTGGGGGTTACAGCACCCTTTAACGGTCAAGCCAGCCGGCCCTTTACTTATGACACAGGCGCACGCTTGGCACTACTTTGTTGATGCACGTGCGGCTACTGCGCACACAATTCACAAACACAGAAAATATATTTTTTCTTGGTTTGACTGGAGTGTACTTTGGGGGTTACAGCACCCTTTAACGGTCAAGCCAGCCGGACTTTTACTTATGACACAGGCGCACGCTTCGCACTACTTTGTTGATGCACGTGCGGCTACTGCGCACACAATTCACAAACACAGAAAATATATATTTTTTTGGTTTGGACTGGAGTGTACTTTGGGGGTTACAGCACCCTTTAACGGTCAAGCCAGCCGGCCCTTTACTTATGACACAGGCGCACGCTTGGCACTACTTTGTTGATGCACGTGCGGCTACTGCGCACACAATTTACAAACACGGAAAATATATATTTTTTTGGGTTTGGACTGGAGTGTACTTTGGGGGTTACAGCACCCTTTAACGGTCAAGCCAGCTGGCCCTTTACTTATGACACAGGCGCACGCTTGGCACTACTTTGTTGATGCACGTGCGGCTACTGCTCACACAATTCACAAACACAGAAAATATATATTTTTTTGGTTTGGACTGGAGTGTACTTTGGGGGTTACAGCACCCTTTAACGGTCAAGCCAGCCGGCCCTTTACTTATGACACAGGCGCACGCTTGGCACTACTTTGTTGATGCACGTGCGGCTACTGCGCCCACAATTCACAAACACAGAAAATATATATTTTTTTGGTTTGGACTGGAGTGTACTATGGGGGTTACAGCACCCTTTAACGGTCAAGCCATCCGGCCCTTTACTTATGACACAGGCGCACGTTTGGCACTACTTTGTTGATGCACGTGCGGCTACTGCGCACACAATTCACAAACACGGAAAATATATATTTTTTTGGTTTGGACTGGAGTGTACTTTGGGGGTTACAGCACCCTTTAACGGTCAAGCCAGCCGGCCCTTTACTTATGACACAGGCGCACGCTTGGCACTACTTTGTTGATGCACGTGCGGCTACTGCGCACACAATTCACAAACACAGAAAATATATATTTTTTTGGTTTGGACTGGAGTGTACTTTGGGGGTTACAGCACCCTTTAACGGTCAAGCCAGCCGGCCCTTTACTTATGACACAGGCGCACGCTTGGCACTACTTTGTTGATGCACGTGCGGCTACTGCGCACACAATTCACAAACACAGAAAATATATTTTTTTTTGGATTGGACTGGAGTGTACTTTGGGGGTTACAGCACCCTTTAACGGTCAAGCCAGCCGGCCCTTTACTTATGACACAGGCGCACGCTTGGCACTACTTTGTTGATGCACGTGCGGCTACTGCGCACACAATTCACAAACACAGAAAATATATATTTTTTTGGTTTGGACTGGAGTGTACTTTGGGGGTTACAGCACCCTTTAACGGTCAAGCCAGCCGGCCCTTTACTTATGACACAGGCGCACGCTTGGCACTATTTGTTGATGCACGTGCGGCTACTGCGCACACAATTCACAAACACAGAAAATATATATTTATTTGGATTGGACTGGAGTGTACTTTGGGGGTTACAGCACCCTTTAACGGTCAAGCCAGCTGGCCCTTTACTTATGACACAGGCACACGTTTGGCACTACTTTGTTGATGCACGTGCGGCTACTGCGCACACAATTCACAAAAACGGAAAATATATATTTTTTTTGGTTAGGACTGGAGTGTACTTTGGGGGTTACAGCACCCTTTAACGGTCAAGCCAGCCGGCCCTTTACTTATGACACAGGCGCACGCTTGGCACTACTTTGTTGATGCACGTGCGGCTACTGCGCACACAATTCACAAACACAGAAAATATATATTTTTTTGGTTTGGACTGGAGTGTACTTTGGGGGTTACAGCACCCTTTAACGGTCAAGCCAGCCGGCCCTTTACTTATGACACAGGCGCACGCTTGGCACTACTTTGTTGATGCACGTGCGGCTACTGCGCACACAATTCACAAACACAGAAAATAATTTTTTTTTTGGTTTGGACTGGAGTGTACTTTGGGGGTTACAGTACCCTCTAACGGTCAAGCCAGCCGGCCCTTTACTTATGACACAGGCGCATGCTTGGCACTACTTTGTTGATGCACGTGCGGCTACTGCGCACACAATTCACAAACACAGAAAATATATTTTTTTTTGGTTTGGACTGGAGTGTACTTTGGGGGTTACAGCACCCTTTAACGGTCAAGCCAGCTGTCCCTTTACTTATGACACAGGCGCATGCTTGGCACTACTTTGTTGATGCACGTGCGGCTACTGCGCTCACAATTCACAAACACAGAAAATTATATTTTTTTTGGTTTGGACTGGAGTGTACTTTGGGGGTTACAGCACCCTTTAACGGTCAAGCCAGCCGGCCCTTTACTTATGACACAGGCGCACGCTTGGCACTACTTTGTTGATGCACGTGCGGCTACTGCGCACACAATTCACAAACACAGAAAATATATTTTTTCTTGGTTTGACTGGAGTGTACTTTGGGGGTTACAGCACCCTTTAACGGTCAAGCCAGCCGGACTTTTACTTATGACACAGTCGCACGCTTCGCACTACTTTGTTGATGCACGTGCGGCTACTGTGCACACAATTCACAAACACAGAAAATATATATTTTATTGGTTTGGACTGGAGTGTACTTTGGGGGTTACAGCACCCTTTAACGGTCAAGCCAGCCGGCCCTTTACTTATGACACAGGCGCACGCTTGGCACTACTTTGTTGATGCACTTGCGGCTACTGCGCACACAATTTACAAACACGGAAAATATATATTTTTTTGGGTTTGGACTGGAGTGTACTTTGGGGGTTACAGCACCCTTTAACGGTCAAGCCAGCTGGCCCTTTACTTATGACACAGGCGCACGCTTGGCACTACTTTGTTGATGCACGTGCGTCTACTGCGCACACAATTCACAAACACAGAAAATATATTTTTTTTTGGTTTGGACTGGAGTGTACTTTGGGGGTTACAGCACCCTTTAACCGTCAAGCCAGCCGGCCCTTTACTTATGACACAGGCGCACGCTTGGCACTACTTTGTTGATGCACGTGCGGCTACTGCGCCCACAATTCACAAACACAGAAAATATATTTTTTTTTGGTTTGGACTGGAGTGTACTTTGGGGGTTACAGCACCCTTTAACGGTCAAGCCATCCGGCCCTTTACTTATGACACAGGCGCACGTTTGGCACTACTTTGTTGATGCACGTGCGGCTACTGCGCACACAATTCACAAACACGGAAAATATATATTTTTTTGGTTTGGACTGGAGTGTACTTTGGGGGTTACAGCACCCTTTAACGGTCAAGCCAGCCGGCCCTTTACTTATGACACAGGCGCACGCTTGGCACTACTTTGTTGATGCACGTGCGGCTACTGCGCACACAATTCACAAACACAGAAAATATATATTTTTGTTGGTTTGGACTGGAGTGTACTTTGGGGGTTACAGCACCCTTTAACGGTCCAGCCAGCCGGCCCTTTACTTATGACACAGGCGCACGCTTGGCACTACTTTGTTGATGCACGTGCGTCTACTGCGCACACAATTCACAAACACAGAAAATAATTTTTTTTTTGGTTTGGACTGGAGTGTGCTTTGGGGGTTACAGTAGCCTTTAACGGTCAAGCCAGCCGGCCCTTTACTTATGACACAGGCGCACGCTTGGCACTACTTTGTTGATGCACGTGCGGCTACTGCGCACACAATTCACAAACACAGAAAATATATATTTTTTTGGTTTGGACTGGAGTGTACTTTGGGGGTTACAGCACCCTTTAACAGTCAAGCCAGCCGGCCCTTTACTTATGACACAGGCGCACGCTTGGCACTACTTTGTTGATGCACGTGCGGCTACTGCGCACACAATTTACAAACACGGAAAATATATTTTTTTTTTGGTTTGGACTGGAGTGTACTTTGGGGGTTACAGCACCCTTTAACGGTCAAGCCAGCCGGCCCTTTACTTATGACACAGGCACATGCTTGGCACTACTTTGTTGATGCACGTGCAGCTACTGCGCACACAATTCACAAACACAGAAAATTATTTTTTTTTGGTTTGGACTGGAGTGTACTTTGGGGGTTACAGCACCCTTTAACGGTCAAGCCAGCCGGCCCTTTACTTATGACAGAGGCGCACGCTTGGCACTACTTTGTTGATGCTCGTGCGGCTACTGCGCACACAATTCACAAACACAGAAAATATATTTTTTTTTGGTTTGGACTGGAGTGTACTTTGGGGGTTACAGCACCCTTTAACGGTCAAGCCAGCTGGCCCTTTACTTATGACACAGGCGCACGCTTGGCACTACTTTGTTGATGCACGTGCGGCTACTGCGCACACAATTCACAAACACAGAAAATAATTTTTTTTTTGGTTTGGACTTGAGTGTACTTTGGGGGTTACAGCACCCTTTAACGGTCAAGCCAGCTGGCCCTTTACTTATGACACAGGCGCACGCTTGGCACTACTTTGTTGATGCACGTGCGGCTACTGCGCACACAATTCACAAACACAGAAAATATATTATTTTTTTAGCACTTGGGGGGAGCACCCCTGATGGACAGAGCACCCCCTGGACAACACTACAGCACCCCTTTAGGACTGGGACACTGCACAGGACTTTGGAGTGGACACAGCCCCTATGGAGAACTGACTGCACAACACAGTCCAGCCAGCCCCTATGGACTTTGAAGTAGTGGACACAGCCCCTATTAACAACAGCAGCACAGCACAACACAGCCAGCCCCTATGGACTTTGAAGTAGTGGACAACAGCAGCACTACACTACACTACACTACACAGCCCAGCCAGCCCTAACTCCCACCCTCCCTCTTCACTGTCCACAGCCGAGTGAGAAAATGGCGCCGACGCGGGTACCTTATATAGGATCCAAAACCCGCGAGACTCGGAACGTGGGATGATGACGTTTTGCCTCGATTTCAGATCCGAGTCAGGTGGGAAAAGTCGAGCCTGACTCGGATCAGACTCGGATCGGGGGGGCTCTGGGGGGTTCGGATTTCAGAAATCCGAACCCGCTCACCCCTAGTGTATATATATATATATATTAGGGGTGAGCGGGTTCGGATTTCTGAAATCCGAACCCCCCCGAGCCCCCCCCGATCCGAGGCCGATCCGAGTCAGGCTCGACTTTTCCCGCATGACTCGCATCTAAAATCGAGGCAAAACGTCATCATCCCGCCTTCCGGGTCTCGCGGGTTTTGGATCCTATATAAGGTACCCACGTCGGCGCCATTTTCTCACTCAGCTGTGGACAGTGAAGAGGGAGGGTGGGAGTTAGGGCTGGCTGGGCTGTGTAGTGTAGTGTAGTGTAGTGCAGAGTACTGTTGTGCTGTGCTGTGCTGCGCTGTGCTGCTGTTGTCCATAGGGGCTGTGTCCACTACTTCAAAGTCCATAGGGGCTGGCTGTGTTGTGCTGTGCTGCTGTTAATAGGGGCTGTGTCCACTACTTCAAAGTCCATAGGGGCTGGCTGTGTTGTGCTGTGCTGCTGTTAATAGGGGCTGTGTCCATTACTTCAAAGTCCATAGGGGCTGGCTGGACTGTGTTGTGCAGTCAGTTCTCCATAGGGGCTGTGTCCACTCCAAAGTCCTGTGCAGTGTCCCAGTCCTAAAGGGGTGCTGTAGTGTTGTCCAGGGGGTGCTCTGTCCATCAGGGGTGCTCCCCCCAAGTGCTAAAAAATAATATATTTTCCGTGTTTGTGAATTGTGTGCGCAGTAGCCGCACGTGCATCAACAAAGTAGTGCCAAGCGTGCGCCTGTGTCATAAGTAAAGGGCCGGCTGGCTTGACCGTTAAAGGGTGCTGTAACCCCCAAAGTACACTCCAAACCAAAAAAATATATATTTTCTGTGTTTGTGAATTGTGTGCACAGTAGCCGCACGTGCATCAACAAAGTAATGCCAAGCGTGCGCCTGTGTCATAAGTAAAGGGCCGGCTGGCTTGACCGTTAAAGGGTGCTGTAACCCCCAAAGTACACTCCAGTCCAAACCAAAAAAATATATATTTTCTGTGTTTGTGAATTGTGTGCGCAGTAGCCGCACGTGCATCAACAAAGTAGTGCCAAGCATGCGCCTGTGTCATAAGTAAAGGGCCGGCTGGCTTGACCGTTAAAGGGTGCTGTAACCCCCAAAGTACACTCCAAACCAAAAAAAATAATATTTTCGGTGTTTGTGAATTGTGTGCGCAGTAGCCGCACGAGCATCAACAAAGTAGTGCCAAGCATGCGCCTGTGTCATAAGTAAAGGGCCGGCTGGCTTGACCGTTAAAGGGTGCTGTAACCCCCAAAGTACACTCCAAACCAAATAACAAAATATTTTTTCTGTGTTTGTGAATTGTGTGCGCAGTAGCCGCACGTGCATCAACAAAGTAGTGCCAAGCGTGCGCCTGTGTCATAAGTAAAGGGCCGGCTGGCTTGACCATTAAAGGGTGCTGTAACCCCCAAAGTACACTCCAGTCCAAACCAAAAAAAAAATTATTTTCTGTGTTTGTGAATTGTGTGCGCAGTAGCCGCACGTGCATCAACAAAGTAGTGCCAAGCGTGCGCCTGTGTCATAAGTAAAGGGCCGGCTGGCTTGACCGTTAAAGGGTGCTGTAACCCCCAAAGTACACTCCAGTCCAAACCAAAAAAAAAAATATTTTCTGTGTTTGTGAATTGTGTGCGCAGTAGCCGCACGTGCATCAACAAAGTAGTGCCAAGCGTGCGCCTGTGTCATAAGTAAAGGGCCGGCTGGCTTGACCGTTAAAGGGTGCTGTAACCCCCAAAGTACACTCCAGTCCAAACCAAAAAATATATATTTTCTGTGTTTGTGAATTGTGTGCGCAGTAGCCGCACGTGCATCAACAAAGGAGCAGCGCCAAGCGTGCGCCTGTGTCCCATAAGTAAAGAGCCGGCTGGCTCATTTCTTAAAGGGTGGTGTAACCCCCAAAGTGCACTACTCTCCAGCAAAAATAAAAAAATATTTTCTGTGTTTAGCCGCACGTATATATCAAATCGATATAACATAAATGGAGGACCAAACTTTCTCCGATAAAAATAAAATAGAGAAAGATCAAGAACCACTTCCTCCTAGTGCTGAAGCTGCTGCCACTAGTCATGACATAGACGATAACATGCCATCAACGTTGTCTGCCAAGGCCGATGCCCAATGTCATAGTAGAGGGCACATACAATCCCAAATGACAAAGTTCAGGAAAATGACTTTGAAAAAAACATTTAAATCAGCTGAAGAGAAACGTAAACTTGCCAATATGCCATTTACGACACGGAGTGGCAAGGAACGGCTAAGGTCGATCCCTAGTATGTTCATGACTAGTGGTTCAGCTTCACATGACGATGGAAGCCCTCCTCCCACTAAAAAAATCAAAAGAGTTAAGCTGGCAAAAGCACAGCGAAGAACTGTACTTTCTAAGAAGATATCACAAATCCCCAAGGAGAGTCCAAGTGTGGTGGTGGTTGCGATGCCTGACCTTCCCAGCACTGGAAGGGAAGAGGTGGCTCTTTCCACCATTTGCACACCCCCTGCAAGTGCTTAAAGGAGCACCCACAGTCCACTTGCTGATATGCAAATTGAAGATGTCACTGTTGAAGTACAACAGGATGAGGATACTGGTGTAGCTGGCGCTGAGGAGGAAGTTGGCGAGGAGGATTCTGATGGTGATGTGGTTTGTTTAAATCAGGCTCCGGGGGAGACAGTTGTTGTCTGTGGGATGAAAAAGCCCATCACGGTCATGCCTGGGCAGAAGACCAAACATTCCACCTCTTTGGTCTGGCAATATTTCTATCCAAATCCGGACAACAACTGTCTTGCCATATGTACCATATGTAAAGGTGAAATAAGTAGGGGTAGGAATGTCAACCACCTAGGAACATCCTCCCTTATACGGCACCTGCAGTGCGTTCATAAAAAGTTACTGTCAAGTTCAGAAACTTTGGCTAAGACCGTAAGCAGTCCAGGGACACCTAAATCCCGTTGTCCTGTTGTATCCAAGCGCCTGCAAACCACACCGTCAACTCCCTCCTCGTCAATTTCCTCCTTAGTCAGGATCGGAAGTAGTCCTGCAGGCCATGTCACTGGCATGACTGACTCTCCTATCCGGGATTCCTCCGGAGGATCCTGCATTGCTACGCCTACTGCTTCCGCTGCTGCTGTTGCTGCTGCTGGGAGTCGTTCATCATCCCAGAGAGGAAGTAGGAACACCACTACTTTTACTAAACAATTGACCCTCCAACAGTCCTTAGCGAGGAGGATGAAGTACGACAGCAGTCATCCAGAAGCAAAACGTATAACTGAGGCCTTGACTGCTATGTTGGTGTTAGACGTGCGTCCGGTATCCGCCATTAGTGCAGTGGGATTTAGACAATTGATGGAGGTAGTGTGTCCCTGGTTCCAAACCCCGTCTAGATTCCACTTCACTAGGCAGGCGATACCGAGACTGTACAGAAACGTCAGAAAAAGTGTCCTCAGTGTCCTGAAAAATGCCGTTGTACACAATGTCCACTTAACCACGGACATGTGGACAAGTGGAACAGGGCAGACTAAGGACTATATGACTGTGACAGCCCACTGGGTAGATGTATCACCTTACGCAGCAATAGCAGCAGCATCACCAGTAGCAGCATCTCAGAAACGCCAGCTCGTTCCAAGGCAGGCTACGCTGTGTATCACCGGTTTCAGTAAGAGGCACACCGCCGACAACCTCTTAGAGAAACTGAGGGAAATCATCGCCCAGTGGCTTACCCCACTTAGACTCTCCTGGGGATTTGTGATATCTGACAACGCCACCAATATTGTGCGGGCATTACATCTGGGCAAATTCCAGCACGTCCCATGTTTTGCTCACACAATAAACTTGGTGGTGCAGAATTTTCTGAAAAGCGACAGGGGCATGCAGGAGACGCTTTGGGTGGCCCGAAAAATTTCTGCCCACTTTCGCCGTTCAGCGACTGCGTGCCGAAGACTGGAGCGCCAGCAAACACTCTTGAACCTGCCCCGCCATCACCTGAAGCAAGAGGTTGTGACGCGGTGGAACTCAACCCTCTATATGCTTCAGAGGATGGAGGAGCAGCAAAAGGCCATACAAGCCTATACATCCACCTATGACATAGGCAAAGGAGGGGGTATGCACCTGACTCAAGCGCAGTGGAGAATGATTTCCGTGTTGTGCAAGGTTCTCCAGCCCTTCAAACTTGCCACAGGTGAAGTCAGTTCAGACACTGCCAGCTTGAGTCAGGTCATTCCCCTCATCAGGCTTTTGCAGAAGCAGCTGGAGAAACTGAAGGAGGAGCTAAGAAGGAGCGATTCCGCTCGGCATGTGGGACTTGTGGATGAAGCCCTTCATTCGCTTTGCCAGGATTCCAGGGTGGTCAATCTGTTGAAATCAGACCACTACATTTTGGCCACCGTGCTCGATCCTAGGTTTAAAGCCTATGTGGTGTCTCTCTTTCCGGCCGACACAAGCCTGCAGAGGTGCAAAGACCTGCTGGTGAACACACTGTCAGCTGAAGCGGAACGTGACACATCAACAGCTCCTTCTTCATTTTCTCCCGCAACTGGGGCTGCCAGGAAAAAACTTAGGCATCCTAAGCAACCCGCTGGCGGTGATGCAGGGCAGGCAGGACCAAGTTTGGACATCTGGTCCGGACTGAAGGACCTGGCAACAATTTCTGACATGTCTACTGTCACTGCATATGATACTGTCACCATTGACAGAATGGTGGAGGATTACATCGGTGACAGCATCCAAGTAGGCATGTCAGACAGTCCATACCTGTACTGGCAGGAAAAAGAGGCAATTTGGAGGCCCCTGTACAAACTGGCTCTATTTTACCTGAGTTGCCCCCCCCTCCAGTGTGTACTCCGAAAGAGTGTTTAGTGCAGCCGGGAACCTTGTCAGCGAAAGGCGTAGGAGGTTGCTTCCACAGAATGTGGAGAAGATGATGTTCATCAAAATGAATTATCAGCTCTTCCAGGGAGACCAGCCTCCAGAACGTACAGAGGGACCTGTGGTGGTGGATTCCAGTGGGGACGAGTTAATACTCTGTGAGGATGAGGATGTACACACTGAAGAGGGTGAGGAATCGGTGGATGAGGAGGATGAGGATGACATCTTGCCTCCGTAGAGCCAGTTTGTGCAGGGACAGATTAATTGCCAGCTTGTTTTGTGGGGGCCCAAACGAACCAATCATTTCAGCCACAGTTGTGTGGCAGACCCTGGCACTGAAATGATTGGTTTGTTAAAGTGTGCATGTCCTGTTTATACAACATAAGGGTAGGTGGGAGGGCCCAAGGACAATTCCATCTTGCACCTCTTTTTTTTCTTTGCATTATGTACAGTTTGGGGCCTAGTTTTTCAAACTGCCATCCTGTCTGCCACTGCAGTATCACGCCTAGATGGGTCACGTGTTTGTGCCGCCCACTCGTGTCGCTTAGCATAGTCATCCAGCTACCTCGGTGCAACCTTTTGGACATAAAAACACTATTGTGAGGTGTGAGGTGTTCAGAATAGACTGGAAATGAGTGGAAATTAAGGTTATTGAGGTTAATAATAGCATAGGAGCAGAAAAACCCACAAATTCTGTGATTTTAGCTGTTTTTATGCTTTTTTTCAAAAAAATACAGATCCAAAACACAAAACCCAGAACCCAAAACACGGAAGGGTGATTTTGGCAAAACCAATCCAGATCCAAAACACGAAGAAAGATCCAGATCCAAATCCAAAACCAAAACACAAAACACGAAAAGTGGCCGGTGCACACCCCTAGTATATAGATATGAGCCATCCAATACTCTGTGGGCTTTGAAGTGAACATATATACATATAGAGAAAAGAGGACTTTCTGGGTGTCAGCAGAAGACATAAGGGGGCCCTCACAGACGTTGACACTGAATTTGATAGACAAGTGATACACTCAGATTAACATGTTAAGATGAGTATATCACTTGTTATTCATTACATGTTGCTTTTAATATTACTTTTCTGTACTCAATAAATTGTATTTTCACTTTATTCATTATTTTGTTGTTAGTTATCATTTATTGATTGGCATTTGGAAGTACCCAACTTTACTATTACAGGGTGCACCCTAATGACATGTGCTGCGCACACCATTGTTCCTCAGAGGCATCCATCCATTCTCATGCTTTCTCCATAAATGCTCCCCTTTGTATTGTCATCTCTGTCTTTAGGTTCTCAGCCGTCACATCTCACACATGTTCCTATCCTGTTTCTAAGCCAATGTTTATCAAACTTGGTCTTCATGGAACCCTAGCAGTGTGTGTTTTCAAGGTATCCTCCTCAGGAATAATTAGCAGCACCTGTAGATCTATTGTGTTAGTCAATCAACATACCAGCTAGATGATCTGGAAAACATGCACTGTTAGGGTTCAATGAGGACCAGGTTTGAGAATCATGTATCCTTTTATCCTCTCCACCACTGTATTACTTTCCAATACCAACTCTGCTATCATCTACCATATACCTTGCTAGACCTCATTGCCACCTCTTATTCTTTTGAGAGCATACACTTAATAAAGCAAAGACAATGTCACGCAAAATATATTTAAAAAATACATTTATTTTATTAAGAGTTTTTAATCACAAGTAAAATGTCACTTTATTACTCTGCATTTTTAAAATAGGGAATTCTGGATCAAGATAGGCCTATGGCTTTTATAAACTTGTCCTGTAAGAGGAACAAGATGGTGGAAGCCTCATTACTCACAAAGAGTCATCCTTCAGCACTCAGGAGAGGAAAAACCCCCTGTGGAGGAAACCTCTGGGGAACCATGGCTGAAGGACTGCCCTTCCCTCTGGGCATTAGGAGGCTATGCAGATGTAACAGTGGTGTGTGGGCATAAAGAAACACTTAGTACTTCCCTGTCCGGACTTTTAAAGCCATATTCTGCACCAGGTCCCTACATGGGCCGTTAGTCAGTGGAGAGGAGCTGGTGGTATCACTGCAGAGCAGACTCAGCAGCATAAAGGGAGATGAAGAGGAAACAGAAAAGTAAGGAGATAAAAAGGAACCCTAAGGTAAGTGAACTACAGGGGTTCAAGATATGTGGGGTTAAGTGTTATTATTTGTTCTGTGTTTAAAAAAGCATTGGGCATTATGTGTTATATGCAGGTTACAGGAGAAGGGGGGTGCAGGTCTGGACTGGAGTGATCAGTGCGATCGCCCCCTTCCTTCTGTAACGCTTGCAGGGGGAGAGGGGACAGTACTGCTGTGTGTGCTGGGCTGGGGAGAGAGACTTAGGGGGAGATGTATTAACGGCAAAATGCGGTAAAACCCCCGAAAATGCAGTTTTCGGGGGTTTTACCGCATTCCCCGTATGCATTAAGCAGCAGAATGCGCTGCATTCTGATGCTTCGCGTCGCTAGGTAACGCCACCTTCATGAGGCGTTACCCAATAGAAGCCTATGGGCTTCTTAGCGCGACGCTCGGGGCCGGGAGGGATCCGGTCGGATCCCTCCCATGAGCCCCCGAGGCCCGCGGCCTTCTGCGCATGCGCAGAAGGACTTCTGGGTGTTCAACCCGGAAGTCCCTCTGCCCGGCCGCATCGCAAAGGACAGCTCTCATCGAGAGGGCTGTCCTTTGCGAAATCCTTGGTACATACCGCGGTAATGAACCGCGGTATGTACTCGAAGTCGGGGGGGATGTACCGCAACGGCGATGTCGCCGTTAATACATCTCCCCCTTATTCCTTCCCAATAAGTTACTTTCTCCCTGATGGCCGGTCTTCCTTACAGCTGTGCTGGAACCTGCTTCCTGGCCACTCTGGCTGTGTATATGATAGTGGGCGGGACGCATCCAAGCTAAAAAAGCAGTCACACCATTGAAAATGCAGTTTCCGGGGGCCTGACTGCATTTTCCAAATGACCTGGAGCTTGAACCCGATAGGCAATGTCATCTATAGGTGGTGTTGCCTAATAGAAGCCTATGGACTTCTTATTGGGAAACACGCGGTGCCCAGTGTCCTCTGGGTCACGCATAGTGTGGCCGATGGTCGCAGATGCGCAAAGGACCTCTCAGGTCATAAACCCAGAATTCCAGTTGCCACAAAGGACAGCTCTTATCGGAAGAGCTGTCCTTTGCTTAAATGATCATGCATACAGCGTTTCTTAGCGCTGGTATGCATGCGATCATTGGCAGGATGCATCTCATCCAAAATGCCATGCTTGATGCATCCCGACCATTGAGAGGTAGGGCAATTGCATTTATATAATTTTCTATTAGTGTTCTTATGTGTCAGATTTTTAAGTGGGTAGTTATTGGTGAGATACATATGGTGTCAGGTAGTGGTGGTGAGTGAGGGATTTTTCAGTGATTGAAGTATAGTATAGCCTGGTACACATTTATCCAATCCTCCAGTGATTCAACTCCAGACCAGACTGTTGACACAATCCTACTGGCAGGGCCGGCTCTAGGGGTGTTCGACCAATGCGGTCGCACAAGGGCGCCACCCCTAGAGGGCGGCACCCTTCCCCAGCATCCCGAGTGTTAGGGAGTGATAGTGAGTGAGGTATAGTGTTATGGAGTGACAGTGAGTGAGGTGCTGTATAGTGTTAGGGAGTGATAGTTGGTGAGGTATAGTGTTAGGGAGTGATAGTGGGTGAAGTATAGTGTTTGGGAGTGACAGTAGGTGTGGTGTCGTGTTAGGGAGTGATAGTGTGTGAGGTATAGTGTTATGGAGTGACAGTGAGTGAGGTACTGTATAGTGTTAGTGAGTGATAGTGGTTGAGGTATAGTGTTAGGGAGGGATAGTGGGTGAGGTACTGTATAGTGTTAGGGAGTGATAGTGGGTGAGGTATAGGGTTAGGGAGTGATAGTAGGTTTGGTGTCATGTTAGGGAGTGATAGTGGGTGAGGTATAGTGTTACTGAGTGACAGTGAGCGAGGTACTGTATAGTGCTAGTGAGTGATAGTGGGTGAGGTATAGTGTTAGGGAGGGATAGTGGGTGAGGTACTGTATAGTTTTAGGGAGTGATAGTGGGTGAGATATAGTGTTAGGAAGTGATAGTAGGTGTGGTGTCGTGTTAGGGAGTGATCGTGGGTGAGGTATAGTGTTATGGAGTGACAGTGAGTGAGGTACTGTAAATTGTTAGGGAGTGATAGTGGGTAAGGTATAGTGTTAGAGAGTGATAGTGGGTGAGGTGCTATATAGTGTTAGTGAGTGATAGTGTGATAGTGGGTGAGGTACTGTGTAGTGTTAGCAAGTGATAATGGGTGAGGTACTGTATAGTTTTAGGGAGTGATATTGGGTTAGGTATAGTGTTAGCGAGTGATAGTGGCTGAGGTACTGTAAAGTGTTAGTGAGTGATAGTGTGTGAGGTACTCTATAGTGTTAGGTAGTGATAGTGGGTGAGGTAATGTATAGTGTTAGTGAGTGATAGTGAATGAGGCACTGTAGTGTTAGTGAGTGATATTGGCTGAGGTATAGTTTTATGAAGTGATAGTGGGTGAGTTATAGTGTTAGGGAGTGATATTTAGTGAGGTATAGTGTTAGGGAGTGATAGTGGGTGGTGTATAGTGTTATGGAGTTACAGTGAGTGAGATGATGTATAGTGTTAGGGAGTGATAGTTGGTGCGGTGTAGTGTTAGGGAGTGATAGTGGGTGAGGTATAGTGTTATGGAGTGACAGTGAGTGAGGTGCTGTATAGTGTTAGGGAGTGATAGTTGCTGCGGTGTAGTGTTAGGGAGTGATAGTGGGTGAGGTATACTGTTATGGAGTGACAGTGAGTGAGGTGCTGTATAGTGTTAGGGAGTGATAGTTGGTGAGCTATAGTGTTAGGGAGTGATAGTGGTCAGATATAGTGTTAGTGAGTGATAGCATGTGAGGTATTCTGTCAGGGAGTGATAGTAGGTGAGGTATATTGAAATCGAGTGATAGTGGGTGAGGTATCGTATCAGGGAGTAGAGGTGGTGAGGCATAGTTTCAGGGAGTGATAG